>ML788936.1:0-21548 GCA_009831015.1 Picea engelmannii | reverse complement strand
TGAAAGAGGCTTTGCACAACAATCAGGTGAGGAAATTGAGGCTTTAGGTGAGGTCGTTGGAGGATCCCCTAAGACTTTACAAGGTTTTATAATTTAGTGAAAGATTCACCAATATTTTACAAGATTTTATAATTCAGTGAAAGCTTCGCCAATATTTTATAAGATTATAAAATTAACTAAAAGATTCGCCAAAAAATTATATATACATTTTATATTATTGATAAAATAGCCTTCAATGTTTCCTATGTATCATGGGGATTCGCCCATTTATTATACATATAAATTTAGGGGGGGTTCTTAAAATCACCCCTGGTGTTGGGTATTCATCACAGCTTGGTGTGGAATAGGGTTTTGCAACACGACCAGGGGTGGTTGTTGCAAATACTGTTTTTGGCCCTTGGTTATGTAAGGAAGAAAAGATTAAGGAATAAAGGTGAAGTACCAACTGCATGAAAGGCACATAACCCGAGGAGGGGTCAAAGTGGTTAAAGAAGTAGAAAAGAAGGAGAGAAGTAAATGAAAATATAGTCGTTGGAAGAGAAGATCGAGGAAGATAAAGCAGTAAAGAAGATGGATCATGGACAACTCAGCAAGCTGGAAAAGACACCAATAGATTATTTGGAGAACCTCACAGAAAAGAAGGAAGGGCAGGCTGGCAAAGCCCTGAAAATGCAAGTCAAGTGAACCTAGGGTTTTGGCACCTAGGGTTTTGGATCTAGGGTTTTGACACCTAAACTTCAGTCTAAGGTTGTCCAAGAGTCATGTAATGTATAAATAAAGGTCTAGAAGAGTTGAGAGGGTTGTTCGTTTGTTGGTCATTGGTTACTACCATTGTGTGGGCACGATATTGAGATTGTGTACTCTTGCATTGTAAGATCTTTAGCTGGGTGTGAAGATCGACCCTATAGTTGGGTGCATAGGGAGGGGAGATAAAGAGAGAAAGAGGGAGAGATCTGCAGCTAAGTGCGCAGACAAAACTATATGTTTTCATCTAATATATCAAGAAACACATTTTTGTGGACGTAGCCTCGGGGAGAGGGTGAACCACGTATATCTTGTTGTTCTTTGTGATTGATACTATGTTATTTTCCATCTGATATATTGTTATTTCATTATTGTGTTAGATCAGAGATATAAATTCATGAAGCTAAGTGTAATATTGTTAAGGAGTCTATGTGTTATATTGCGTTGTTGACCTGGATTCACTTTGCATTTCCTCTAGTTGTAGACACCTGTGTCCTACAACCCCCTATTGCTACTTCAGGTGAGACTACATCTGCTTCGCAGGTGTTGTCAAAAGGGCCAGTAGTTAGGGATTTGTTGGTGTGTTGTAAGAGTTGAACCCTGGGTTTACCCCTATGCCAACAAATGGTTTCGTTGATGAGACGAAGATGTTTTTGAGGGAATTTCAAGGTGGTTTCCATCGAAGACATAAATTCAGAAGTGGATATAAGAAGAAGAAATGGACTTATTTGAAGCACAGAACAAGAACCCTAGAATTAGTACAGAAGAATGGTTGGGAAGGTACATCTTTACCGACATACACAAAATTTTCTTTGGAGGAGTTCATAAGGAGTTATACGAGTGGTTAGCTAGATTAGCAGATACCCAGTTTGAGATCATATCTAGACCACCTGTGGTTTGGAAAACAATGCTAATCAAGAAATTAAATAGAGTCGATAACGTTGTGTCTAGAGTAGTGGATATCTGGTTTGATAGCACTATTGGAGGGTACATTACTGAGTTTTCTATTGACAGAGTAGAATCGTATAGTCAAGAAGAGAGGTATTTCTTTAAGGGACCAAGAGGAAAGTTCCTACGCTTTTTAAAGCTAATGATTAAGATGTTATTGCAAGAGAAGAATATCCCGAAGATATAGTGAGCTTGTTACACATGATTTTGGTCACCCTAGTGGTGTCTCTACGGGCGATGTGTTTAGGCTCCCACAAGGACTTTTTGCCTAAGAAAGATGACTGCTCTCTTCTTTCAAAAAACACATTTTTAAGATGAGTTCACAGACTGCCTATGTTATAGGGTGCGAGAATCCCTCATTCTCGCAGGCCACCCACACTTAGGGTGCGAACTGTTCACAGTCTGCTCCATAGATAGGGTGCGAACCTATTTTCAAGCTTGGAAAGGAGAAGAGGTCATGAAGGTTCTAGAAGGGGATCTTCTAGAAAATGAGTTGGCATTTGCATGGTTGGCATCCTACTGACTTCTCAGATTTGGTGGGATCATCTTCATCCATGTAACCAACCCTGCTTCTCCTATATATTGAAAGGTTTCTCATGGAAAAGGTTAAGCAAGATTGAATGAAGAATTGGTGAAAGAATTGTGTGAAGAACCCTGCTTGGACAGAAGCTTGAAGACTCTATTTGGTCTATCAAGAAGAATTGGATCTTCTTCATGCAAGTGCAGAGCAAGTGTGTGTGTTGGAACCAAGGGTCACTGAAAGGAAGCTTGTGACATCAAGGCGATCAAGTTGTATCTTCTACTTTCATTTAATATAATACATCGGCATGTCCCTTTCCCATAAAATCACTCTTATTTTATAGCATAACTCCTTGATCATATGCATAAGTTGACATTGAATATACTTTTTCATATCTACTTTGGTTGGTTTATGTTGTCTTGGACCTGACATCACAAGAGCACTGGAGCGAAGCAGGAACAACAGAGACCTAAGGACGCGATATAAAGGTACATCACTCATTCCTCCTTATTGGTAGATTCAATGACTACAACTTAGGGAAAGAGTCATGTCCTATCTTGTTTTTTTTTAGATCTAGGTGGATCTAGGGAGATCTGTTAGTGTCCGCACCTACCGATTTGTTCGATAACAAAATTGGCGACCATACTGGGGATGTAACCCATTTTTGGTGGTTTTTTCTTGGCCATTTTCTCTTAACCTACCATTTTTCATTCCCATCAATCTTTGAGTCTTGAGGAGACCCTTACAGACTCCCTGGATCCAGAAGTTCCCTCAGAAGTTTTGTCCTTTTTACAAAATTTGCTTGATTACAGACCTTCTCGCACTGCACCCTTCTATAGCCTGCGAGAACTACTAAAGTTTGCACCCTGTTGTTAAGTTCAATGTGAACTTCTCGCATTCTGCCTGTGTCTAGCCTATGAGAATCCTTGATTCTCGCACTGTACTACACTTCCAGCCTATGAATCCACTTGCAAAAATTTTGGATGAAGCCTTTTGTGTCCTCAGATGCCCAGATTTGTTTGTGTGTCTAGGAAGAACTTCTCTGGCCAATGATTGAATGTTTCTTGACTTCAAATCTCGTGAATGATTAAGCTCTTCTTGATCATGTTTTCTCAATTTTTGCCTCTTGACCTTTTCACAACAAGGGTATAATCTCTGGTTTTGAAATCCAAGTGCTTGTTTGCTTGGGAGCCTTTGATTGGTTTAAAAGTTGAGAACAATTGTTCTTTTCAATTGCTTATTACTTGGAAAATTGTTACCCATGTGCATTTGAAGAGACTGGTCTTGTCATTTTGTTATTTTTGTCTTCATTGAAAAATTGGCTTGGGTGTTTGTTGTTTATTTATTTTTCGTTGGTTGCTTGTTTTTTTTTCTTAGTTCCACCCCTGTTGTTTGGTTTCTAATAAAAATTAAAGACATTTTATTTTTTAAGAAACTTTTTCGAAAATATTGGCATTCAAGTACTGGAAAAGAATGAATAGGGAATTTGCATTGTTCATGGTTGTTTGATATTACATTCTAAAGAAGATCATACATCATAGTTTGTATTGTTCCAGAAAACTCCTCTTTCCCTCCTATATATAGGATTCATTGAACAAAAAATTTGTATCATTCATTCCTATTTATGCATTTTCGGGTCAGAGTCTCACACAACATCGGTTTCATTTCTGTCTCATTTTGAGTAACAACAGCCTTTAATGACATTACGCAATTTTAAAATCCAACTAGTAACTTTTTCTATGACTCTTTTACACCAACATTAGCTAGGCTAGAGCTTTGGAATAGGAAGTGAGACATACTCTCCAAAGCACAAAACACACAATAGTATCTTGTGATAAGGAGTGTCAAATTCCATTTGCATCATTTTGTGTTGGGAAGCCCTTCTCACACAAGGGTCAAACCCAAGGTCACATTGAGATTGACAAAGTTACTCACCTTGCTTTGTTGATATTGGTGTAGAGATTGCACATATTACGGGGGTCACTTGATGATATACCAACAATGATGAGTGGAAGCCTCTCAAGCTGATTTCGGGCTAGATACCCTGCCCTTGCATGTGGATCAGACTGTCGACTGTTCCCCAAAGCATTATTGTTGTTGGTGGTAACCTTAGTAGCCTACCTTCTTAGGGTCTTACACAAGGTGACTGTGAAGGGGCAAGTCTTCATGGTACCTGGAATCGATGTTGGCCAAACTCACTTGGACTCCTTGAAGGGTATACCCACGATTATGTGTGGGAGCTTACACCAGGGTGTAAGTTTGTTAAGCAGGTCGTCAACGTAACTTTTCCACCCTAGCCTAGCCCCTTCTTGTCTCGTCATCACGACGTTGGATTTCATCACCAACTAGTGACTTCGGAATTGGGAGGTCTTTTTTGCTTGGTTTTGCTTCCTAGATTTTACTAGAGCATGTTGTTTGTTTACCCAAGTTGGCCATAGAATTTCTTTCGTAAGATTCCAACTAGATCACAATTGACCCTCCACGCCGTTCACGTAGAATGCAAGGCCTACCCCCAGAAGATCTGGAAGGTTCTCAACCCTTTCCTACCAACTCACTGGAGGGATCTCCTCAATAGAGTGAAGTCCAAGACATCTCCACTCCACAAGTGGAAAGAACTGACTCTCTAGAACGGTTCTGAATTACCAATTCTCGAGAGGACTTACGACTTCCTACTGACTCTGAGAGACGTATTATTTGAGTGAATTCTTCTGGAGATCTAGTTGTTCAATCTTCTGGATCACCAACCAGACCTTTCATAGGACCTGAGGGTCAAGATCCTTTTTGGACTACTGGAATTTTTAGATGGGATCTCTTTGGCTCAGGATAAGACGTTGATATCACTGTCAAACCTGAGCTGCCCGAAACATATGATCCAGGCACAATAACTTTTACTACTGCATATTATTTTCCTGATACAGACACTCCACCAGCTGACCACATCTTAACTCTCCCTCTACAAATGGTCCATTACACAATGGTCCCAGATACTACAAATCCTCACACCAGGATTACAATGGCTGGTTAAGCCCCCATTGGCACATCGCTTTCACCCAGAAACACCCCACCACTTCCACCCAGATATCATGCGTTGAATGCTTCTATTCCTGCTCCTACACAAGTCTCATCTGGGACTCCTGGCGGTAGCACTCCTTTTGGGAACCATCTTCCTGGTTTCATTCCGACACTTCCTCCACCCCCTTTTAGAATACCTCTTCCATCCTCTATCGGAGGCACTGATCCTAGTGGCACCATCCCGTCTTTCACATCTAATTACCATATTCCTGTTGGTGGACAATTTCACCAAGGAGGCCAAACTCAACCCCCTTTTGCAGGACAAATCCCAACTGGGATGCAACCCTTGATTGGAGGGAAACCCCCACCGACCCCACCCTATGGACAAAACATACCTCCATCCTTGGCCTAGGATTGGAATCATCTTATACAATATAATTCTCAATCGACTGGGGGGAAACCTCCTCAAGCTAGCTCCGTCATACCCACTAGTATAGGCCAACCCTATCCAGGTACGTCTAATCCTATTTGGGGCTTGAATGCTCAACCCCACACCCTTGTTCAAGGGTACAACCCTATGAATTTCTTTCTTCCACACAAACAACCGAATCTGCCCGAATCCTCGCATTATATGCAGACTGCTGATGGTCCCACTGGTTTACCGATGGGACTCCCTCCCCAAAGTCACCAGTACCCACATGTGAATAGACAGTTACCTTTCTTATCCACTCTGGACCTCCCGGATCTGTCAAGGATTTTAAATGATCCAATCTATCACTCTCCTCAATGGCCCACCATACCAGCCAAAATACCATCTAACATCCCTAAATTCGATGGCAAAATGGGGGAGGACATGAACAATCATGTAATGAATTTTCACCTTTGGTGTTCATCCAACTCCTTAATGGATGACTCTATTCGTTTACGCCTTTTTCAACGAACCCTCACAGGTTCTGCCGTGAAGTGGTATATAGAATTACCATGAGGCTTCTTCGCCG
The DNA here is from genome assembly GCA_009831015.1 of Picea engelmannii. NCBI lineage: Eukaryota > Viridiplantae > Streptophyta > Pinopsida > Pinales > Pinaceae > Picea > Picea engelmannii. The sequence continues at coordinate 15,326 of ML788936.1, read as the reverse complement.
ACTTCAACACCCTTGCTATGGCTTTCCTCACCCACTACCAGTTACCAATTCGCTACGAAATGGGAACCAAGATTTTGAGTTCTTTCAAATAAACTAAGGCAACTCATATCTTTGATCACATTCATGAGTGGCGACGGAGGTGATGTCTCATCAAACTCAAACTTCCTGATCAGTTGCTGGCAGAGTGGTTCACGAAATCATTTGTGAGTGACATCGCTCGTGACATTTCCATGGATGGAGTTGTCACCGAAGAACAGGCAATTAGTCGTGCCCAATACCTAGACCTCGTTTACTCACAAACAGGTACTTTCTACAACTTACTCCCTAACGCACCTCGTCCTTCTACTTCTGCTACTTCAACCACTCTCGCTACTTCCCATGTAACTAACAGTGTGATTATCACTTTCCATGCCCAACCGCATTCCATCCAGACCTTTGGCAACAACCCCAAACCCATTTCTTCTAATGTTCAAAATGCTCCATCTCCTACCCCTCCCACCAGCAAAACTTTTGAGGTAAATTATGTTCAATCTACCCCTGCCAGAAAACATAAATCCAAAAAAGGAAAGGGTAAGACTAAGGAGGATAAAAATAATCCACAAACTGAGAAAACCAAAACACCACATGTTGACGATAAGGATAAGCGCAAACCCCGATACCCTTGTCTTATTTGTGGTGATGATCACTACACTAAGGATTGTCCACGACGACCCAAGGTTACTAAGTTCCTTCAAGGGACCACAAAACCCCCCATTCCGGCCTTATTGTCACAACCCTTCCCTTCTCAACAACAGGCCCAATTGGTCATTCATGACCAACCTTCCCCCTCCAATACTTCCTATGTCTTAATGTGTACAGGTGATTCAAAGAATAATGACATCACACTTACCACTCGAGCCAAAGATTATTCTTCCTCCAAAGAGAAGGTCAATGTAATACCTCCTTCGGTGGTCCAACCATCTCCCACAACTCCACCTACCAATAGTCCTCTTCATCTCGAATGATCAAGCCTACACACAGTTCTTTGTCCTCCTTCAAAAGGTGTCGTTCGAAAATCGGCTTTCAATCCTCATGCATGCGTGGCCCAGAACTACAGTATTGTTGAAGATTTGGCCCAAGCACCATCCGTGATGTCAGCCCTCAAAGTCCTTCAAAGTTGTCCTATACAATAGAAGGCACTGTTGAAAGCTATTGGTGGAATCGACCCTACAGATACAAATTTAATAATTTTTTACTTGGAAGATCACATTCCAAGGTTACCCCCTCAACTCGCATTCTAAATACAAGTTATTGTCTCCAAAAAAAAAAATTGTAGGACAGTTATTGATGAGGGTGCCTCGATGTGTGTCATGTCTATTACTTGCTGGAAAGCCATCGGCTCTCCTCCTTTGACTGAATCTCACAACACACTCAAAGCCTTCAATGGATCTAGTTTTAAGCCTTACGATTTCCTCCCTTCGTTGCCTATTACGTTAGAAGGAAAAACGTTCCAAGTTGAAGTGGAGGTCTTTGACGCTCCTCTTGATTACAACCTTCTACTTGTTCATAGTTGGATTGATTCCATGCATGCAGTTGTGTCGAATCTTTTCCGCATCGTGCATTTCCCACATCAAGGAAAAGTAGTGACTGTCGACCAATTATCCTTCTTCTACTCCAATACACATACCGGCAATGTACCATTCATTGCAACCCCCCCTCCCCCCTAGATATGAGAATGTTGGTGTGGGTCTTATTAAAGATTCCTCGTTAATGGGTACTTTCCCCATACCACCACCTGATGTTCCACATCCATTTGTCACCTCGATCAACATGATCTCCACCTCTGTTCACATAACTCCTCCATCTTACGACCCATGGATGGTACCCAACCCTGGCAATCATCTTCGTTATGGTGACGAAATGCCTTTGAGTCTGATCAAATCCGCTTATCAAGCCATTCAATCGACAACCCATGATACACCCTCTCTTGGTGATTTATCTCCAGACCCTTTCTGCGTCATTTTTCCCATGGATGAGATGATTATGTCTGTTATGTCCATGGAAGATACCCCTTGGGACAATGGAAATCATCATTTCATCCTCTTCCTAGAACAACACACCATCGAGGGTTACCAACGGATCTCAACCCCATCAACCATTGTCATCATTTATACCATTCTCAATTCCACACATGATCTATTCTACGAAGGGAACTTAAGCAATATCTCACCCACCATCCCCCTCGACATATCCATAAAACCTGAAATTATTGAAAATGTGCATATCGAAGCTTCATGTTCCCATGACAAATTCGTCACCTACAAGTCTCTTTTCCAATAATTTTGTGACGTCTTTTCCTAGAGCTAAGAAGAAATGTTGGGTATTGATCCCGACATTATGATACATGAGATTAAGACATACCTCGACGCTAAACCCGTCCAGCAACGACTTTGTTCGGTCCACCCACGTAAAGCGACCTCTATCAAGATTGAAGTTGAGAAACTTCTCAAAGCGGGCTTTATTTACCCTGTGGCTCTAACTGACTGGGTTTCCAAACTTGTCTTGATTGACAAGAAACAAGGCACAATCCGCGTGTGCATTGATTATAGGGACATTAACAAAGCTTGTCCTAAAGACAACTTTCCTACCCCCTTCGTTGACCATATCATCGATGATTGTGCTGGAAGTGAAATCATCTCTCTGATGGATGGTTTCTCCGGATATAATCAAATCAATATCGTTCCCGCGGACCAACACAAGACCACTTTTATTTGTCGTTGGGGCACTTTTGCCCATCGAAAACTTCCTTTCAGTTTAAAGAATGTCGGTGTAGCTTTTCAGCATGCTATGTCTTACGCCTTCCATGATATCAAGCACATTGTGCATCCATATCTCAATGACTTAACTGCTCATTCCATGCACCGTGAAGATCATCCAATACACCTCCACACCATTTTCCTTCGATATCGGTTTTACCATATACGCTTGAATCCCCACAAATGTGTTTTCTACGTAGAATCCAACCAACTTCTAGGCTTTATCATTTCACGTCAAGGGATCAGGGTAGATCCTTTGAAGGTCGAGGCGATTCTCAATCTCCCTCCTCCTTTCTCACTTCACCAGTTACAAATTTTTCAAGGGAAGGCAAACTTTCTTCGTCGTTTCATCCCAAACTATGCTGAGCTAACTCTTGGATTTATGTGACTGCTCAAGAAAGGTTCTAAGTTCATATGGGATACCACTACCAACAAATATTTTGAAGCCTTGAAACTATCTTTGACACATACCCCACTACTCTCCCCACCTGATTACAGTCGGGATTATTTCCTTTTACCTCGCAGCCTCGGACTATACCATTGCTATGGTTCTCGTCCAGGAAGATGATTCTCATGACAAACATGTCATTTATTACTTGAGTCGGAGTCTCACGACTACCGAAACCAAGTATTTACATGTTGAAAAACTGGCCTTGGCAGTCATCCAAGTTGTTCAATGTTTCCAACACTATATCCTCTCTCGCAAGACTACAGTAATTTCTAACTGAAACCCTATGCAGTACATTCTTACACACCAACTGCTAGGGGGAAAATACTCCAAATGGATTGTAATACTCTAGGAGTTTGACTTAAAATTCGAACGCACTAAGTCCAAGAAATGCTTGGTGTTTTTCGAGTTGATATGCGACCTTCCCTGCTCTGAGACGAAAAATGTAGTAGCTGATTCATTACCCGATGAATCCCTTTTCCTGATTAGTTTCGATGACCTTTGGTACGGATATATCATCATATATCTCCAGACCCAGACTTTTCAGCCCAATTTGTCTAGCACTGGTTGTCGTTGAATACACTACCAAGCCCATCAGTATATTATCCTCGGTGATACTCTTTTTCATCGTGGGATTGACTCCGCTTTTCGACACTGCCTCACGTTTGACGAAGCCAAGAAAGCCCTCGATGACTGCCATTTTGGAGCTTGTGGTGGTCACATGTCTGGGTATGCTACTGCCCAGAATATCTTACGAGTTGGGTATTTTTGGCCCTCTTTATTCAATGACTGTATAATCGCCATCTAAAAATGCCACGCTTGCCAAACCTACAACAATAAAATACGATCACACCCTGCTCCTCTACACTCTGTGGTCTCCGTTGGTCCTTTTTCAAAATGGGGTATCAATTTCATGACATGTCACCCTCACTCGGTCGGGGGGCATGGATACATTATTGTAGCCATAGATTATTTTACAAAATGGGCTGAGGCGATGCCAACATTCGACAATACCAGAAGGATTGTAGCATTATTCATATTCAATCACATCATTTCTCGTTTTGGTGTTCCTCGGGCTATCGTTACTGATCACGGTAGCCACTTTAGAAACTTCATGATGTCCGAACTCACTAAAAAGTTGGGTCTTCGCCATGAAAACTCAACACCCTATTACCCACAAGCCAACGGCCAAGTTGAAGTGATAAACAAGGTTCTCATTACCATGCTTCGACAAATGATAGGGATTCACAAAACAAGTTGGCACACGATGTTGTTTTCAGCATTGTGGGCTTACCAGACATCCGTTAAGTCTACTACCGGGTTTACACCATTCCAGTTAGTTTATGGTCTAGAATCCATCTTGTCGATTTAATGTGAGATACCCTCCCTAAAAATAGCCGTCAAACTTCTCCCAAACACTTCTGCCAAATAAGAACGTATGTTCTATCTCATGCAATTAGACAAAACCCATCATGATGCCACCCTGGTTATAGAAGCCCAAAAGAAACGCGTCAAATCCCAATACGAAAAACATGTCAGGCCACGCGTTTTCTCCGAAGGTGATCTGGTTCTTCTTTAAGAACAAGATCGAGATATGCTAAGAGATGGAAAATTTGAAGCTATGTGGCGAGGTCCTTATATCGTCAGAAAAGTTTTGGAGAAAGGAGCTTACGAGTTGGTAGACTATGACGATATCCCTTTGAGTGAACCCAGAAATGGGTTGTACTTAAAGAAGTACTATGCCTAAGATCACCTGTGCATAAGTGCTTGTATTTTATTGTATCATACTTTTTGTGTGTTACTGTAGTATGCTTTTTCGTTATTTGGTCTCTACCCCCGACCGTGTATGTTACGTTGTGCTTGGTTTCCAGATATCGAAGTCTTCACTACCCCACATTGGCTTCGCCGATGGCACTAGCCGTAGTACTCAGAATATTGCTTCTGCTGCGTGGGAAACTTACGCACCTACAAACGAACTTATCAGTCTGTGAGGTGTGTGCCTTGGTTGTGCGACCAATAATATTGCAGAATATAGCGTCGTCATCAAATTGTTGATTGATGCTATTTCTCTTGGTATCTTCCACCTAGTTATATGACTCGATTTGAAGCTAGTAGTACTATAGCTAAGTAATGTCTATGTTATTCGAAGTCCTACTTTATTACGGATATATTTACGAATTCGCCTCTTGGAACGTTATTTTGATTATATTGAGTATCAGCACATTCCCAAATGTATAAATACATTGACTCATGCATTAGCTAACTATGTGTTAGACAGACATTTGGGCCATTTGTAAACCAATCACATATTACATGTATAACACAACACAAGATAAGCCGGTAAGAGCCGTATATATGTATATAATGATCAAAAGTGTTTACAAAAAGTTTCCGTCCAAGGACCAAAATCTCAAAAATACGAAGCCCATGGCTTCTACAAAATAGCATCACGGATGACACTCATGATAACACACAATTGTTCAGGCTACTCTAAAAACAAGTTGACTAATAGACTCGGACACGCCCACAATATGGCGCTGGTAACGTCTAGGGATCTCCCCAATAGCCATATCTAGGATGTCAGCGGTCAACCCCTCCAAGTTCTGCTCCACTGCCTTGTAGTCTTTGGCATCCCATCTTGCTACTGGAGCCACCTCTCCTTGACATTGAATAGGATATCTTCCTGGAGGTCAATATGGCCCCACATCTATGTCATCAAAAAGAGATTTTTTGATTAGTCTTGGATAAACACAAAAACATTTCATATGATAAAACTTGCAAAAACATTTAAAAAGAACAAAATCTGTACTTCTTACCTAAATCATCCCACTGAGCATCCTCAGGCAAGGCCAAATCCGGATCCCCTCAAAAATCCAAACCAGTGTATGCGTAGTCATCAATCATCAGCATCTGGGGGCACAACCAGTCGAAAAATGAATCATTATACTTGATGATGGGCCCTGCTACATGTCGAGCCATGAGGTTGCACCACCTCAGCATCCTCGGATCCTGTGGGGATGGTAAACCCCAATCAACTTGTAGTCTCATTAGTGGGACCCTATCGAGGAAGAAGGACACCAAAAGTGATCCATACCCAAACTGCTTCAAGTTACCCCTCCTGCACTTCGTCAATTGCCTCTTCATACTGCGGAGAACTACATCTGACCAGTTGAAGACTCGAGGCTTGGTTCACTCTATGGCGTATTGGAAGTAGCTCTGGAGAGCCATGTGTGGAGCTGTGCTCCCAACCATGCGTGCTATAGTGAAAAAGATGGTTCGCAGGGTCAAGTCTTGGACCCCCCAAATAGAAACCTTACCCTTGCTTCTTTCTGCCTTGGGAACACAGTATTGGTGACAATACTCACTCATAGGGAGTCCACCGCCTTGACCACTGGTCAAGCTAGCATGGTACCCACATTGTGATAACCCTGCTAGAAAATAGATATTCTCGATATCTAGAGTCAACGTATGGAATCCCACGTGAAATAACTATTGGTCCGCGTCCCACATATGGACTAGGTATTCCAACAATCTGAGTTGGGCTCTCATGCCCGGAATCCTGAAGAATTTCAAAAGCCCATAGTCCCGAAGGGCAGCGACTGTACCTGGGTCATTCTCGACAATAGCATCGTCTTCCTCATGATCTCTTTCTCACCATTCCATCATTGTGATGGTCAAACACCTGCACAAGAGCCATGAAAGAAGAGTTAGCAACTTGTTCCAAACTTTTGCATGATTTTTATTGGGAAAAACTTAACTTTAAAATCTAAGTTTCAGCCCTCACAGGTGAGCCTTTGCCACAATGCAAGATTCTCATGGGTGCCCCAAAGGCCACCTACGAGAATCCTAGATTCTCGCAGGTCCCGCAAAGCCCGCCTGCTCGAATGCTCGAATGCATAGTGGGGCCCTAAAATGGACTTAGAACCCAAGAAATTGCCAATAAAAACAAAAAATGAACCATGGAAAAGTTAAAGGATCAAAATCTTACCTCGTTGGCAGAAACGGTTTGCCAAATGGTCGCTTTTTCCTTACGCAATCGAGCAAAGAAATTAGGGGGAAAATGAGGTGTGTTGGGCAAAGTTTTTGGCAAAATCACAATGAATTGGTAAAATCCCTTTTTACCCATATTTATTCACTTTTTACCATTTTTGTTGATTTTTTACATTATTTTGTCTATAAAACCTAATGCCCTAATAGCCCTATGACTGTGGTTTTTTGTAGATATAGAAACTTTGAAGTCCAAACGAAGGAGTATGGGTGTTTTTTCTTTTGTCGCATGTACGACTACTTTTTAGGGTTTTTAAAAAAACCTTGAGCTCAGTCTTCATTTGTTTTCATGCTCAAAAATATATGAGAACGTAACCGAGTATACTTTTTCTCGTCTTTTCGTACTCGTATGGTAACACAAAAATGAAGAACCTAAGGGAGTATCCTTTAAGCTCTTTTCACGCTCCATAAAAATGAAAAGATTGTCGAGCGATCTTGTTCTATTCACGCTCATTAAAGTGTCTTAAGAAAACATTCGATGGGCGATAGTTTATCACTTTTGCGGTCTCGTCGGACTTATTTACGAAAAATGAACTGGGAGAGTTCTCTTTAAGTGTTTTTCAGACTCTCAAAACATGAAAAACTCCCGATTTTTCTATCCTTGGACTCATTAAACAAACATCGAAAGACCTGTAATGGGACCGAACCACTCCTTCCTAGGGTTCGTTAAATATACTCCGAGGGACTCATCCGAAGGATGAGCTTACATCAACAAGCATATGTTATCCTCTTCAATCTTGCATAAAAATAAAGAGGTACTCGCCAGAAATGGTGGGGGAAATTTTGGGAAAGGGATGTGTTTTCGTATTCATATTAATGGTAGTAAGCGTCGCTCTTGAACATGACACCCCCTATTCGTCATTTGAATCTAAGTTGGGAAATCCATTTGTATCTCATTCGAATTGCTACAAGGTCATATCTTGGGTCGTCTTTGAGTCAGTGTTTCCAAGTCTTTGGTCGTGTCATTCATATGTTCAAGAGAAGTTCACACGAGCCCTCTATTGAGTTAGACATATGCAGTTGTCCATTCTAACTATGTCGGCCTTCCCTGTGTCTATTTCGACTCATATTCATACTTTGTCTCATCCTCAAAATATGTTACTTATTTCATGTCATTGATGGGGGATACATCAAAGCCCTCCTGTGACGAGTCTTGTTCCATCGAATCCAACTCATTATCTAGAAATGAGACTTAGAAATCATTTAGTACCTTGGAACCTCCTTGCCTTAATGGCAAGTCTCTTCGCTTTCGGCAAAGGTTTCACATCATTGATCCCTGATCGAGAGATTCCGCTGAGTGCTCGTCTTCATCTCATTCATTCGAATTTGTTCAGATTGTACTTCGGTACCTTGGGAGTCATTGACATCAATGGTAATTTCCCTCGCACTTGTTAACGGTTTTCATCAATGACCGGTAATCAAGTGGTTTCTACCATGTTCGACTTCAACACATGTAATTGCATGGCTAGATTCGTACTTTCAAGTGACGGGATTGAAGACCCTGGGTCTCATATTTTTGATCCAGACTATTATGGAGTATGTATGATTTGTGTCGGTGCATAGCTCCACTTTGTATGTCACATGGCTATGTCATCTTAATTTAAGTCTTCTCACATAGATCCAGAGTGTATTCCTGGTGGCTATGTAGCATTTTTTACGGCATGGATCCACGGTGTAGGTGTATAATTGGTGGTCATGACTTACGTTTGTGATTCCATTCATTTGTGATCTGAGCATGGGAATGCCTACCTCAGAACTGGTATTATATTCTACAGATTCTTAATTGTTTACAGGTTTCTGATTAGGTGCGCTCCTGGTTTCTGACACACACACGCAGTTTACAAGGTATTTTGGCTGTCACAGATTCCAGCCTCATACTTTGGGGGGAATTCTGTTACACATGATTTTGGTCACTCTGGTGGTGTCTCTACAGGTGATGTGTTCAGGCTCCCACAAGGACTTTTTGCCTGAGAAAGATGACTACTCTCTTCTTCCAAAAAACACATTTTTAAGATGAGTTCATAGGCTGCCTATGTTACAGGGTGCTAGAATCCCTCATTCTCGTAGGCCACCTACACTTAGGGTGCGAACTGTTCGCAGTCTGCTCCATAGATAGGGTGCGAACTGTTTTCAGTCTGCTCCATAGATAGGGTGTGAACCTATTTTTAATCTTGGAAAGGAGAAGAGGTCATGAAGGTTCTAGAAGGGGATCTTCTAGAAAATGAGTTGGCATTCACATGGTTGGAATCCTACTGACTTCTCAAATTTGGTGGGATCATCATCATCCATGTAGCCATCCCTCCTTCTCCTATATATTGAAAGGTTTCTCATGGAAAAGGTTAAGCAAGATTGAATGAAGAATTGGTGAAAGAATTGTGTGCAGAACCCTGCTTGGACAGAAGCTTGAAGACTCTATTTGGTCTATCAAGAAGAATTGGATCTTCTTCATACAAGTGCAGAGAAAGTGTGTGTGTTGGAACCAAGGGTCATTGAAATAAATCTTGTAACATCAAGGCGATCAGGTTGTATCTTCTACTTTCATTTAATATAATACAGCGGCATCTCCCTTTCCCATAAAATCACTCTTATTTTATAGCATAACTCTTTGATCATATGCGTAAGTTGACATTGAATATACTTTTCCATCTTCACTTTGGTTGGTTTGTGTTGTCTTGGACCTAACATCACAAGAGCACTGGAGCGAAGCAGGAACAACAGAGACCTAAGGAAGCGATATAAAGGTACGCCACTCGTTTTTCCTTATTGGTAGATTCAATGACTACAACTTAGGGAAAGAGTTGTGTCCTGTCCTATTTTGTTCTAGATCTAGGTGCATCTAGGGAGATCTGTTAGTGTCCGCACCTACCGATTTTTCCGATAACAGAGATAATGTTCAAGAATTTAGACAGCGATGGTTACACAGAGGCTAGACTCATGCGTAGTGGGAGACTGTTCAAAGAGGTTCCTCTTGAGAACCTATATAAGAAAAACTACAGAGACGAGGTATTCTACAGTGGAGAAGAAGAAGATCTAATAGACGAAGAGTATTCAAAGTCTGCACGAACAAAATAAGTAGAGGTTGAGGAACTTTGGCAAGGATATCTAGAAACTTTGGTAACTGCGCCTATTTTTGAAGCAACTACTATTACTCCTCATGTTGTTTTAGAAGCATTAAGTAACTAGAGTAACTAGAGTAGTCAGAGAAATCTGATTACTGTTACAAGCGATATAGTACATACTCAGTCAATAAACCAAGGAAGATCTATGGCAGATAAAATGAGGTTACCCATCTTCAGAGGAGATGGATCTGAAGATCCAAACCAACACTGGTTCTTATGTGAATCTATATGGAGCATCAATCAAGTCACCAACGAAGCTGTCAAGAGGGCTCAGTTTAGTACCACCTTGAGGGACCGTGCACTGAGCTGGTACATGAAGTTTGCTACAAGATTTGCACAACCTAAGCCATTGAATCAAATTAAGACTGTGTTGAGTGCAGAATTCAAGAAACCTAATTCAGATTCATAGTGTATAATAGAGCTAAAAGAAATCAAGAAGAAGGTAATTGAACCTATTTAGGAATTTAATCAGAGATTTAAGACCTTGACGGGCCATTTAAGTTTTCAGATTCCAGACAAACAACATAAAGAATGGTTCATCGCTACACTCCTACCACACATCAGAGTTCCTCTAATGCAATAGAAATTTTCTTCGTAGGATGAAGTGTTGGATATCGCCATGAAATTAGAAGCAGCCCCTATAGGAGAATCCAGTCCAGTTATGAGCCAGATTTTAAATCAGTTAACTAGTTTATCTTTACAGGTCGAAGATATGAAGAAAGATAAAGGAAAAGAGAAAAGAGAATATATATGGTGTATCAGATGTAAATCAGAGGGTCGTGACAAAGAGCATTGTCCCCTATTTCATGACTGCTTGGCCTCTGGAGCACCTATTCCTTTGAAGCAGGCTACTATACCCTAGTGCGAGGTATGTATAATTAGACATCACCCTGGCGAATGTTATTATATGCAAAAATATGTCCAGACACCTACTAGTATTTATTGTACATTCTGCAAATCTGTGGGGCATGATGAGAAGGATTATAGGGCTTACAATCTCATGCATGAAATATCAAGGGATACATATAGGATTCAAGGAAAAACACAACAAGAAGGAAATAATGTACAACTCAACTCCCCAGGTAGAGGAAACTTCAACCCCCTTGGTGGATTCAGAGGAAGAGGACGAGGAGGAGGTATGGGTCAAGGTCGAGGTCAGATTATTTGTTATAACTACGCACAACCAAGACATTTGGCAAGGGATTTTCAGAACCCTTGTACTGCATGCAACTACTGTAACTCGTTTCATCATGTCATTGAGGATTGTCTAGTATTGTTCGCCAAACTTTGGGAGAGAGGAGGAGGAAACCAACAAGTCTAATTGATATCAGCAGAACCTCGCCATGAGGACCCGAGAGTCATTGTTATTACTAGAGGACGAGCTGCTACAAGAGAATATAGGGTGACTCCAGGAAAGACTGTAGAAGGATCAGGGATTAGAAGAGCCACAGAGAAGGCGAAGTTATTTGATCAAAGGAGAGAGAGGTATACTTTTGAAGAAGCAAGGAAATAATTTGTAGGAGAATAAAATTCTTCATCTAAGGTACAACCAAAAGTAAGGGAATGTGAAATTCCACCAGCATTTGATCAGTCTACCCTCGCTAGGTAAGGAAAAGAGGTAATCAAGCTCATGGACTTCTTATATACTTGTATCAATTTGATTAAAGAAGAAAAAGTTGTGCAGGAGCTACAAAACCTGGTATGACAGTATGAAATTGGGAGAATAGACCCTATGTTGAGTAGAGATGTGAATCAAGTATCTAGGAAAAGATGTAAAAACAAGGAATTGCACCTTAGTTCTCAGATTGGATACTATGGCGTGGACTATGTGGTCCTCAACTTGGGATCAGAAGTCAATGTTATGACAAATGAGACTTGGGTGTTGATGAGAAAACCTAGATTGATTTATCAGGCTCAGGATGGCTAATCAGTAGGTGGTGAGATCCTTTGGAAGACTAAAGCATGTCCCTGTAGACATCGATGGGGTAAGGACGTTTGCAGACTTCGAAGTGATAGAGATTCTTGATGATAGTTGTCCCTATCCTGCGTTGTTAGGAATTGATTGGGGTTTCAACAATTCAACTATTGTTGACCTAAAAAAGAGAAGAATGATTGATCCATATGGATATCGATGGCCACCCACCTTTTCCAACTGGCTCAAAACAGTTTTCTGACAATTTTGGCAATTTACTATTTTTAGCAGTTTTAACTTCCAGGGCCATTTTGAGGGCCTAAATGAAGGTTTTTTGGGATTGAGCTCCTCAATGATATACAAATGCATTATTGAGCCCCCAAAATGAATTTTCTCGACGATACATTTCCAATGGTCTATCACACGCCTAAAACGGAGATCGTATGCAAAAGATACGACCCCGGGAAGTTGATGTACTAACTTTCCCAAACAAGGCCCACATGACTTTTGGCGCTTCATATCCTAGGGTTAGGTTTTTGGATGTCTAGGGTTTTTGGCATTATTTCTTATTATAAAAATTCCTTCAGAGCCTCATTGTAACCTTCTTCTTGCAAATGCGCGCTGTCGTCACATCTCTTCTCAGAGATAAGCCGCCACCATTCCAACAAGCTTGTTTCCACTGCATTTTACAGTTTCAGCTTATTTCGTTATTGAATAAAAAACCAGTTATACTGTATCTCTGTTATTTTGTGCTAAGAACCTATTAATAATATGTATTCATTTCGTTCTGCTCATAAAATCCAAATCAGTGGTATCAGAGCAATATGCTCCTTGTCGTATTAATGCATGTCCCCAACGAGGTCGGAGTACAAAGAGTTGGGTCTCGAGCTTGTTTCTCTTGAGGACAGAAGCTCTCACACACCCAAGCGACCTTCAATGGAAGTAGAAAAGAAATATGACAGGATAGGAGATCCTTTAAAACTGTTGATTGAGGAAGCCCTCACACAACAGAGGAACGAGATGATGGATAGTTTCGCACAAATCCTTCGATGGCTACCAACAGGCGACGCATCTTCTTCAAATGGAGGCGTCGCCCCCTTCAAGGTACAAATAAACTTTGATATTCCTATATTTGAAGGTAAGATAGAATCAGATGTTGTAGACAAGTGGTTGAATCTACTAGAAGGCTATTTTTTTGTCCATAACTTTTTTAATAGAGAAAAGATTACTTTTGCGCTCCTCAAAGTCGTTCCCCATGTCAAATATTGGTGGGAAAATTTCTGTGAGCAAAAGGAAATGGAGGAAACCTCATTATTTTTAGTCATGGCCACCTGGGAATCCTTTAGGGATGCTATTAACGAACAATACTACCCTATCAGAAGTTATGACGACCTGTATACCAAATGGACCACACTGCAGCAAGAAAGAGACCAAGCAGTGCCAGATTTCACAAATATCTTCCATACCTTGTGCACCAAGTTGGGTATCAAAGATTCAGAGTGACATCTGGTGCTCAAGTATCATGGTGCTCTGCATAGATACATCCAGACCGAAATGAAATTTATGGACATCTCATCCTTGGGCGCGACCTACCGATATGCCGTCAAAATCGAGAAGAAGCTCATACAAAAGACGGGGCAATTTGGGCCTGGGAACCCCTCACAACAAAAGCCAGGAAAGGGTAGCCCCAACCCACCGAACAAAGGACAAAGTAAATATGGACAGTATCAGGACAACCAGTCCAAGGCGCAAGCAAAGAAGGACACCGAAAAGGAAAATAAAGATACCGGGAAGTGGTGCGACTTCCATAAGAGCCCTTGGCATAACACTATTGACTGTCGCTCAAGGCAGTCGCTGGTGGATGAAGTGAAATCCTATGAATCAGATGCAGATTCTGACTCTAAGACAGAACCAGAAAGGGGAATATGGATCATTAACGTGAAACCCAGTGCCACCATTGCTACCACCAAGCTCCAGCCTGGTGAACCAGACAAGCCAGAAGAAGGAGAATGCCTCTTCCATTCACATATGTGGATAAAAGGCACCCCACTGCACTTCATCGTTGATAGAGGTAGCCAGAAGAACCTCATCACAACAGAGGTCGTCAAGTAGTTGGCCCTACCAACAACGTCGCACCCACAACCCTACACCATCGGATGTCTCCGCCAAGGAAGTGATCTCCGCGTCAGCCAACAGTGTCGATTGTCATACGACATCAAGCCCTTCAAAGACGAGGTATTGTGTGATGTTTCTCCTCTCGAAGTTTGTGATGTTCTTTTGGGACAACCTTATTTATGGAAACATCATGTTGTATATGATTCTAGGCCTCATAGTGTTATTATTACTTTGAACAGGAAATTGTACAGGATACCCGAGGTAGTCCCATGTACTGTTATTTCCTTAATCTCTACTAAGCAATGCAGGAAGGTCATCTCTCAGAGGGGGAAGTTTGTCTTCTTCGTGATTCGCTCTCAAAATAAGTGAAATATCACAGCCACATCCAGGGTCTCTGTGGCCAACCTCTCCACACAGCATAAGTAAGTAGATAAGGTCGTGGAAGAATACTCAGATATCTTCTCCTCACCTACAAGGGTACCTCTGCACTGCCAGATCAAGCACCCCATCGATCTAACCCCTAGCGCACCGCTGCCCAATGGGCTAGTCTATCGTCGCTCTTTGTTAGAGAATGAGGATATCAAGCGATAGATCCAAGTACTGCCCCACAAGGGGCACATCCGCCCCAGCTCATCACCTTGTGGGAGCCCAATTATGCTGGTACAGAAGAAAGATGGAACCTGGCGACTCTGTATTGATTACCGAGCTCTGAATAAAATCACAATTAGAAACCAGTACCCGATTCCACGAATCGATGACCTCCTTGATCAATTCATGGGGGCCAAATACTTCAGTAAGATTGATCTAAAGTCTGGCTACCACCAGGTCCCGATAGAATAGACAGATGTATGGAATACCACCTTCAAGTCAAAGGAAGGCCTTTTTGAATG
>ML788935.1:589125-600077 GCA_009831015.1 Picea engelmannii | reverse complement strand
TTTGGAGAACCATGGGGGATGGGTGACACTTGGACGACAGAGAATGTTTAGATCTTTGTCATTAAAAATTAATTTAATAATGATTTAGGAAAGTAGGTGGGTCTCAAATTTCTATAAAAGAAGGGGAAAAGAAGGAAGAAGGGGATGAATGGTAGCGTAACGTTATGCTGCCGGATTGAGGCTTGACGGATTGCTTGTGAGGAGTTGGGTTTATCTCAGCTGTATTGGAGTGGTAGCTCAGCCGTGGAGGTGAGCTGAGAAGCTAGTCTATCTCTGGTTCTTGTGTGGCCCCTTTGCGGCTCAGGGGGCTAAGGGGGAAGCAAAGTACCCCTAGCATTTGGCTGGGAGGTACCGGTGAGTCCTCTACGGTCGACGAGCAAGAGGAGTACGGAGAGAAGGACGCGGCTCAAAGCACAGGACGTCTATCCGAAGGGAGGGGTGACCAGGCACAGGTACGCTTTTCATCTATATGGTAGAAGGAGTGGTTTATCATGATGTTCTGAAAATTTCTGATATTGATATTATAGTATTCTGGAAATTGTCGGTAATTACTACCATTTGCATTCTGGATATTGTCTGTATTGTTATCACTTGCCTGCTGGAATTTGCCGAATTTGATATTATTGTATTCTGGTATGTGATATTATTGTATTCTGTTCTAGTCCCTCAGACTCTCACAATCTTTTGTTATCTCTCACAATCTTTTGTTCTCTGGAATTTGTGTTCTCCTTCAGAATGAGTATTCTCGTGTGGGGCATTTACAGTTTTTACAATGGGAAATTCTTGTGTTGGGGCGTTTTTATTACAATGTGAGAATTTATTGCATTGGTCGTTGATCTTACAGTGGGTGTTGGTTACTGCTCTTGGGCGTTTTTGGCAACTGTAGATTAGGCGTTCTGCCACGGTCATCTTATGCGTTTTCTTTGATTCACTGTGGGTGCGTTTTTGATTCACTGTGAGTGCGTTTTTTTGATTCGCTGTGGGTGCGTTTTGATTCACTGTGGGTGCATTTTTCTTTGATTCACTGTGGGTGCGTTTTTTATTCACTGTGGGTGCGTTTTTCTTTGATTCACTGTGGGTGCGTTTTTGATTCACTGTGGGTGCATTTTTGATTCACTGTGGGTGCGTTTTGATTCACTGTGGGTGCGTTTTTCTTTGATTCACTGTGGGTGCATTTTTCTTTGATTCACTGTGGGTGCGTTTTTGATTCACTGTGGGTGCGTTTTGATTCACTGTGGGTGCGTTTTTCCTTGATTCACTGTGGGTGCGTTTTTTATTCACTGTGGGCGCATTTTTTTTGGATGTACTGTGGGCGTTGCGGTGGTGGGCTTACGATCCTAAGGATCACTACCATTTTTGTGTAAAAACCTTCCGTCATTCGCTTACCATTGCTGTCCTTCCTTTTAAAAAAAATAAAATAGCAAAATTACTGTCATCTCGGGTGCTGGACCGGCATTTCATCTTAGGCATCCTTTTTTTTTACAGCGTGGGCACTTAATGCCTGGGCATTTTTTTTAAATGGCCTGCATCGCATGTATTGGGCGTCTTACTAGTCTATCTTGGGTGTTTGATTAAATGGCTTTCACTGATATACATTTGGGCATTTTTGATCCGAGTTTTAAATGCATGAATGACCTGCGATTTACCGATATTTGGGAGCGTCTTGATCTGCGTTTAATGTTTTATTGACCTGCGTTTCTCCTTCAGACTGGCCTTATTACCCTTGCGTTTCTGCGTCTGCTTTTCTTTTTCAGAGCTGGCAAGAATACCTTTGCGTTTTTGGGTCTGCAATTCTCCTTCATAACTGGCATCTTTACTCACTGCGTTTTGGTTTGCGTTTGGGTTGTTGTTGTCATAGTTAGGATATTTCTAACATGAAATCGATCCTCATAAAACTGGACTATCGATATTTATTCCCTTGCATGCAAACGGTTAATACGGAAATGAATACTCGGTGGGTTGCAAGGACATAATTAATTAATTTAGTATATTCTGTTGCCGAATGATAGAACATAATTAGTGAGGCCAATTAGTTGGTAATATTGTTATTGTCACTTAAATGCTTGAGTGTTAGTACAGCCTATGTTGTGTGATAACAATTAGAGGTAAGGTAGTTATAATTTATTGCCGAGATACCCCGAGATATTGCCAGGAGGTCCTTACTTTTAGTAGAGCTTAGTGAACTTTACAGCCACCGATAATAGGTGATAGTGATGCCTTGCTTTATATCGATTTTCAAATTATTGCTATCTTAAAATATTGTTTTTAGGTAGATATTTGTCCTTTCACTGTTGCCCTTTTATTTATTGTCATTGGGAAATTGCGATTTTATATATTGCCAATTTAACTATGATGTTAGATTATTAGTCCGAGTAGGGGTTACCTATAAATATGATAATAATTTTATTTCTATAGGTGAAGGAGGAGGGTTAGGGCATACCTATGTCATGGATTAATCGTTTATAACTTTCTTAATTGTAATAATTGTTGAAACATGAATTTGTATTGTTCTTACCATATAAACAAGATTGCAAGATTAGAGTTGGAAGTATGACCATTATTTGTTTCAATGTTTTTGTAATTAGAAATGAAATGATGTGGTTATCCTAGTGTGATGATAGTGTAATCTCTTGATATTGATAAGACATACATGGTGGAATGTCCTGGATTATGTACAATGAATTGAATTTGTAGCCACCGTTAATGAAATTGGGTTATTCTATATATCGCCATTTCTTATTGTAAATTTTCAATTAAGATGTTACTTATAAATTGGATGTTATTTTATGGCATTATCATTGAAATTTATGATCATATTGACACCGCATTGAGAGCTCCTCATGTTTAATGTAATGTTTTTATCTTGTAAGGTCATTATAGTTTCAGTAGTTGTAGCATAAGAGGTATTGAAATTGTAAAATCATGGTCGGGAAATGTGATGTAAATGAAAGATGGTTAATATTTCATGACAGTGTTATCATAATTTTTGTTGTTTTTAATAACCAATATGGTGCAATAACCTTAACTTACGCACAATAAATTACTCCGAGTTAGCAAATTAAGGTGGTGGCTCGTTTAAACAATGTTAAACTTGGGCGTTCATTGTCGGGGTCCTTCTCATTGTGCACCTTCCGTGAAGGACGTAGTCGTCCTTCTTGTGTATGTTGTTCTTGATAGTATTCAGGGTTGCTTGGCCGGTCATGTCGGGCGAGATATAGACCCCTCTTGTCGCCTTAGTATATATGTCTGTGTGAGTGACTTCCTGTGTAAAGTATCCAGTGCCATATCAAGAGTCTCGGGCCCTTTAAAGGCAGGGTTTCCACTCTTGCGACACACATGACGGAGATTACTAGTTTCTGCCTGAGCAGTCGGCCAGGAGCCTGTCTAATCTTCTTTCGAGAAGACATAAGACTAAAAGCCCTGCTATTCTGTGCAGAAATAGTAAACTCTACTGTTGGTTTCTTCCATCTGTGACCGTACTGTACTTAACACCTGGTGTCGTTTTCTGCCTACCGTTGCTAGTTGTACGCCTTTGTCTAGGGGCGTTTATTTCTTGTTGTCACTGGGATATGTCGGGGTCATCTTGTTGTGTTCGTCTTGCTTGCGTCTTGTTCTAGGTCGGGTTACTAGTTTCTGCCTGAGCAGTCGGCCAGGAGCCGGTCTAATCTTCTTTCGAGAAGACATAATACTAAACGCCCTGCTTTCCTATGCAGAAATAGTAACCCTAACACCATGGATTCTTCCCTCTGTGATTCTTACTGTGCAACCCCAGTATGTCTTAATGTTTGCGTGGTGTGCCTGATGCCTAGGGTCGTATATTGTGCAATTACTCATTGTGGGCCTTCAGTATTCTTGTGCTGAACCTCGTGGTTGCGTCTTGTTGGTTGTCGATTGGCGACGTAGAGTCAGGAGTGTTTGTACTTCCACACGCGCGCACATACTTTAAAAAAATAAAAAATAAAAATTCACCTGTTCTCAGAGTTGTAGTCATAAAGAGGAGGTTCGTTACAATACTCCACAATAGAATGGGGTGGTTGAAAGGAGAAACCACACTATCACAGAGATGTCCATATGTATGTTGCAGAATAGGTGTGTTCCTAACAGGTTTTGGGCAAAGGCAGTGTTCACAGTAGTGTACTTACTGAATAGAGCTCCCATGATCGTAGTAAAGCAGGGGACTTCAGAGGAAGCATGGTCTGGAAGAAAGCCCAAAGTAAGTCACTTGAAGGTCTTTGGTTCTACTGCTTATACTTTGATTCCAACTGCAAAACAAACCAAGTTAGATCTGAAGAGTAAGAAGATGATGCTTACAGGGTACAACGACACCCATAAAGCTTATAGATTAGTTGATGTTGACACTGATAAGGTGAGCTTTAGCATAGATGTTGTTGTTGATGAGGAGGTTGGACCCTTCCATACTCCTCCCGCATTCAGAGTTACTGAGCAGCTAGAAGTCATTGAAGATTCGGGTGTCAAGATTCTAATAGCTCCACCTGAAGGGGGGAAAGATTCTAAGCATGATGATGAGTAGTCAGAATAGGATGAGTCTCCTAGGTCAGTCAAATCAGTACATTTTGAAGCAAGAAGCCCAAGTCATGGTGGCAATACTGACTTGGCAGCCAGGGATTCCAAAAAACCCAAGTGGTGGCACAACACCATTGGAGATGTTTGGATAGGAGAGATGATCGAGGGCATATCATCATGAGGTAAGAGTAAACAATAGACTGGCACAGTAAACTTTTCTCTTATGGCCAATATTCAGGAGATCTATGAGCCTCGGGTATTCAAGGAAGCAAAAGGAAGACCTCAATGGGAAAAGGCCATGGAGGTCGAACATGAAAGTTTGATGAAAAATCAGACTTGGGATCTCACATCTCTTCCATCAGGTAAGAAACCCATTGGCTACAAATGGGTGTACAAGGTCAAGTACAAGGCAGATGGTACACTTGACAAGTACAAAGCACAATTAGTTGCGAAAGGATTCTCTCAGCGAGAAGGCATTGACTATGAGGAAACTTTTTCTCCTACAGTGAAGATGAGCACTATTCATATTGTTCTATCCATGGCAGAACATCAAGGCTAGAAGGTCCACCAGATGGACATTAAAAGTTCCTTCCTCAATGGAGATTTGAAGGAAGTGGTATACATGTGCCAACCAGAGGGGTTTCAGGTTGCAGGGAAGGAGCATCTAGTTTGCAGACTAAAGAAGGATCTATATGGTCTGAAACAAGCACTGAGGGCATGGTACGTCAAGATTTACAGGTATTTGGTTCAGCAAGGGTTCCAGTGGAGTCCTTCAGATTCCAACTTATATGTCAAAAGAGTTGGTAATGAGATCGTTCTTCTGGTTGTTTATGTGGATGATATCAATTTTGCAGGCAGTGAGGAAGATGCAATTACATGGATCAAATCCAACATGAGAAGAGCATTTGAAATGAAATATCTAGGCCTCCTACACTATTGTCTGGGTGTATAAGTTTGGAAAACAGGGAGAAATTTTTTTGTCTCACAAGCAAAGTATGCCAGGAGTTTGTTGGATAAGTTCAGGATGGAGGATTGCAAAATCTCCTCTACACCTATGGAGAAAGGGATGAAACTTTCAGCCAAGACTGACTCAAAGGAAGTTAGTGAGTCACTATATAGACAGCTAGTGGGTAGCTTGATATATCTTACAGCCACTAGACCTGATCTGAGTTTCGCTGTGAGCTTCATTTCCAAATTTATGACAGCGCCGAAAGTAGAGCACGGGCAACAGCAAAGCGAGTGCTGAGATATGTGAACGGGACACTTGACTTTGGTATTTTGTATAGCAAGAGCAAAGACCTGAGGTTGTGTGGGTATACAGATTCAGATTGGGCAGGTCCTGTTGATGACAGAAAATCCACTTCTGGATATGTCTTCAACCTTGGCACGGGTGCAGTCACATGGACCAACAAGAAATAACATGCAGTCACCCTTTCATCGACAGAAGCAGAGTATTGAGGAGCATTGAAAGGTGCATGTGAGGCATTTTGGCTCAGGAGGATGTTATCAGATATGCAGATGCAGTAGAGAGAGCCTACACCCTTGTTCTCTGACAATCAAGGGGTAATGAAACTTGCCAAGAATCCAGTCTTCCATGAGTGTACCAAACATGTTGATACACATTGTCACTTCATCAGACAACTTGTAGAAGATGGAACTATTGAGCTACAATATTGTCCTACAGAGGATCAAATTGCAAACATTTTCACCAAGTCTTTGGGTCCCGAAAAGCATGTAAAATTTCGAAAGAAACTTAGTGTAGTGAGTAGATTGACCATTAAGGGAGGGTGTTAAATTAAATATTAGTTTATAATGGTCAATTAGAAATTAGACTTAGGAATTAATAAATTCAAAGTGACTTTAGGTTAATTTATTTGCTTCTGGGTCAAATATTTACTTTTAGGTTATATTTTCACTTTATCTCACATTCATAAAGTGGTTTGACTCTACTTGATTGTAACCTATATAAGAAAGATTTTTTCTCTCTTATTTAATTGATTGAATAAATACATATAACCTTATTCAAGTTATCTTGGTTTTTGTGTGTGCTCGATTTCTGTTACAACATAGATATAACATCTATATCCAACTACTTAAGAGCCAAACGACCTGACAACAACACCAACGAGGACACACACATCCTTTTGACATAAAACTGAGATACAACTTGTATCAATCCAAAACCATACATGCATAAATTAATATTAGGGCCACCCAAGACTGGATATTGGGATAGCTCGGTGAAAAGACCGTAAGAACGGGCCAACAACCATGACTTGGGGTTTGAAGAAATAACACAACAACTATTGGACATCCCTCTATGACTAGATAAGGGTTACAATCATGACTGTGAGGGAACGAAATAATCGATGGTAATACACAGAATGAAACCCTCCATAATCAATACAAAGAGATATGTACCACCATTCACTTATTATTCCATGGAGACCCATCATGATACTAAAATGATCGAGCAACCAGTCAATGCACAACTTAAAATATCCAATTCTTTTGCTTGCAATCCCAAACATTTTATAGTCATCACAGAGATCTATAACACACATCTAAACAGTCGAAAATCTCAAGAACATAAAGATTCCAAGCATCACTAAGCCATCATTTGTTCATACAACAAAGAATACCTCATGGATGGAGAGAAAAATAATCATACTTGTGGAAAAACAGTTAAATGGAAAGTTGGTTGGGCCTTCTTCCTTCCAAGAGCCTAAAAATGTGAAGCTTCACAACCAACAAATTGAAAAATGCAACAAAGGAACAATGTTAGGGTGTCGACTGATAGGGGGAGTATGGACTGATGTGCAGTAAATGCACGTCGCTTCCATCACCTGGCCTATTCAATTCGAAGTATGAGACAACCCAACAAGCATTACATTCACAAATCAATTAAACCATGTATTCAATGCCAAACCATTGTGAAATCTGCAATGATATCGATTGCATAGTGCACCACCCAATATCATTTACATGTTAACCCTTGCCATAACTCCATGCCATAACACATATTGAATTTCTATATGCGCCCCATTCAAATCTAATGAAATTCTCATAGCCCATTAACCAACAATAGCATAATAGTTAGGAAAAACACTGATATCTTTTAACTTTTCCATTCGAACTTGCATATAATCCTTGATCATAGCTCAAACATATAAATTTTTTCCCTTTAGGATTTATTTCATAGGTTTTTTTCTTTGTTTTGATTATGATACCACTAAAATATCTCTTGCTTATATGTGGCTAGGCAATCGATCACAAGGATTAGTGACAAGGAAAAATCATAGCAACTGTAAATAACATGCTCCTCATAATCATAGAACTATTTTGTATCGCAAAATCATCCCACAAAAATGCATCATCTACCTGCTATCATGTCAAATGAAACCAAGACTACATTGTCAAAAATGTAGGACTGTGTAGAAAGCATAAAAAATAACAACAAAACATGTATAATATGTCTATCCTTGCGCCTCTAGTCTACAAGGGGGTCCCACCTACTAGTGTTATATTATTAGCATAGTTTAAATAAAAGGACTTTAGCAATACTTTGTGGGTGGAATTCATCGTTACGATTTTAATCGTCAACAATGTCCATATTATATATATATATATAAATCAAGTCGAAGGTTTTCATTCTTTACAAGGATGAGTTAAGGTAAAGTAATGCGATGGTTTCATTATTTTACCTTCTAATTTAAGAGGTTAAAATCTAACTGTCTAACTATTTACGACATATAAATAAAATAAAATAAATTGTTAAGGCTTCAATTAGTATGGATATTTTGGTGGGATTTGGTCACGACATCTAAGGCACTTGTAATCTCTGAAAGAAATCTAGATTTGAGGATAATAAATGATTGGACGTTTATCTTCTTGTTAACTTTACGTATCGATACGCTAAGAATAAAATGACTGCATTACCTTCTACTACCAGTCCCACTGTAGTTTAGGTATGGATATACATGTGTCAACACATCAATCAACAAATTTCTACTCATCATCAAGTAAAATTTAAGGACACTCCATCAACCTCTCTGGCTTTCGCACTTGGCCTTAAAAACTAAATATCTCAGAACCATAAAAAAATCCAAACAATAAGTCGTTACCTTCCAGGTTGCAAAATATTCAACATCTGATTAGTAACATTTTACATCCAACCATCGCTTTCTCAGTTAACAGGTTCGATGGAACAGGTGATTCATCTACGTTTTGAAAAATCCCTTGGTCTTACTCCAGTAGCTTCTTGGTACATATGGATGGATGTCAATTATAACAAACTCGACGCAAATGGTAAATTCACACCGTCACAATAATTACATTTACATAGTTTATATCAGGGAACGATATGAACTTAGAAGATAGAGGTCCAGAATCAATGTATCAGAGTGGATACAAGGCAGGGAGGGAAATTATTTTTGGTTCAACAGTTGACCTGTGGTTCTGATCTAGCCGAGATAATTCTTCCAACACATATTCCCGCCAACTCACAATAGAGCAAGTGACCTATACGACACAAATCACTACGGTTATGGGGAGTTCTAGAACTTTATCATTATGATAAATAATAACTAATAATAATCCTAACACCATAACTCCCCAATCCAATAATTTGACTCAAGACTCAGGATGTTAAGCAGATCACTTATGTCAGATAGGAAAACTTTTATATTAACAAGAAACGCATGTACATGCAAATCTTTCAACTTTAGTTAAATATGTACAATCTCAATCTCATGAGAGATACTTGAGCCTACAAATCTTCATGGTTGCAGGAGGACCAAAGATTGAAGTGTAACTACCAAAAATCCACATTACGAACTATGCACAATGTTGAAAACAAGAGTAAGATCCATTTGCATAAATCATTTAAAGTTCTGGATTTACAATCAAGAAAACTGGTCAAGGAAAAAGAACTACAATCTGTACAAATAAAATTTTAAGACACACACATAAAAGGATTTAAGTTAAGAATAAATTTGTCATTATGCTATCACGATAACTGATCTTCTGAAAAAGGGTGCAAGCAGTTGGCATTACAAAATACTTGAAGAAAGATATTTAAATTACCTTATTTAAACTTAATATGTAAGATCATTTTATTTGCATTACTATCAACAATCCGATTATTTTGCAGTAATTGTTTTTTAGATTTACAAGAATTAAAAGTAGAGGGAACATAATTCTCCATTAACATTTTAAAATTTGTGTCAACAGAACTTAGCGTTAAGAAATTTTCCATACAACATGCATTGTTCATGTACGTGTTTTAAACAAGTTTTACATCACTTCAACAACACAATCATAACAAAACTACCATAAACAAAATAATTCTGTACAAAATTATATTTTATTACACATTTCATCCTTCCAACAGAAAGGTATAATGTTTACATGTATAAATGACAAAATGAAAAGTTAATAACCTAGAACTTCTTCATATACATATTGAAAAATTAAACGTTAATATGCCATCGAACTAAATAAATATATGCTTAAATACCATGAACCAAGATGATGATAGATGATAAGGATCTTCTACTTGAAAAGGAATTGAGCAATATTCGTTCCAAATCTTGCGCCAATGTCCATCTATGCTTGCCTACTAATCCAAATATTTCACCGGTACCTCCCAGCCATTGCTAGGGGTACTCTTCTTCCCCCTTAGCCCCCTCGAGCCCCAAAGGGGCCACACATAGAAAACCAAATCTCGATATCACAAGCTCTCCCTCGCAAGGAGAGGCTTCCACCTCTTGCACAAACTTGCAATCCAACTCACACAAGTAAACTCAGTCAATAGAAATTTTAACAACATTTCATTCATCCAGTAATAGGGTAAGTTTTCTCTTCCTCCCCATTCTTTTAATAAGAAAATTTACCTTGACACTTGTTATCTCATGCACAATTAACTAATTTTAATAATTAAATTGAAGATTAATCACCCACAACACATGTCACATATTCCCCAAGTTGTGCATGTTAAATCCTTTTTAATTTAAATTATTTAAGCATTTTCCCTCACTCCCCAATTAGTTCCTAGATTTTCTCTTAGTTGTCCCTTAGTTCCCCAATTTCTCTTTTAGTGTTTCCCCTAACTAATTTACATTTGGAGTTTGATTAGGACTCTACTCATAGTTAGGATTTATATTTTAATTATCTTAGGATACTAACTCCATGTTGACAACCCATTCTCTCACGAATATATTTTCCTTTAATTAAAAATTATTTTTTATTAATTTCATGCACACATTGTGCACATGTTTTCAATTCATTCTCCCTTTACCAGGTTTTAATTAGTCTAGTCTCCATTAGACCCATTTCTACCATTTCTAGAATTTTATTAGGCATAACAGTTCAACTTATATTTTATGATCTTCCTTTTCATAAGTTATAAATAAAATTATATAAATTCA
>ML788935.1:550082-573515 GCA_009831015.1 Picea engelmannii | reverse complement strand
TCTGTCATATACAGTAACAGACTTCAACAACAGTTGTAAGATGAAATTCTGAGACTTTTAAGTATAAACATGGATACCTTTTTGTGTATCCGGAAGGTTCTGTGAGCACTTTTTTTTTCTGGATGCCTGAATGCAAAAACTGAAGTTGGATCTGGAATCCTTGCGAAAAATCGAGACTTTTGAGTATACACTCGATATATTTATGAAATGGGACTCTGAATGCCCTTTTTGGCACTATTCCCAATCTGCTCCTGATTGTACAGTCCGTATGACCTCGGGTGCGTGTCAATTCTGTACCAACCTTGAACTGCATGCAAATACCACCTTGGTCTATGTGCAAATTCACTTCGGTCATTGTGCAGCATCACCTCGATCTACGTTCCTGTCTCTCCTTGCATCAAAACTCATTCTTCCTCCCCTCGAGATGCGTGCCCATGCTCCATTTAAATATTAAAAAAAAAATAGTTTTGGGGGGCGCGAGCTATGGGCCACGCGCCCTCTGAAATCCCCCACATTGGTGCACTTCTTAAGGTTAATGCGCCATTCCCTGCCATGTCCCATGGCGATGGCGCATTGGTAGCTTGTAGTTGCTATGGGGGCGGAAGTCCCGGGGTCAAACCCGCGGGCTTCTCCTCCTTGGTGCGATTTGTTATATAACATGGTTTATATACTATGGTTTTGGCGCGCGATTTTTGGTGTAATACATATCATATTTGATATATGGTTGCGCGATTTGTGATATAGTTTATATTTATGATATGGTTTACTATATGCGCGCGATTTATATCACATTTGAATGGTTTTAATATATGTTTCAGTGCGCCATGTGATATGTTTTAAACGTATGATATGGTTTATATATATCACATTTGAACTATGATATGGTTTATGGTTTATATATGTTGGATTTATGATATGGTTTTTAATACCAAGGGGCCTCGGTGTTGGCAAGGTCAAGGAACCCTTTTTTTTCCAAAATCATTTCTAACCATATTTTGATCATTTTAATCCATTTATAATCATATTTTTTCCAAAACCATTTCTAACCATATTTTGACCATTTTAACCCATTTATAACTTTTTTTGACGAAACTTCCCTTGCTCATATCTTTGTCACTTGAAGGTTGTTTTTCCTGAAACGAACGTCACCGGAAAGTTGTTGATGAGCTCTTCCACTTTGTAAGCTTTACTTTGCCATTTGAATCTTTAAATCTATCGAATTTTGAGATGATCCACTTGGATCAACACGATTGCAGAAGTACTTCATCATAGTATCTGTTATCTCATGAAGTATAGAGTGTACTTAGGGTTCCATATTGTTTGTGAGAGTTGTTCTCTTCTCTTATTTTTCTCCTTTTGATTGTTGGGATTATAGATATCTACCTACATGGTTGTACCATGGAGGGTTTCCATAGTTTTCCAAATAAACTTGAGTAAGGATGAAACTATCATTTTTAATAGGTTTCCTGTTGAAGGTCTATGTTTTACTGTTTAAGTTTATGTCTTGATTTTAGTGAATTTATTCCTATCCTTAAATGATTAAGATGATGAATTATTGTAATAGTATGAATTTGTGTTATGAAGTGGTGACCATGTTACCATATTTATTTGTTGAAGGAAATGTAGTTAAGAATAATGGAAATTTTAGTTGAACTTGGGAATGGATTGAAGATATGGGAATTAGATACTTCCTTGTTCCTCAGAATAGTTGTCGGTCTTGAGAGCTTAAATGGTCAAAATAAATTAGATGAATCTTGGACTTGAGTGTTGATTATGTTTCTTGGAGGTCCTAACCTTGCAGGTAGATTGGATGGGTAGATATTTTTTATTTCCTTATATGATTATTTTTTTATATAAGTAATGACGATGTGTGATGAAACCAGTTGTGGTTGGTCTTGGATAATTGTGATGTTGTACTTTGGTTGTATGTGATGTTATTTGATATGGAAGATCCTTAATACATTGAATTTGTATATAAATCTATTTGTGCAATGAGATGAATGAAATAGACTGTGTAATTCTGAAGTATGTTAATATCATGTTTCACTTGTTCAAATGATGTATTATTTATGTTTCAAAAAAAAAAAAAAAACATCTCTTATTGTTTCTCAATTACTTTTATGATGTAACAGAGGGGTTGTTACATATGGTATCAGAGCATGTAAAACCCTGTGACATTGGACCGTTATGCTATCCATTGTGTTAAACTAAATGATTGATTTGGATCACCAATAAAAATCTGAAATTGTTCTTGCAGGTAATCATGGTTAGAGGACGCAGGGAAAGTAGACAACATTGTTACGAGGAAAATCTCTCTATGGCTAGGGTGAACCACAACAAATGGAAATGACTGCAGAAATCAACTATATCCCAACAACATGCTGTATAAACCAATGTGCAAGTAAGATAAGAAAGAGGCCTACCTCATCCAGATGTTCGATGATGTCCACCATTGAGCACTTTGACCCAAAGATATATACCTGTAACAAGTTCTCAAAAAACACATGAAACAAGCATATGGTGGCAGTATAAAAGGTTAGCACATTAGATAGCATAATCCATCAATATACATAACAAATACACCCATGGGTAATAACTCATATATTTGCAAGATATCAATTGGAAGGGAAGAGAGCATTTCTATTAATAAATGATTAGCATAAGTGAAAATATCACAGACTTCTGTGTCGGCACGGTTTAGAACTGAGAAACTAAGTTCCTTCCAGCTGGGCCTCCACCACTTCAATTCTCCACCAAAGGATAACTCATATAAGGGAGACAATGAGGTTCTCCATCAATAAGGGGAGAGCATGGGCATTGAACACCGTGTTTAGACTCAAAGGAAAAAGGGATGCAGACTCAATATGAAGTAAATAATTTCTCCAGAGTAACTTTGCTCTCAAAGTTGAATTCTATCTCTTTCTCCATAGCTCGAAATTGGCCTCTTTATAGCCTTCAAAATAAAACTGAAGGGCCAATTCAGAACGTTTCCAGTATATGGACGGCCAAGGATCAGAGATCTCATGTTGTGACATGGAAACCTGACATTTAATTTTCATTTTCTGGTCCAAATCCCAATGTACGTGGGTTGTAGTGGAGCAACCTGCATATACACTTGTTGTATAGTGTGCAAGATGCGTACAAGTGGAAAAAATTGTATTTTTGTCTCTGGATTTTAGTAACATGGAAGATACATCTGCATAGGGAAATGGAATAAGGCCCTCTCTGCAAGATTGCATAGGGTGAGTCAAATCTTTCTCTAACAGATGCCCCCTAATGTGTGAGGTCAGAGGAGTATCTGCGATGGCTGAAATACATTATAAATAACCCAGAAGTGGAGTGGTAGGGAACTAGCTGGACAAACTTAGTTTCTCATTACATGCTGCATTGACTTTGCATACATGGCTACCAAAAATAACATTGCAGATCCATGTGAAAAATATACCAAACAAGTGTCTGTGGCCATGAATAGGCAAATAAAAATGCGGTTACATGCCGAGAATTGTCATAGTCACGAACCAAGCCCAGTAGAACCAATCTCAAAATCAATCTAAATATATTTGTATACCATGGAGTACAATCTGATCTCCCATGATCACTGAAGTCATATAGGTACTGGTCCAATGAAAAAGAAGCAACAACTTAGGAAAGTTGCATCCTCATAGTGATGTCTTCAAGTCTTCTACACGATCCGCCAAAGGTGCAAGTCTACATTATGTGAATAAAGGAGTTGAGGTTGAACACAATGAGACATCGTTTGATTACCGATCATTGATGTATATCATTAATAAATATGAGACAACCTACCGATAATGAAATTAGGTATAAAGGCACCCAGTACATTCTTACAAGTGTGAATAAAGGAGCCGATGTCGAACACCTAAAGAATTCATCGATCAAGAGACATTGATGTATTCTCAACTGTCGATGGCGAGAGAGCCTGCCACTAATGACTGCAAGCCTCAAAGTACTCATAAGACTCTAGGTCCTGTTTCTAGAATAAATGGGTTGAAGTCGATGGAAAGAGACCCACTAAAAGGAGAGCATTAAGGTATATCTCATCAATCAGCAGGAGGTACAAAGCATGAACTTCATGATTTGGTGGGAATTAGATAAAGAACATGTTCACGAACCAACGACCCTGTGCATCTTTCACGTGTGCCAAGTGTAAGCGATACATGAAAAAGACCCTCTGAATAGCAGCCAATGATGAAAATTGCTAACAAAGGTGAGGAAACCACCAATAAGGCTAATGGCATCAAGAAACTACATGAATCTCAATGTGTGAATAGATGTCTTGTCGTCGAACACAAGGGAAACCACCCAGTCAACGACCAATGATGAAATGTCAACTGTTGGGTTCAAGGTTACCTACCAATGATGAAAGTAGGGCCAGGGTGCATGATAGGACTACATTATCATGTGATTCTGAGACAAACTAAGGGTATGACTGACATGCAAAGTCAAGAGTTTTAAGGAGTGGCCGACACAGGTTGATAGACTTCCTTTGAACAAGAGCATGAGACATATGGAGGACTTTGGCAGCATAGACCCAATGATGAAACTATGAGATGCAGGAGGCATCAATGAAATTATCCATAGAGACTGGAAGAGTAACTAGTTGGTAGAGAAGACTCTGTAACAAGCTCAAATTCCTAAGGCCATGCTAATCCCAAAATTATGATGATGAATGGACTCAAATAAATTTGTGCTTTGTTCAAAGGCGACATGACTACTGTCGATACAAGATAATACTCCCTTCCCGCCCGTCTTTTTTTTGTCGCAAGTAAGCAAACTAGTTCTAGCAGTGGAACATACCTATGATCAATGCAGGGAAGTGCATGTGGGAGATGGACACTCGGGGGAATGTTCCCTCCTAGGTATAGGGTGTCAAATTGTGAAGGTTATAAAAAGGGCTCTGTTTGGTTGAGGATGAAAAACTGTTGATGCAAACAATTTATAACGTAAAGCGAGAACCGACTATAGGTTCAATACTGCAAGCAAGGGCATGAGATGCAATCACAAATTAACGCCAAAAAATGTCCTTTTTTATGTCTTCTAGTCTACTTGGTGTGAAAAATGGATAAACGTGTGCCAAATAGATGTCTTTTCAAAACCAATTTATGAGTGTGAAATAAACAAGTTCACTTGAAAATCTTTTCACATTTTGATAACGAGTCGGAAAAGAGCTTAACTAAGACTCATGATCTTTCAAGTCCAATTTAATGAGTGTGAAAGGGACAAATCACTCGACAAATTTTCGATTTTGATAATGAGTCAGAAAAGAGCTTAACTAAGACTCGTGGATGTTGTTTTAAGCAACATATAATGGGGGAGGCCAAGGCTCCAGTGTAGGATTGCTGTGAAAGGTCATTAGCTTACCAAGAGCTAACACAAGCTTGGGAAAACCCAAATCTTTCCCAAGTCAAGTAGGATAAAATACTTGCAGAGGTTACCTTATCTACAATATATCGAAGAATGCCCCTTATCTGGAAGGGTGTAGAAGAAGGAAGTCGAGGCTCTACAATATCATTCCAATCAAAGGGAAACACCCTAGGACTCGGAGGGAGCATACTTGAAGAGAGTGTAATGCTCCCTAGTGAAGAAGGTACATAACTAGAAATGTTAAGGACATGGTCAAGGACGCATCACCCTCCAAAAGAAGAGTGGGATTGATTGAAGATTGCATCGACAATTTCACTTCCTTAGACTTGTCACTCTCCAAGAGAAGAGTGGGATCGAACGAAGATTGCATTGGCATGACCACTTCTTCAACCATTGGTTGAATAGGATGCAAGACAACAAGGTCAATAAATGCATCACTCCCAAAAATAAGAGTGGTGTCGTTCGAAGATTGCATCAACACAACCGTTGGTTGAACAGGATGAGAGACCACAAGGTCAAGGGATGCATCAGCTCCTAAAGGAAGAGGGTTGTCAGTTGAAGATTGCATCGACATGACTATTGTATCAACAAAAGAAGGTTGGGAATCCAAAGACGACTCAGAACCCGAAGGGCCCCCAGAAAAGGACCACGCTTCTTCTACCACAATAGTAGCAGGGCACCAACGAGTAAGGTGATCTCCTTTGTAAAGCCTACAAAGGAACTTGGGCTTACGTATTACACGTATAGGCTTCTCAATCATATGAATGCCCCCAGCATGACTTGCATTGGTTGGTGACATGCTCCCAGCATGACTTGCAGAGGCTAGTAGGAAATACCCAACATGACTGGCAGAGGTTGGTGATGAATCCCCAACATGACTAGCAGAGGTTGGTGATGCATGTGCAGTGTGACTAGTGATTACTAGACTTGTGCCCCTAGCATCACTTGCAGTGGCTGGTTGCTAGTCTTCAACATGACTAGCAAAGGTTGTCGACCCATCTCCAACATGACTCACAGAGGTTGGTGATATAATGCTAGTATGTGGTTGACCCTCACAAGACGAAGTCGAGGAAGGTAAGGTCCAAGGATCACTAAAATAGGAAATGCATAAAGGAATGGGCCTCCTTGTCAATACGTGCCTACTAAACATGGCATAAATGTGGTGACTCGGTGCTGTGAATTCAAAAGTACCCATAAGGAAAGAATACATTCTAACACCGATATTCTCAGTTGCTGGATGAGAATTTTCGATCACAGGGATCGACAATCCAAGAGATGCATTAGGACTAGAGCACACAAAGAATAACTCATCGATCATCACAATCTTCCCTTCATGAAGAAAACAAAGAGTATGGAAGACAGACGATACAATGACGATCCTATCATAAGTCCAATTGCGACCTAGTAACAGGTTATAATCAAGAGGTGCATCAACTACCTCTACTTCCACCTCTACCGTCTTCCCACCTAACTGGACTGGAAAGGCAGGGAGAATACCATGAGGGCGGAAGGAATGACTATCAAAAGAAGTCAACATCTTCGATGACTTGGAAAGAGTCAGAGAACCGAGAGCTTTCCAACAGACCAGAGACATCACACACGTAGAAGTGCCTTCATCAAGAACCACACGTTTGATGGTATACTTTGAGTACTCCACGTAGATTTGGAAAGCCACATGGTAAGGAAAGCGAGGCTTAACATCTGTGATGTCAAACTTGATAACTTTTGAGCCACTGGGTTCTAGAGTTCCTAAAGCAGAGAGTAAGGAATTCCTCTGTGAAGGACACATCTGGAGTACCTCCAAAGTCGACATCGCATAAGGGGTTTGACCGAGGTCGTCAACAATAGAGTAGTTCTAGGAGGCTCTAGCATTTGGATTATGGGTAGAGCGCTTGAGTACTCCTTTCGAAATATGAGGTAGTGGCTATGGTTTCTTAATCTGTAAATTCGTCTCTAAAGCATGAGCAGCAGATTCTAGACCAGGGATAGCTTGTTTAGAGCTATAATCCCGAGATCGAGTGGCTACATTAACTTTCACATCGACAATATTGATACATAGACGGTCGCCATCTTGCGACTACTAGTTTTGACCCCCACCAGCCACATTTCTAGCATTTGAGGAGCTCGAGGCTAAGTGTTGATTATGTGGGAATGTATTCGTCAGCACAGTGGGCGATTGAGATAATATCCTTGCATCTTCCGCAAGTTTGGGGCTTAAATGGGTAAGGTGATCATCTGTACAAAGCTTACAGTGAAACTTCACCTTACATCTTTCTCGTTTTCCCACTCCATCATATTACCCGTCTTCTCATTATTATTATTGTCCTTGGATTTATTACCATTTTTCCCACCCTTATGATTATTACGTCCTTTCTTCTTATTCCCTCCTGGTTGTTGCTTACCATTTGGGTTATTCAACGATTGCATGAAATGTACATCTTCTAACTGAGTGGGATTGGAAGACACAGACGAAGTTGGACCTCTAGCAGACTGGATTAAAGACAACTCTTTCAAATGGTTCGTCACCGAGTCTTCATAATTTACATTGGTGGCACCTACAATGCCATCAGCATGAGGTCCGAGATTTTTCCTAGGGTCGTAAGTTGACTGCAGTGCATCAGGAAGAAGGTGGTATAACATCCCAGACTGAGCATATATCAAGTCTAACTGTTGGGCCCTAAATATCTCTTCTTCCTCAGTGGTAACCATGGAAGTAGCAACGTCCTTCGATATAGGATCGTGCAAAGACTTAAGAAACCATTCTAAAAGAAAGGATAGGGGTATAGGGGTCTTAATCAACCTCTTTCATCTACGCCACTCCTGGCTATGGTCTGAGATATGAGTGGTGGTATCCTGGCGTAAAGTAGACAACAGTTCTAGGCCAGCATCATAATGAATGGGCAACTGGAAGTGGTTAAGGAAGACCAACACCAATTGACTAAAAGTCCCATATGCCCCCCTAGGTAGCTCAATATACCATTTCTCAACAACTTTGATGAGGGTGCGTTGAAATAATCTCAAACAAATAGAATCATCATTAAGGGAGTTCGATGAGCACCAAAGGTGAAAGGTAGTGATGTGATCATCAGGATCCTCTCCATTCTTACCCTCGAAATTTGGGATGTCCGAAGGAAGTTTGGTGGGGACGGGGTCCATGTAGGATCATGATTCACAGGGTCATTTATTAACTTAGACAAATCTGGCATATTAAGTGTGGCTAGAAAAGGGAGATGGGGTTGCAAAATATAGCTCCAACCTCCTAGGAAAGACTATGCTTGCGAAACTGTAGGCCATCCAGGGTTCTGGTAAACACCATGGCCCTATCTGCCATTATAAGGCCCTCCTCCTAGATGATTCATAAAAGGTTGGTTGGGCATCATTCCAGCTAGAATGTTCTGTTGAGGGTTATAGAAATTTCCCCCAGCTGGATTGGATCCAGGTTGGGGGTTTCCCAAAGCATGAAACTGACCTCCTCCAGGTTGGAATCCGGAGGATAGAGGAAGATTCGTCATGCCAATTGTATACATCGGAATCTACGTCGAGTAGGTAGGGTTGTAGGATGAAACTTGAGCCGGAGTTTGTTTTCTAGGTTGACTATTCCACCCAGAGGTAGGAGGATTGGACCCAGAGTTAAAAGCAGGCATGCCTTCCATATTAGGATTCATTTGAGGGATTTGAGATCCACAAAACGAAAAAGGATTGTAGGGAGGTGTATTTCCCTGGATCCCAATTCTAGCATTAGGGCCAACAGTTGGGATGGAGTTCGAAAACTATGAAGTGAAGTTGGGAATACCATAAGGGAAGGGACTAGAAGCCATAGGGATGGACTAAACATTGTAGCCTGGTGAGTGGCCATGAGACCCAAAGGGTTTCGAGGTGTTATATTGATCATTTACTATAGGTTGGGCCATAGTAATGATAGGCACCTCCGGCACTACAACCATAGAGGTTGCAAGAGTCGAAGAAGTTCCATTAACTATAGTAGGTATGGGAGTTTAAGGGCTCCCAGTGTTTTGAAGACTAGGTTCAGTACTCATCCTTGTAAAATCACAATTCTGAACGATGGATGTGTGTGTACCACTCCTAATAACTCTACGCCTTTTAGAAGGCAAAGACTCAAAATCTAGTGGTAACTGTAACAAGTGACGGGACCGGAGGGGAGGCTGGTCTGAATCCACGATGACTTAAGACTATAAATATAAAAAATATATCCTAAGGCCAACTAGTAATCAAAGAGCACACCAAAATTCAAATGGACAATATGCATGCAAATGGGCTAAAGTGGTTGAGTGGCCTCCCTCCCTAAAGAAGGTATGTCTTGCCCAAGAGGGGTCTGAGACTCCCTACTAAAGATCAGAGGTAGCATAATCAGTTATAAGGGATCTCGTGGGATTAACAACCAGTCGATCAGATCCCCCTGGAGAGGTAATCCTCCATAAAGGTTGTGTGATGTCTGACTCTTATCTGACCTAGGGTAACTGTAGAATAAACCCTACATGTAACCTATGAGACACCTAAATCAAGAAACTAGTAAACCAATGTATAATCAATGCACAGGTGAGAAGTCATAAGCCAGTCCCACCATATGGGCAGGGTAGAAAATCTCGAAACCTTGAAATCCTCGCTTCTCACGGAGGTAAGGGTACTAACAAGATCCCTAGATACGAATAGATCCCCAGAAATATCTCTGACGCTAGGAAGGTATTGGGGGGATATCCCTTCAACCAACTTCGCACAACCTCGTGATTAACTCTAGTGTGAGTGGAGCCTCCTGATCTTACAAATTATACAATGGATTTCTCCACTCCCTGACTCAGACACATATGTTGATCTCATTTCCTTGGAGAAGTTTACTCACAAAATCCTATTCCAAGGCACTAAATCCTAGGCTAGTTTGTGCACCCTAGAAAAATAAAATTGTGACTAATCAATTTTAAATTATAGCGTTGATTTTAATGGCCATGATTACTCAAAAAAGTATGGGAGTGAAAATCATGGTGTTATGACTCTGCAAGAAAAGTAAATATGAAAATAATGCAAAGTCCTAACTTTAACTTTCAGTGAATGATATGCTTCTAAAAACGATGCAATTTTCAGATTCAACTCTGCAATTCAGAAGTAAAAAATGTAATATTTCACTATGTACGTGCACTAAGCTAATGATAAAAACTCAAAAGACAAAAATGCCAAGCAATGAAAAATGCCTATATTTTTTGTATTTTCAATATAACAAAATTGAAAATGCATGGACTGAAAAGTAACTTGATATATAACCCTATTGTGTATAAAAAGAGACAACTCAAGCAAGATACCAAGCAGCAAAACACCCAACCCAAAGTACAAGGACAATAAAAAATGAAAAGACAAAGAGAAATACTTCACACATAAATTCAACCAAAAGAGGGTTTCATGTCATCCCACTGGCACTTAACAGGCACTACAAAGACCCAAGAAGGCTCAACAAGCATCAAATCCCACCCAGCAAACACCATACCAAGAAAAAAGGCAAGGCAAATTAATGTATGCGACTGTTTGGGAAAACAAAGTGTATATACGTAGCTTGCAGTGAGACAACCAGTGTATGTACGCGATTGTCAAGGAAAAATGCACATATATGCTTTAAAACAAGGCTAGGAAAGGGAGAAAGGATGAAAACTCAGACCTAGAGTGAACATGAGTTGTCAAGAAATGATACGACAAGAACCAGAATAGAAACGAGATCAATCTAAGGAGAAAAGTACTCCAAACCCTAAGAAAGAAGATTCATCCCTAGTATGGTCGCCAATTCTGTTACAAGGAAAATCTCTCTATGGCTAGGGTGAACCACAACAGATGGAAATGACTGCAGAAATCAACTCTATCCCAACAACATGCTATATAAACCAATGTGTAAGCGATATAATAAAGAGGCCTACCTCGTCGAGATGTTCGATGATGTCAACCATTGAGCACTTTGACCCAAAGCTATATATCTGTAACAAGTTCTCAACAAACACACGAAACAAGCATATGGTGGCAATATAAAAGGTTAGCAAATTAGATAGCATAATCCATCAATATACATAACAAATACACCCATGGATAATAACTCATATATTTGCACGATATCAATTGGAAGGGAAGAGAGTATTTCTATTATTAAATGATCAACATAAGTGAAACTATTACAGACTTCCATGTCGGCATGGTTCAGAACCGAGAAACCAAGTTCCTTCCAACTGGGCCTCCACCAATTCAATCCTCCACCAAAAGCAAGCTCATATAAGGGATACAATGAGGTTCTCCATCAATAAGGGGAGAGATTGGGGGCTGAACATCATGTTCATACTCAAAGGACAAAGGGATGCAGACTCAATATGAAGTAAATAATTTCTCCAGAGTAACTTTGGTCTCAAAGTTGAATTCTATCTATTTTTCCATAGCTTAGAATTGGCCTCTTTATTGTCTTCAAAATGCAACTAAAGGGTCGAGTCAGAATGTTTCCAGTATATGGAAGGCCAAGGATCAGAGATATCATGTCGTGACATGGAAACCTGACATTTAATTTTCATTTTCTGGCCCAAATCTCGATGTATGCGAGTTGTAGTGGAGCAACCTGCATATACGCTTGTTGTATAGTGTGCAAGATGCGTATAGGTGGAAAATTTTGTATTTTTGTCTCTTGATTTTAGTAATAGGGAAGATAAGTCTGCATAGGGAAATGGAATAAGTCCCTCTCTGCAAGATTCCATAGGGTGAGGCAAATCTTTCTCTAACAGACGTGGTGTTGGAGGAAGAGGTGTGACACCTCCGATAGTACCCACACTAGAAGGGTCTAAACCCCAAGGAGATGAGCAGAATACTGAGCCATAATAGGTTGTTATGGGAGATTTGGTAGGTTTGATGAGATCCTTCCAGACGATGTCCAGGGAATTGATTGATCACCTGGATCGAGATGAGGGCAGAGCATCTGTACCCAATGAGGGCTCACAATGCACTCCTTCTGGTAGTGGTAGTATGCACGAAGAACTCGAGAAGGTGAAGTTTCCCGAGTTCATGGGTACCATGGATGGCTTAGCCACTGAGGCATGGTTGGATAATATGGTGATGTGTTTCACACTTCATGATTACACCTCTAATGTGAAATTCTACAGGGCAGTCTTTCAACTGAAGGGGAGTGCTTTTATATGGTGGAAAACGCTCGTACCTCAACTAAACATGGTTGTCAAAGACGTGTCATGGTAATTGTTCGAGGAACGGTTCTAGAAGAGGTACTTGTCTGAGGAATTCATTGAGCATCAACTTAATGAGTTCAACGCATTACAACATGGTAGTTATACGGTGCCAGAGTATGAGGCCAGATTCATGGAGTTACTTAGGTATGCTCCACATTCGAACACAGAGAAGTTAAAGGTCAACAATTTTGCGTTTGGAATTAATTTCAACATTCATGCAAAGGTATGGATCCTAATGCCTCAATCTTTACATGATGCAGTTCAGAAGGGTCTCATAGCTAAGGAAGAGTTGAACAGTGGGGTTCAGGGAAAGACTCCTTCTATACAAAGTGTATCGGTGACACCAAGAGCACAACAACACCAAACACTAGCCAAACAGGATTTAGGGCATCAAGATATGCCTAGAGGACCTATTTTCATGACACCATGATGAAATACTCCTCAGCAGAGGACTTCTTATAGAGGACGACAACAACAACAACAGTTTTATAGGCAAGTTCAATAGAATAGACCGGGATCACGAGCTAT
This sequence comes from Picea engelmannii, assembly GCA_009831015.1. Classification (NCBI taxonomy): domain Eukaryota; kingdom Viridiplantae; phylum Streptophyta; class Pinopsida; order Pinales; family Pinaceae; genus Picea; species Picea engelmannii. Next base: position 560,388 of record ML788935.1, on the reverse strand, counting down.
TATACCAACAACTTCTACTTCGGGGACCAAGAGCACTAGACCTAAGACTGGATGTTGGACATGTGGTGAGCCACATTACCAACAAGACTATTATACTCAGAAGGCTAGAGCAGTTGGATCATCTGGACCCACTACAGTTGGAGATTTGAGTAATGCCCATAGGATACATGCAACGGTGAACAACCGCCAGGCTGAGCACCAGTCTAATGTGTTAGAGATGTCAGGTACAATTGCAGACCATAATTACAATATCGATAGATGCATGTGCTATAGAGAGATTTATCTATAGTGCAACACTGAAGAGAATTAAGGTAAAAGCAGTCAAGTAGGACGACTTCAAATACGTAGAAATGGCATTGGGTGCCAAATAGAATGTTGGAGGAAAGGTTACGAATTGTAGCCCTACCTTGGGAGACTTTGTGACAAAGGTAGATCTTTATGTCATGATCTTATGATCTTATGACATAGTGATTGGTATGGATTGGTTGGAATCACATAATGCAATATTTAACTGTAATATGAAATGGTTAAGTTTGATGAAAGATTTGGGATAAAGTAGAGTGATTGTAGGAAGAAACCAGGGAGTGTCCTTGAAGTTTATTTCTTTCCTACAATTGTAAAATAATATGTACAAGGGATGCAAGTTATATACAATCTTAGCATTGAATTAAAAGGGAGAGGGGGGAGGACTAGAAAATATTCCTATATTACAAGATTTTGCAGACGTATTTCGAGAAGAGTTACCAGGTTTCTCGCCTGAAAGAGAGTTGGAGTTTACAATCGACTTGAAACCTGGAACTGGGCCAATAGCGAGAACGCGTTACCGAATGTTAATGCCTGAATTACAGGAGTTGAAAATGAAATTGAAGGAGTTGTTGGATTTGGGATTGATGCATTCGAGCGTATCACCATGAGGTGCACCGGTATATTTTTTAGAAACAAGGATGGATCATGGAGGCTTTGCATTGACTACCGGCAATTGAAAAAAGCTACGATCAAGAACCAATATCCATTGCCAAGGATTGATGATTTATTTGATCAGATGAAAGGAGTGACAATGTTTTTGAAGATTGACTTGAGATCATGATATCACCAATTACGTATTAAAGAGGAAAATATCCCTAAAACCGCTTTTAAGACGAGATTTGGACACTATGAGTTTACAGTTTTACCGTTTGATTTGACAAACGCCCCATGGATATTCATGAGTTTGATGAATGGGGTGTTCCATGAATACTTGGACAAGTTTGTTCAAGTTTGTATTGATGACAAAATGATTTATTCTTGGATGAAGGAAGAGCATGACGAACAATTGAGATTGATCTTGCAGTGCCTAAGAGAATACAAATTGTACGTGAAGCTATCAAAATGCTCTTTTTACCAATCTAAGATTCATTATTTGGGACATATCATATCTGGTGAAGGTATCATTGTGCATCCAATGAAAGTAGAGGCTATTATGGAATGGCCAACACCGAAAAATGTACAAGGAGTACACATTTTTATGGGTCTAGCAAGATATTACCAACGATTTGTCGAAGGCTTTTCGAAGATAGAAAATCTGATCACTGAATTGTAGAAGAAGAACAATAAGTTCGTATGGACTGAGAAATGTGTGGAAGCATTTCAAAATCTTAAGGAGTTGTTGACGACAACGTCGATACTCAAAGTCCCAGACATGGACAAGGAATTATTGGTGTCCACATATGCATCCAAGGAGGGTTTAGGGGATGCAATATGATCGAGTGATTGCTTACATTTCAAGGAAATTGAGAAAACATGAAGAGAACTACACAACGCATGACCTGGAATTATTGGCAATTGTATATGACTTGAGAGTTTGGAGACATTATCTAATTGGACAAAAATTTGAATTAAAGATAGATCACTGTGGATTGCAGTATATTTTTACACAAAGTGACCTGAATGCACGACAAAGTCATTGGTCAGAATTACTTAGCAAATATGACTTTGAAATTACTTACATTAAAGGAACTGTGAACTGAGTGGCAGATGCGTTGAGTCAGAGACCATGCATATTTTCGGTATTACCTCTTAAGACGAATCTTCGAGAAAATATTCTAACTTTACAATTCAATGATCACTGGTATAAAGAAGTTAAGAATAATATTGGACAAGATACCATGATGGTACCGAAGTATGAAGGTTATTCACTAGATGACGGTGGATTGTTGAGATTTAAAAGAATAATTTATGTACCGCCTAACAATGAACTAAGAAGTTTGATCTTGAGTGAAGTGCATCGAGAAGTATACATGTCTCATCTGGGAGTCACGAAGATGAAGGTATACCTTAAACCTTTATTCTTCTGGAAGGGAATGAAAGAAAACATAGTTGGTTACATGGAGATATGTCTAGAATGTCAGCAACTGAAGGTTGAACATAGACATCCAACATGATTGTTACAGCCACATGTTATTCTAGAATCATTGTATTTCCACTGACGACAAGGAGGAACGACTTGATTTTTGTGGTAGTTGACACTCTGACGAAGAGTGCACAGTTTATTCCAGTACGGATGATGTATCAGGCACCAGAAATAGCTAGAGTATTTGTCAGCGAGATCGTAAGACTTCATGTTGTACCAAGAAGGATCATATCCAATCGAGGATTGATGTTTACAAGATGATTTTGGACCATTTTCCAAGAGGCCTTGGGAACACAACTAAAATTTAGCACAACTTATCCCCAGAGACAGAAAGAAAAATAGAAAGAACAAACCAGATTTTGGAGGATATGTTGCGTATGTATGTAAAGGACCAACATAATCATTGGGAAGAATTCTTACCACTAGTAGAGTTTGCATACAATAACATCTATCAAAGTACGATTAATATGGCACCATTTGAGTTTATTTATGGGCGGTCGTGTCAAACGTCGTTGAGTTGGGATTGAATCGAGGATAGGATTATGGTAGGACCAGAAGTAATTCAAGAAATGGAAGAACATATGCAATCGATAAGACAGAGGATTAAGGAAGCGCATGATCGATAGAACAATTATGTTGATGCGCATCGTGTTGACCGTGGTTATGAAGTTGGAGACATAGTCTTCTTACGGGTAAAACAACACATGAGTTCAATCAAGTTTGGAAAGGGTGCTAAACTGTCTGCAAGATTTGTGGGACCCTTCGAAGTAGTGGAAAAGAATGGACCCATGGATTATCGACTAGCCTTGCCTGATTCTTTGAGGCATACGCATGACATATTTCATGTATCTATTTTGAGACATTATATTAGTGACCCTTCACATGTTATTGACATGATTTCCTTGCAGGTTTTGGATGAGGGTGCTTTCATGGCAGAGCTAATCAGCATTCTAGACCATCACATTTGACAACTACGACATCGAACAATCGATGAGGTCAAGGTCCAGTGGGAAAATTATAGTCCACACTCGACTACCTCGGAGGACGCATACGAGATGCATCAACAATTTCCTTACTTGTTTGATAGATTATACATATAGATCTATGTCATAGGCATTTATTACTTTCTTTTGTATATATTGTACAAACTTCGGGACAAATTTTAAAACAAGAGGGGGTGTCTGTAACATCCTGCTCTACTTAGCACACTATTATGGACTTATTCTTTGAGGACACTTTCTTGCAAGTGATCTGGGTATGGTACATTGTGATTTCATTCATATTATGGGTTATATATGATGATGTGGGGGTGTTATGGCTTATTGATTTATTGATGTATATATTGATAGATTCTTATGACGAGTCATCCTGAGTGTGCAGGACACACGATAGGTTAAGGATGTTGATGGCATCAATGGATTCCTTTGGAGTCTAGATTGAGTTAGGGAGTGGATTGTATTTATTGAGTATTTCATTTCACACACATATGTTATATGATTGATTATAGTATGATGTATGCATATGGAATTATTGATACTATTTTTGTGAGTGGATACAGGCTTGACGATGCTTGCTAATATGACTCACATAAGGAGTAGAGGGGCCATGGACAAAAAACCAAAATTTGAGGGAGAGGTGCGACAATGTCCCTGTCGCAGCCTACTAGCACTCCCACCATGGTATGAACTGTAGGTTAACAATTACCTAGTTATGTCCACGATATTGTGAGAGCAGACTGAGACAGTCACTCACAAATATTTTTAAGGAGAACATAATAAGGCGGAGTCCTTATTCCTCAGAAGCCCTTAGCCTCTCACAAGGTTGACCGAGTGGAGTGTTGACTCCAAGGGTCGAACAACTTCCAAAACAAGTCTAAGGCGAGTGACACCCTTAGAGCACGGAGGTGGGTCTTGAAGGGCACGTTGCATAATTAAACTTAAGTCAATAAATCTAGCTGGTCTAGAAAACATTGAAATGTTAGACCTTGTTGGATTAACTAATTAATTAAAGGATAGATTATTAGTTGAAAATCCTAACAAGAGTCTAAGCCTAAGCCTAAGATATGGCCTAAGTCTAAGTTTAAATTTGGGACTAATTAAAATATTAAATTTGGGATAAATCTAATTCTAGAAAAGTGGGAAAAATATAACGATTGAATAAAATGCACATGTGTGTATGAATTTAATAAAAATGAATTTTTAAATAGAATTAAATAATGACTTGAGAAGTTGGTTGTACATAGAATAGAATCTAGAGTCAAACTACACTAGTCTAACTAGAAGAAGAATCCTAATTAAACTCTAACTAAGATCTAGTTAGGGGACACCCCTTAAATCAGAATTTGGGGAACAAAGGGACACCTAAGAGTGAAAATAGGAACACTTTGAGGATTGTGAGGGATTTCGAACTTTTAAGTAAAATAAAAATGGTAAATACTGGTGTAACTTGGGGAGATTGTGACAAGTGTGTGAGTGAGGAATCCAAATTAAAATTTACTAAAAAGTTAATTACCTGTGCATGAGGACATGTGTCAATGAAGAAAAGTCTATAAAAACAAATTCTAGAGAAGAGAAAATGATCTAATTTTTTGAGCATTGTTATGCTACCAATTTTTTATTGGACTATGTTTTACTTGTGAGAGTTGGGATACCAAGCCTATAAAAAGAGTGGAATCTCTTCCTTGCGAGGGCGAGTCTTGGAGCTATTATTGTTGCTTTCTTGTGTGTGGCCCCTTTGCGGCTCAGGGGGCTAATGGGGAAGAAGAGTACCCCTAGCATTGGTTGGGAGGTACTGATGAATTCTATGTGATTAGAAAGCAAAGGAAAGGAAGGAGTGCAAAACTTTGAAGGCATCTTCATTAAGCAACAATTCATTGGTTCTAGTATTTTTATATTCTAAATTGTATTCCTAGCATTAGGGTAGTTGTATGTTAGACTGATAAGGCCACTAAAGAAACATTGGAAATCCTAGAAGCCAATTGTTACAATTTCTATCAATGAATAGTATTTAAGGGTTTATATTTTTTAAATTTCAATGTCTGCCAATCAGATAATAATTACGTTGTTTTTATTTTAAATTTCAATTTAATGTCGGACGTTTTCCGCTCTCTATTTTTGAATGGCTTGATCCTCATTGTGGAACTAAAATTAATATTGAGTATGGACTATGTTCAAAAGTTTATACCTTATCTTTGTTTGAAATTGAATGATATATTCTTTAGTTGAGATTATTTAGAAATTTAACAGTGCATTGTTTGTTGGTAAACCAAGTTATTATTTCCGAAATTTTATTATGAGTCTCTGTTCAATTTCATTCTAATCCAAATAATTTCATCTGATGGGATCTCGGTCGAACTTTAGTCTAGCTCTGGAGCTGTTTCATTTTCCTATTGAAGCTTTTGTCAATTCAATGTCGTTATAGTATGATCTCTGCTGAATTTCGTTAAATCCAGATTTATATTGTTATTTTCCTTTGTCGAATTTGTTGATATATCTGAAGTAGGTAGTATGAGTGTCTGTGCTAATTTTTGAATAAATAAAAAATCCTCAGGACCAAGGGAAACCTATTAAAGTCTCTGAAATTTGACTTTTAGTATGTAGCGCGTTATCCCTCTTTCCTTGACAAGTTATACATGTGACCATGGGCCAAAACCTAGGGCTAACCAAAAGTGGGCGCTACTTGGTGCTACGAAACTTCGGTGCTCTAGAGGGTTTTTAACCCCAACACTCGTGTTCACCCAGAGTGCTACCGGACAAATTCAGTCATAAGCTGAGTTGATCGACAGTTGTAGGTTAACCTTACTCTTCCATCATCCCCGTTAACCTTTAAGAACTTAATCGAACTACTGATGGATATTCTCCTCATGCGAGAATCTACGTTGGAGATCCACTGTAGATCTTCAGGGTTCGAGGATTTCTCCACTTCATAACTTGAAATTGTTTCACCCGGATCGTCGAACCTCCAAAGGAATTGGAGATATGACGGTTTACACTCCTCCTCAAATCAACAGTTGTTGTCCACTCCGAAGTTTGGAACTACGAGAGTTCCTTACTGTTTGCAAACAAAAACTCTTTTCCTCCGGATAGCCGAATTGACGAACCTACGAAGGACCAAAGCTCAGAGTTCTTATGTATCTAATGATCCTCAATCGTTTGATAGATCTATGGCTAACCTTCACTTTGGGACTTCATAAGTCTGGGGTGATCTTAATCCTTAGCACATACACCTTAACTTAGTTGGAGAGTCGAATCCTGAATATCTCAGAGATCTACATCCCACATCCTTCCATCAATTGACGGACATGATTTACTCTAGAATTCAAGACTCTGGTAGTTCCTTAACCTCATGACTCTAATTTTGTCAAAGTGTCGAATTACTAAACCGCTGAAAAAAAACCCATGGCTCGCAGATCTAACAACCTTTGATCAATCATCAGATCTGTGATGATCCTTCACTCTGAGACTTCGGAGCTTCGAGTTTGGTTAACTCTTTACAGTCACAAACCAAACTCACTAAATCTACGAACTCTTGAGGATCCAAGGGCTAGTATTCACCCACCGATCTATGGTGTAGTTAGCCTTCGCAACTTTGGGCTTCGGGGCTCTTTTAAAGTATATAACTGAGATCTGTCGAAGTGGTGAAGCTCAAAGGTGTCAGGTTTTATCGAGTGTGCTAATCCTTTTTAATTGGACGGTTGTGAGGATTTCGACTCCTCACAATCATATCTCGTCCTTTAGTGTCTTCAAAGGAATTTCAACTTTTGAATTCCCCACTGAACCATGTACGTGCTTTCTCTCCCAAGATTTTTCCTTCTGAAAATTTAAGGTCAGTAGCCTCTCTGCACCGGACATTGCTCCTTCTGAGCTTTGGGGCTTCATGGGGCCCGTCTATGAATTTCTAGAGTTGGTTCTGGAAATGTTTGCATTGTGACACCCAGAAGAGAAACTTCATGGTTCTTACAAATTTTAATTGTTTCTCAGAATAGAATTTTGCGCGATTGTAGAAGTATTTCATCATAGTATCTGTTAGCTCACGAAGTACAAAGTGTACTTATGGTTCCCTCTTGTTTGTGAGAGTTGTTCTCTTCTCTTCTTTTTCTCCTTTTAATTGTTGGGATTACAAATATCTACCTACATGGTTGTACCATGGAGGGTTGTCACACTTTTCCAAATAAACACGAGTAAGGCTGAAACTGTCATTTTTAATAGGTTTCTTGTTGAAGGTATCTATTTTACTGTTTAAGTTTATGTATTGATTCTATTTAATTTCTTCCTATCCTTAAATGAGTAAGAAGATGAATTATTGTAATAGTATGCATTTGTGTTATGAAGTGGTGACCATGTTACCATATTTCTGTCTTGAAGGAAATGTAGTTAAGAATAATGGAAATTTTAGTTGAACTTGGGAATGGATTGAAGGTATGGGAATTAGATACTTCCTTGTTCCTCGGAACAGTCACCAGTCTTGAGACCTTAACTGGTCAAAATCAATCAGATGAATCTTATACTTGAGCGTTGATTGTGTGTCTTAGAGGTCCTAACCTTGCAGGTATATTGGATGGGTAGATATTTTTTATTGCCTTAAATGATAATTATTTTGGTTAGAAGTAATGACATTGTGTGATGAAACTGGTTGTGGTTGATCTTGGATAATCGTGATGTTGTACTCTGGTTGTATGTGATGTTATGTGATATGGCATATCCTTAATACATTAAAGTTGTATCTAAATCTATTTTTGCAATGAGATAAATGAAATAGACTGCGTAATTCTGAAGTATGTTAATACCATGTTTCACTTGTTTAAATGATGTTTTATTTATGTTTTTAAAAAAAGGAAAAAAAGAAACATCTCTTATTGTTTCTCAATTACTTTTATGAAGTAAAAGAGGGGCTGTTACAATTACTATGTTGTAGGAGAAAATAAATTTTAAAACCACAAGGTAATTGGCAAAGGTTTATTGATAACTTTTGTAGCTAGTGTTGTAGATTTGCATTATTATCAACCACATATGCAACACTAAAGGTTGTGGAAGTCATGTTTTATTTTATCTTTGTTAACATTTTAGACAATCTCTCATTGTGATTCAAGATCCATTGTTTTCTTATTTGATTAAGGAGAGATCAATTTGAAATTGACAACAATGTTCTATGTTAATTATAGGTTGATTGGATGGTTCAAATATAGAAAAAATGTTTATGCTAAGAATCTCATTGACTACATTTCCAGTTAAAAAAATTATGAGTTTGAAATAACATTTCCAAATTCATTATCAATGGGGACATAGTCATTGTTATGGCACTTGCTATGAGGGTATCATTTCATGTTATTACCTTTATGCAATGGTTTTGTTTCTTAGTCAAATATAATCTTAGTAAGTGGATGTATCATTTTTCTCATGTTTTAATGTTCTATGTATCTAGTCAAGTGAAATTGTACATGAGTTTGTTAACTTCTTGTACACCAAGCACAAAATMTTTTCCCTTGCATATTGAAAGGCATTCAAGATGATTCTAGAACCAATTCACTTGAGTGATATAGATGTTGGAATATTGTTTAATAATGAGAGGGGGGGGGGTGAATAAATATTATATTTTTTCAACAATTCAAAACCACTTCATTATTAATTTTATCAAATCAAAACAAATGATCAATAGAAAGGTACAATACACATAATTTTAACGTGGAAAACCCAAAAGCAACAAATGCTCGTTTTTTAAACTTTGGAATAGAGCCTGGGGAAACCCATCGGGAACTTCCCCTCATTTCTAGGATGGTACTCGAGGTAAACCATATTTTGTAGAAAGCCAAGGCTTTTTTGATATCTGGCTCATTTGAGAGCTCAACATGTCACTTGCGGGAATTGAACCTGGGTAGGGGGGAAAACACTCCTCAGCACAAACCACTCGAGCTAAACCCAATTGAAACAAATTTTATTCTTATTTTTAATAAAGATTACATTTAATTTATGAGCTCCATCTCAAAGGAAACACCAATTCCATGTTTTACTAGCACCAACTAGAAAGAAGTTGTAACCCCTCTAGATTTCACTAGCACCGAATGGAAGGAAGCACCAATTCCCTAGTTTCTTCAACTATAATTGAAAATATGTTGCAACACCTTGGTTTACCAGCTTCAACTGGAAAGAGGCTACTACCTCCCTTGCAGGATTCAACCTGTCCTAGCACCACCCAACCTCCCTTTTTATGGTAAGTACTTCAATCTTCAAATCTTCACAATATTCTTTGTCTTCTGGTGCATATCTTTGTTTACTTTCTTGGTCTCTGAAATTGTTATTGATCTTCATATTTTAAATCTAGAGACACGCCCTCTTTCAACAATAATCTCCATTTATATAGTCTTCCAATGGTCATGTACAACTGAACAATTGCACCTCTTCAATATAAGAATGTATCTCTTCATTATAAGTATGTGCCTTTTCAATATAAGATATTAATCATAATATTTTAATTAATACAATGTCAATGAACCATTGTGCATTTTAGATCGTTTAGTCATGTTTTCAATTGGGTCAATAGATTTTGACTATCATGATTTTATTCACTTTTTATCTTATTGTATGTAAATACCACCATGGTTTGCAAATACCACGTGCACATACCATGTGCTCTTTCAATTTTACCCTTTTTTTAACTCCACTTTCACTTTTACCTTTTTCTTTAATCCAATTACACTTTTACCTTTTTCTTTATTCCACTTTTATATTTACTTCTCTTGTACAAACTCCACTTTCACCTAACTTTTCAACTTTTGTTATTTATTAAAGTCATATTTATATTTAATCCACTTTCATTTCCACTTTTGCGTAAACTTTGTTTCCACTTAACTTTTCCACTTTTGTTATTTATTAAAGTCATATTTATATTTAATCCACTTTCATTTCCACTTTTGGGTAAACT
>ML788935.1:509967-537884 GCA_009831015.1 Picea engelmannii | reverse complement strand
GATAATAAGGTATGTTCTTTGTTCTTGCCTCCTATTTAATTCAATGGTTAAAATCTAAGGAAAGAGTCATGTTCTGTCTTGCTTTGTTCTAGATCCAGGTGGATCTAGGGAGATCGGTTTGTGTCTGCACTTACGGATTTATCCAATAACACACTCTAATACCAATTGTTAGAATATTGTTTAACACTGAAGGGGAGGCAGGGGGGTGAATTGGTATTATCCTTTTTCAACAATTTAAAACCACTTCATTATTAATTTTATCAAATAAAAACAAATGATCAATATAAAGGTACAATGCACATGATTTTAACGTGGAAAACCCAAAAGCAACAAATGTTCTTCTTATTTTTAAAAAAGATTACATTTAATTTATGAGTTCCAACTCAAAGGAAACACCAATTCCCTATTTCACTAACACCAACTAGAAAGAGGCTGCAACCCCTCTAGATTTTACTAGCACCGACTGGAAGGAAGCACCAACTCCCTAGTTTATTTAGTTATAACTGAAAATATGTTGCAACACCTTGGTTTACCAGCTTCAACTGGAAGGAGGCTAATAACTCCTTTGCAGGCTCCAACCTATCTTAGCAATACCCAAACTCCCTTTTTATCATAAGTATTTCAATCTTCAAATCTTCATAATCTTCTTTGTCTTCTGATGCATATCTTCATTTACTTTCTTGGTCTTTGACACTGTTATTGATCTTCAGATTTCAAACCCAAAGACATACCCTCTTTCAACAAGAATTTTCGTTTATAAAGTCTTCCAATGGTCATGTACAACTGAACAATTGCACCTCTTCAATATAGGAATGTACATCTTCATTATAAGTACGTGCCTTTTAATATAAGATATTAATCATACTATTTTAATTAATACATTGTCAATGAACCATTATGCCTTTTAGATCGTTTAGTCATGTTTTCAATTGGGTGAATAGATTTTGACTATCATGATTTAATTCACTTTTTACCTTATTGTAGGTAAATACCACCATGGTTTGCACATACCATGTGCTCTTTCAATTTTACCCTTTTTTTTAAACTCCACTTTCACTTTTACCTTTTTCTTTAATCCAATTTCACTTTTACCTTTTTCTTTATTCCACTTTCATATTTACTCATCTTTTACGTAAACTCCACTTCCACTTAAGTTTTCAACTTTTGTTATTTATTAAAGTCATATTTATATTTAATCCACTTTCATTTCCACTTTTGAGTAAACTATGTTTCCATTTAACTTTTCCACTTTTTTTATTTATTAAAGTCATATTTATATTTAATCCACTTTCATTTCCACTTTTACGTAAACTCCATTTCCACTTTTGTATTTATTAAAGTGATACCAAGGTCAAATTTATATTTAATCACTTACTAACCTTTGACATATATTTGATCATTTACTAACCTTTGATATCGATGACAATTTATTCAACAATTGACTGCCTGAGTGGATCTAACCATTGGTGGTTGCTAGAAATTGTTTGGGTTTGAAGGGTTGTCCAACTTCGGCCTGGAAAGAACGATGACCAAAACTTGCTACGAAATATCGGCTAAAGTGTTGATCTGACACACTCAAGGGTTCTCGGTGTTGCATCAACAAATTTCCCTTCGACTACTCTCTAAAATGATAGTGCACGAGAAAGTATTCAAGAGGGCGACTTGCCAGTATTCATTATGTTCATCATGACCATGTCTCAACATAATATACAATCACCAAGAAAACTCAACTTGACCAGTGTAGTAATTGAAATTGTCTCATTCTTTCATTCTTTCAAAGCATTCAACCAGGAAATCCCATGTATTCTGGTAGTCCACTGTGTTCTTGTAACTCAATATTCATGTAGCTTTTACTGCAGTTCCATTTCATACTCCACTATGGTACTTCTTGTCTTCATGTTGACATCAATGCCAACACGATATTTCCATCAATAGAGAGGGGAGGGCAAGCCAAAAGTTTAGAATCTTTCCTTAGGGCCCACCATCTATTCGTCCTCAAGAAAATAATCTTTTAATATACCCATATTGTTATCTTCAAATTTTGAGGGGAAGAAATATAATGTTTTCCAATACGTCATGCCACCAACACTCTTGATATGCATACAACTCTTTTTCTCTCAATATTGTCAACCGTCCACCATCCAATATCTTTATTTTTATCTTAGAGTATCTAAAAGAGATGTCCCTATAACAATTATAGAAGAAATTCATTGAGTTTATCTACAATATATTTGGTTTTCACTAGGAGAGTTTCTCTCTCTTAAGCTCCATCATTATTACCATCACTATGTGGTATCTTAGAGGCCAAATTTTCTCACATCACTTGTTAATTTACCGCCTTCCCCTATCCAATATATTTTTTCTTCATCTTGGAGTATATAAAAGAAATATCTATAAAACAATTATAAAACATATTCATGGAGCATCTCTATGGTGTGTTTGGTTTTCATTGGGAGAGTCATATTTCTCCTAAACTCTACCATTACCGCTATATTTAAATTCACATTAAAAATGATTATATCATCACTCTAAGGTACTTTCAAGGACAACTTTCTCATCATCTTCATTTGGCCTAGCTATTTACAACCTTCCACCATCATATTTTTGATTGAGTATTTAGAAGAGAGATTCATAAAGTGATTATATAAGAGATTCATAGAAGTATATATGGTTTTCACTAGGTGATTTTCTTTCTCCTGATTTTATCATTATTATTTAAAAAAACAAAAATGTTCAAAAGTTCATTTTTCTATAAAAAAAAAAGAAAAAGAAAAAAATCATTATATGGTTTTCACTAGGTGATTTTCTTTCTCCTGATTTTATCATTATTATTTTAAAAAAAAATGTTCAAAAGTTCATTTTTCAAAAAAAAAAAAAAGAAAAATAGCAAACTAGGTAGATAACAATATTTAATATAAAGAAAAAAAAAAAACAAAGGCATCTAATCTTTTAATTATGGTGAAAGCTCATGTCTTCCCCTAATTTCAATGTTATTCAAATATCCTTACGTGAGATGAAAAGGTGGTATGACTAAAATAATTCAAATAATCCCTTTGACCATCAACAAAGTAGTGAACATTACTTGCAAATTTCATCACTGTCAAATGTATTGTCAAATAGAAAAGAGGAAAAAAAAACAAAGAAAAGCAAATCCATCGGTGCATAGGATTTGGAATAGTAAACTCAAAAGTACATAATGCAACTTTATATATATTAAAATAGCTAAGTAAGAAAAGTGACTCATAGATGTATTCTTCAAAAGGAACTAGACATGATGATAGAGTCCTGAACTAAATATCCTTATGATGGTCAAGAGGTGATACGGATATAATAATTCAAATAGTAATCAAAGTTATTGGTACCTTCATCGTCATCCAATCTAGTTGGATAGAGAGAAGAAATAATATGCATTTCATTTCATTACTTTATATATTGTAAAATAGAATACACATTTCATTACTTTATATATGGTAAAATAAGATAACTATGTTAGAAAAATGGCTTTGGCTAAATCAAATATGTAATGAGGAGGAATTCCATAACCATAAAAAAAAATTAAAATTTGAAAATATTAAGAGTTAACACTAAACATCAAATCCAATAAAGGGTAACCAGATGTATTATACAATTCAAGGAAATATAATTTTTCTTATTTTTATGTCTACTAAATAAAAATACAATCTAATCTAATTACAGGAAACAAAATTCATAACCATAAAAAAAAATTAAAATTTGAAAATATTAAGAATTAACACTAAACATCAAATCCAATAAAGGGTAACCAGCTGTATTATACAATTCAAGGAAATATATCCAATAAAGGGTAACTAGATGTATTATACAATTCAAGGAAATATGATTTTTCTTATTTTTATGTCCACTAAATAAAAATACAATCTAATCTAATTACACGAAACAAAATTAAGTGGTAAATAATAAAAAATGAGCATAACATTTATATATTAAAAACTTAAAAATTCAAAATATGTATCATTTTACTAAGTTTTGGGTGTTGTTGCAAGCAAATACAAATCATAAAATGATTATTCATATAACTACAATACAATAATACAGTATAATATAATCTAATTATATGAGACAAAATTAAGTAATAAATAATAATAAAAAAAGCATAACATTTATATCAGTCACTAAAATATAAAATATATTAAAACTTATAAATTCAAAATATGTATTATATACTAAGTTTTAGGTGTAAATATAAAATATATTAAAAACTTAAAAATTCAAAATATGTATCATATACTAAGTTTTAGGTGTTGTTGCAAGCAAATACAAATCATAAAATGATCATTCATATAACTACAACTTTGACTTTGTTGATATAAGCACACTACCACTAATACATGAAAAATCCATACATAAGGGAGGGAGCATGAAATATATATATGGAATGTATATGTACAAATGATATGAATATTTGAGTAATGTTTTTTTTTCTTTTAGCAAGTTTGGTAGAGACCCTCGAATAGAGTTGCTTTCACTCCCTTAGTTGAGTTGGTTACAAATTTTTTATTTTTAAAAGTTAAGAACAATTTTGAAATTATTATTATATGGTTAGGTTTTTTATTTATATATAAAATATAAAAAGTAATTTTATGTTGGAAAAAAAAAAATTGGTGAAAGCTTTTTTAAATTTGAATATGAATATTTAAATAATTATAATATTTAATATTTATTTAAAAAAATAAAACTTATTTAAAAAAAATACAAAAATTCAATTTAGATAAAAAATAAAATTAAAACATGAATATTTAAATAATTATAACATTTTTTTTAAATAAAAATTATTTAAAAACATAGATAAATTGAATTTAGATAAAACTTAAAGTTAAAAATAAAAAACTATTATTAAAAAATTATTATATTAAAAACTATGATTAAAAAGTTATTAATATAGTGCATTTCCACTTAATACTCACTAATTCTAATCATTTGTACAACTTCATCATTATTTTATTTGATTAATTTTTTTATAAAGTGACTTTGTAAGTTGTCCTTCCTATTGCCACTTCCTCCACCACTACATTTATTTCATTTAAATATTCATAAAACACATTAATTGTAAACATTTGTACAACTTCATCATGATTTGATTAATTTCTTCATAAAGTGAGTTTGTAAATTGTTCTTCATATTGCCACCTCCTCCACCACCCTTCTCCTCCACCATATTTAGTTCATTTAGATATTCCCACAAACATTCTCCCCTACATTTCCCCCTCACTTTGTATGTTGCTCAGACATTTCCCCCTCACTTTGTATGTTGTTTAGGATTTGGATGCCAAAGATTTGAGTGGCTAGAGTTAACATATTCTCTCCCTCCTTTCCTTAGATGTATATTGCTAGTGTATGAATTTTTTTATTTTATTTTTTTAAATTTGCAATTAAAAAATGTGTATAATTTATATGTACAATTTTTTTATAAACCATTTATATAATATTGCTTGAATTTTACAAAGATAATTGTGAAAACCTACACACTCATAATCATTTACATATACATAATATATATTTATATTAATATAAAAATAATATTATAATATGTTTTATTATATTATAATAATTTATTTTATTTTTTATATTTATATCTCATGTAAAAGGGTTTGATATATAATTTAAATTATATGTATTTAAAAATAATAATCTATATATTAAAGTGCATATCAATGTTTCATTTTACATGGGTATTATGTGTATTTTGAGGTGTAAGAAATGGAATGTTGAAAGAAAAAAAAGGTGGATATGTTTCAATAGGAAAGAATTTTGTTTGTTTTCCAAAATGTGGATATTATAATTTTATGGTGTGAAATGAAATCAAGTGTATCCTTGCAAAATAATAGATGAAAAACATAAATGGATTATAAAAGTATAGTTACAAG
Source organism: Picea engelmannii (assembly GCA_009831015.1). Classification (NCBI taxonomy): domain Eukaryota; kingdom Viridiplantae; phylum Streptophyta; class Pinopsida; order Pinales; family Pinaceae; genus Picea; species Picea engelmannii. The sequence goes on along the minus strand of ML788935.1, from coordinate 531,982 downwards.
GTTTTCCAAGAATAAATGTCATAAAACATTTTTCTAAGTATACAACAAAAATATAAGATTTAAGGTTTATACCATTTTCAAATTGAGATATTATCTTAAGCAATTTGTTAACTAGAAGCATAATTTGTTATCAAATATATTAAATCAAAATATAATCTCTATTATCATTACTAATTATCAATAAGTGCAAATTCGTGTCATTGATATAATATAAAACGAGATTCACAATAATTATTCATTTTCTAAAATGTACATATCTTACAAAAACTCTAATTATTTTTCAAATTAAATTTTAATTATCTTTTCAAACACTACAATAATGCACACAAAAGAAGAGACATATAATCATTGATATTTGAACTTGGTTAATCATATCCTTCCATTAAAATCCACTACACTATTAACAATCTATATGTCAATCACCATTATATTTGTATCCTTCCATTAAAATCATCTACACCAACATTATATATGCTAGTTAACATTGGCTACTTAATGCTAGTCATATGGATATCCTTCGATGCATGCATGTTACTTGAGGGAAACAACCATATTGAAGTAAATTGTTCAAATTTAGTGTTATTTATGTGAAATTATCACGGAATCTAACGATGATATTAATCTTTAAAAAGGTAATGGGGAGTCTATCAACACATCTAAATGTGACATAGGTGATATGGATTTGTAATGTCCCCATCCGCTTAGGGGTTATAAGGGAAAATCCCGCTAGCCAAATTAAGTTCTTGTGGGCTAAGGCGGAAAGTGAACTAGGGAACATAAGTCGCCTAGGAGAACTTCATAAAGTTAAATCCGGGAAAAGGGGGGACATGGGTCCTATGCTAATTAAAAGTCACTTAAAAATTATAAAGTGAGAAACCCGCTAAAGTGACTTTATTTAATAAATTAATAAAAGAGCAGGGAAAAGCCTCTATTAAAAGGGGAAAATGAGGAGTCTCTCCTCATTCTTGCATTTTTACACTTGAGAAAAAAGAATTTTGGAGAGCTCTTGGAGAAAGAGTCTAGGGTTTGAGAAACCCTTCATTGCTCATTAATTTCAGTGTTGCAACGATACACCCTAGCTAGTTTTGGGAAGAGATCACTTTACATTTATTCATTGAACTTCAAGCTCCATGAGAGTTTCTCGCTCTTAAGCTCCATCATTATTACCATCACTATGTGGTATCTTAGAGGCCAAATTTTCTCACAACACTTGTTAATTTACCGCCTTCCCCTATCCAATATCTTTTTTCTTCATCTTGGAGTATATAAAAGAAATATCTATAAAACAATTATAAAACATATGARCATCTCTATGGTRTGTTTGGTTTTCATTGGGAGAGTCATATTTCTCCTAAACTCTACCATTACCACTATATTTAAATTCACATTAAAAATGATTATATCATCACTCTAAGGTACTTTCAAGGACAACTTTCTCATCATCTTCATTTGGCCTAGCTATTTACAACCTTCCACCATCATATTTTTGATTGAGTATTTAGAAGAGAGATCCATAAAGTGATTATATAAGAGATTCATAGAAGTATATATGGTTTTCACTAGGTGATTTTCTTTCTTCTGATTTTATCATTATTATTTAAAAAAACAAAAATGTTCAAAAGTTCATTTTTCTCGGAAAAAATAAAAAATAAAAAAAAAAGAAAAAAAAGAAAAAAGAAAAAGAAAAAAGAAAAAAAATCATTATATGGTTTTCACTAGGTGATTTTCTTTCTCCTGATTTTATCATTATTATTTAAAAAAACAAAAATGTTCAAAAGTTCATTTTTCTAAAAAAAAAAAAAAAAGAAAGAAAGAAAAGAGAGAAAAAGAAAAAGGAAAAATAGCAAACTAGGTAGATAACAATATTTAATATTTAATGAAAAATAAGAAAGAAAAAAAAAACAAAGTCATCTAATCTTTTAATTATGGTGAAAGCTCATGTCTTCCCCTAATTTCAGTGTTATTCAAATATCCTTACGTGAGATGAAAAGGTGGTATGACTAAAATAATTCAAATAATCCCTTTGACCATCAACAAAGTAGTGAACATTACTTGCAAATTTCATCACTGTCAAATGTATTGTCAAATAGAAAAGAGAAAAAAAAAAAAGCAAAGAAAAGCAAATCCATCGGTGCATAGGATTTGGAATAGTAAACTCAAAAGTACATAATGCAACTTTATATATATTAAAATAGCTAAGTAAGAAAAGTGACTCATAGATGTATTCTTCAAAAGGACCTAGACATGATGATAGAGTCCTGAACTAAATATCCTTATGATCGTCAAGAGGTGATACGGATATAATAATTCAAATAGTAATCAAAGTTATTGGTACCTTCATCGTCATCCAATCTAGTTGTATAGAGAAACGAAATAATATGCATTTCATTTCATTACTTTATATATTGTAAAATAGAATACACATTTCGTTACTTTATATATTGTAAAATAAAATAACTATGAAAGAAAAATGGCTTTGGCTAAATAAAATATGTAATGAGGAGGAATTCCATAACCATAAAAAAATTAAAATTTGAAAATATTAAGAGTTAACACTAAACATCAAATCCAATAAAGGGTAACCAAATGTATTATACAATTCAGAAGGAAATATGATTTTTCTTATTTTTATGTTCACTAAATAAAAATACAATCTAATATAATTACATGAAACAAAATTAAGTGGTAAATAATAAAAAATGAGCATAACATTTATATATTAAATATATTAAAAACTTAAAAATTCAAAATATGTATCATATACGTTTTGGGTGTTGTTGCAAGCAAATACAAATCATAAAATGATTATTCATATAACTATAACAATACAGTATAATCTAACTACATGAGACAAAATTAAATGATAAATAATAAAAAAATGAGCATAACATTTATATCAGTCACTAAAATCTAAAATATATTAAAAACTTAAAAATTCAAAATATGTATCATATACTAAGTGTTTTGGGTGTTGTTGCAAGCAAAAACGAATCATAAAATGATTATTCATATAGCTACAACTTTGACTTTGTTGATATAAGCACACTACCACTAATACAAGAAAATATTGACACATGAAAAATTCAGACATAAGGGAGGGAGTATGAAATATATATATATGGAATGTATATGTACAAATAATATGAATATTTGAGTAATGGTTTTTTCTTTTAGCAAGTTTGGTGGTGAGTAATGGTTTTTTATTTATATTGTTTATTTATATATACAATATAAAGAGTAATTTAAAGAATAATTTTATGTTGGAAAAAAAATTGATGGAAACTCTTTTAAATTTGAATATGAATATTTAAATAATTATAGCATTTAATATTTATTTTTAAAAATAAAACTTATTTTAAAAAATACAAAAATTCAATTTAGATAAAAAATAAAATTAAAACATGAATATTTAAATAATTATAACATTTTTTTTAAATAAAAATTATTTAAAAACACAGATAAATTGAATTTAGATAAAACGTAAAGTTAAAAATCAAAAACTAAAAATTATGATTAAAAATGTATTATATTAAAAACTATGATTAAAAAGTTATTAATATAGTACATTTCCACTTAATACTCACTAATTCTAATCATTTGTACAACTTTATCATTATTTGATTAATTTTTTTATAAAGTGACTTTGTAAGTTATCCTTCCTATTGTCACTTCCTCCACCACTATATTTAGTTCATTTAAATATTCATAAAACACACTAATTCTAATCATTTGTACAACTTCATCATGATTAATTTCTTTATAAAGTGAGTTTGTAAGTTGTTCTTCCTATTGCCACCTCCTCCACCACCCTCCTCCTCCACCATATTTAGTTCATTTCGATATTCCCACAAACATTCTCCCCTACATTTCCCTCTCACTTTGTATGTTGCTGAGACATTTCCCCCTCACTTTGTATGTTGTTTAGGATTTGGATGCCAAAGATTTGAGTGGCTAGAGTTAATATATTCTCTCCCTCCTTTCCTTAGATGTATATTGCTAATGTATAATTTTTTTTATTTTTTTTATCTAGTTAAATTTGTAATTAAAAAATGTATCTAATTTATATATATAATTTTTTTATATTATAAAAAATCATTTATATATATATATATATATATATATATATATATATATATATATATATATATATATATATATATATATATATATATATATAATATAATAATTTGTTTTATTATATTATAATAATTTATTTTATTTTTTATATTTATATCCCATGTAAAAAGGTTTGATATAGAATTTAAATTATAATATTTTAAAAAATTAATCTATATATTAAAGTGCATATCAATGTTTCATTTTACATGGGTATTATGTGTATTTTGAGGTGTGGTGTGAGAAATGGAATGTTGAAAAAAAAATAAGGTGGATATGTTCCAATAAGAAAGAATTTTGTTTATTTATTTGTTTGTTTTCCAAAATGTGGATATTATAATTTTATGGTGTGAAATGAAATCAAGTGTATCCATGCAAAATAATAGATGAAAAACATAAATGGATTGTGGAAACATAGTCACAAGTTTTTTCAAGAATAAATGTCATAAAAAAAAAATTTAAGTATACAACAAAAATATAAGATTTAAGGTTTATACCATTTTCAAATTGAGATATTATCTTAAGTAATTTGTTACTTAAAAGCATAATTTGTTATCAAATATATTAAATCAAAATATAATCTCTATTATCATCACTAATTATTAATAAGTGCAAATCCGTGTCATTGATATAATATAAAACGAGATTCACAATAATTATTCATTTTCTAAAATGTACATATCTTACAAAAACCCTAATTATATTTCAAATTAAATTTTAATTATCTTTTCAAACACTACAATAATGCGCACAAAAGAAGAGGCATATAATCATTGATATTTGAACTTGGTTAATCATATCCTTCCATTAAAATCCACTACACTATTAACAATCTATATTTCAATCACCATTATATTTGTATCCTTCCATTAAAATCCTCTACACCAACAGTATATGTTAGTTAACATTGGCTACTTAATGCTAGTCATACGGATATCCTTCGATGCATGCATGTTACTTGAGGGAAACAACCATATTGAAGTAAATTGTTCAAATTAATGTTATTTATGTGAAATTATCATGGAATCTAACGATGATATTAATCTTTAAAAAGGTAATGGGGAGTCTATCAACACATCTAAATGTGACATAGGTGACATGGATTTGTAATGTCCCCATCCGCTTAGGGGTTATAAGGGAAAATCCCGCTAGCCAAATTAAGTTCTTGTGGGCTAAGGCGGAAAGTGAACTAGGGAACATAAGTCGCCCAGGAGAACTTCATAAAGTTAAATCCGGGAAAAGGGGGGACATGGGTCCTATGCTAATTAAAAGTCACTTAAAAATTATAAAGTGACTTTATTTAATAAATTAATAAAAGAGCGGGGAAAAGTCTCAAGGGAGTATTAAAAGGGGAAAATGAGGAGTCTCTCCTCATTCTTGCATTTTTACACTTGAGAAAAAAGAATTTTGGAGAGCTCTTGGAGAAAGAGTCTAGGGTTTGAGAAACCCTTCATTGCTCATTGGTTTCAGTGTTGCAACGATACACCCTAGCTAGTTTTGGGAAGAGATCACTTTACATTTATTCATTGAACTTCAAGCTCTATGAGAGTTTCTCGCTCTTAAGCTCCATCATTATTACCATCACTATGTGGTATCTTAGAGGCCAAATTTTCTCACAACACTTGTTAATTTACCACCTTCCCCTATCCAATATCTTTTTTCTTCATCTTGGAGTATATAAAAGAAATATCTATAAAACAATTATAAAAAATATGAGCATCTCTATGGTGTGTTTGGTTTTCATTGGGAGAGTCATATTTCTCCTAAACTCTACCATTACCGCTATATTTAAATTCATATTAAAAATGATTATATCATCACTCTAAAGTACTTTCAAGGACAACTTTCTCATAATCTTCATTTGGCCTAGCTATTGACAATCTTCGACTATCATATTCTTGATTCTAGAATATATTTAAATTCACATTAAAAATGATTATATCATCACTCTAAGGTACTTTCCAGGACAACTTTCGCATAATCTTCATTTAACCTGTCTATTGACATTCTTCCACCATCATATTCTTGATTCTAAAGTATTTAGAAGAGAGCTCCATAAAGTGATTATATAAGAGATTAATGGAACCTATTCATAGTATATATGGTTTTCATTAGGCGATCCTCTTTATCTGGGCTTTATCATTATTATTTTACACAAAAACATGTTAAAGGTTCATTTTTCACCCAAAAAGGAAAAAATAGCAAACCAGGTAGATAACAAAATTTAATGAAAAATCACAAGGAAAAGAAAGCAAAGGCATCTAATCTTTTAATTTGGGGAAGCTCATGTCTTCCCCTAAGGTCAATATTATTCAAAGAGATATAAACATGACGATATAGAGTCCCAACCAAATATCCTTACGGGAGATGAAAAGGTGGTATGATTAAAATAATTCAAATCCAGAAAGATAAATAATCCCATGACTAAAATAATTCAAATCTAGAAAGATAAATAATCCCTTTGACCATCCCAAAGGTAGCAAGGTAGTGAACATTGTACATCAATGTCAAATCTATTTAAAAAAAAAAAAAAGCAAATCCATTAGAGTGCATAGGATTTGGAATAGTAAACTCAAAAGTACATTGTAAAATAGCAACTTTATATATTGTAAAATAGCTATGTAAAAAAAGTGAATGAGAGATGCATTATTAGTCCCTGCCAAAAGGCTTGGGACTATAGCCATGAGTTCATGGTTGATTTGACATTAATTTATGGTTGACTTCAAAAAATTTCAGAAATTCTAATATTTAACTTAGGAAGTTTCAATTCATATATTTTAAAATAAATAAAAATATATATTTGTTACAATTTTATTGGCTGATAACTTTGAAGTGGTGTTGCCAGCTTCACTTCTCCCAATACTTTAATTAATGTTTATTTCACTTCTTCCAACTGCCACCCTTAACTCAATTACTCACTGTCCTTCTTACCTTGAAATGACCTAACCTTCCGTCCTTTCACGCTCTCCCATTAGTCTTGTTTTTTACTCCATGCATAGCACGTTACCTGCACCTTCACCTGCCGGAGGATGTATTAACAACAGGGTTTGGAACTCAGATTCCTTCGAGATCAGTGCTTTCTGAATTGATTTCACTGCTGGAACTCGCGGCCAAGGCTCTCTGCGTCGTCTGATACATCCCAGGTACGTTGAAATTGGATTGCTCGTAGCAATTAAGTTCAGACAAGATTTTCCATGCGAAAAATGGTATGAAACAGAGGTCTTACGCAAAAAATTTGTGCAAGATGGGGGTTTTGCGGAGAAATTACATGCAGCATTTGTGAAGTTATGAATGCAACATGGCATCCGGAGTTTGAAGGGAAGAAATTCAATTTGTGCTCGTTACAGTCTTCCTGAGCTGTTATTGGGTTGTAATTTATTGTCATTTGGGGTTTATCAGGGTTTTGAATGGGTATGTTTGGCTTTAGAAATGCTTTCCAGGGGATTTTTAGTTGATTAGTCAGATTGATAGGTTCCAGCCTGGTATTGGAAATCATGAGATTCGCAATTAATTGAGATCCCTAAGATTAGTTGAGTATAAGCTTTTTGGTTTTCTTGGTGTGTAAAGAGGATTTGCAGTAGAGGTGGCAGTTTTGGGTGTATTAAAATGTTATGGTTTGCTTTAGTGGGAGGCAAGTTGTATGCCTTCTCATATTGCCAGTCTAACTGTTACCACAAGAGGCACATTTCAGACCCCAAAACCCTTTCATTCATTGAAAGACCAAGTGTCGCAGATAGCAGGATTGGATAGTGTTTTACAGGAGAATGCAAGGACTAGTTTACTGGAGCAAACTAGAACAAAGATTTCTATCAGCAGGGAGAAGAACTTTCCTTCTGTAGACCCCATCCAAAAATGTAGTGCCCCAGAAGCATCGCAGAGCGAAGGGGACTGTCGGTTAGGTGAAGAGTGTATTAGTTCACATGGCATTCGAAAAGGAGTAAGATATTTGCTAGCCACAGATGGTGTCAAGCTGAGTCCATCTACTGCCACTGTTAATTACAGAGACGCTTCTGTTGAAGTTGTTGCGGTGGAGTGTTGCTTGCCATCGATGGAAATATTAGCAAGTTCTATCGGTCATGATTCAGATTTCGATCATGGTGTAATAGATGGTAAAGATGACGTAGATTCTCGAGGTCCTTTGCGGAGTGCTAGTCTTGTTTGCAGCAACAGTTTGGTCGCAGTGCACAAAAAGTCGACGGGAATAGTTCTTAATGACATCGGGAATTTGGTCGAGATGAACAGTGAACATTCAAGGAACAAAGAGGGGGCTGATATAAGTGAGAGTATTTGCAGACAGGCATTGGCTTTCGAACACTGTACTACAGAGGGCAAAGATCGATTTCATTCTGCAGGTCTTACAGAGAGCACTGATGTCACAGGCCAAGAGAGTCCTATATCAGTGCAGAAACTTTTGAGGGTAGCCAGTGGGAGAAATTTGGTAAGCATGGCTTTACAGCCTTCAGGAAGTGGAAAGGCGACAGGTGTTACAGATTTGTTCGGCGGGCAATGATTGACTATTGATCAGGATTCTGTGTATGCCAAAGATGTGTCACATTCTCCTGGTGCTTCTATGAGCACAAACGAGAGTCCAGCTTCCGGGAAAAAAACATTAAGGGCCAAAGATACCTCTGAAACATGCAATTGCTTGGGTGGCATGAATTCTTTACCTACAGGCAGTGGAAAAGTGGTTGATGTAAGATAGTTAAATTCTAGACAGAAGAAATCCTCTTGCAGCGTAGATACCAAAGACATCACATCAAAGAGTTGGCATTTAAATAAGGCCATAAGAGCAAGCGCAACAGGTCTTGGAACATGCATTTCTGTTAATACCGAAACAGGAAGACAATCCCTTGTTTGTGAAAACGGGAACACGCATGAGATGTATCCATTTCGCAGGACTGCTTTCAACCCTCAAGGTCAATTTTCCCTTTAAGTGACAGCTATCTAAGTCTTATTCCAATCAAGTATCACTTATTACTAACTTATGTATCTCATCGTCTTGATTTTGTGGGTCTGACTAATATTTTAATTGTTCATGTTTGTTCATCAACTTGTTATATTAGATTTGAGATTTTAACTTGCTGTCATATTTACATGTCTATCTTTCTTATTTATCAGTTGTTGACGCTCCATTCGATTTGTATGCTTACTTTGCCACTCTATTCCGTGTTTGCAAATGAAGTGAGGTTCATAGGTGAATGGATGATATGTCTTTGCATCAAATTTGTCTTCACAGTGTCTTATGACCAAGGCTTAGAGTAACCCTGTTCAGGAGGTCTCAGATGTAAACTATTAGTGCTAGCCTTTCTTGTATGTGCAGGATGACATGCCAAGCTAACCTAAGGAATTCTTCAACCAAAATGGATATAGTAGTAGCAGTCCAAGCACATTAGCAGGATCTAAAACTTGTACAATATGCATTGCCTTAGTTGGAGCTCAGAACTATTGCTATTCATGATAGCTTAACAAGAAGTTTATATATATATATGTGTATATAATCTACATGTTATATGTAAAAATATTATGATAGATCTCCGTTTGTAAAAACAGCTTGGTCTTCCATGGCTGCTGAAGCTGGAGCTCTGTCCTTCTGATTTAGCTTTTGTTCTGTGAATATACTATTCTAGCTGTGTATGTTTCTTAAATTTACAGTTCCAAGTTATTTCTTCAACAGCTGTAATTACAGATCTATCTATGATTTTATAGCTGCAACAGTGCAGAATTACCAGCATTCTTGTTCTCAGATATTGTGTAATTGAGGCTTTTCCCCTTCAGTTATAATTAATGTATGAGCACTTCTGCATGTTGTCTAGTGGAGGAGCTTGTAAATTTTCTTATAATCTAATTTCCTTCTGGAACTTCTCCAGAGATAATGCTCTGTACAGCCAACTGTACCATATTTTTCAACACGGAAAGAATGGATGCTTATTTCATGTGTACTCTCTTTTTCCTAGTTTACAGCTCCATTTTTGGATTACTAGATATGAGCTACCTATGCCTGCCATAGTTTCTTCAAAAGAGGAGGCAATGCTATGGTTTTTAAATGGACTGATTGCATCAATGACAGGACTAAGTTTGGTGTGGGAACATGGTGGAATCTGATCAATGTCTGAACTTTTTTAGCTTTTTAGATTTGTGATACGAAAGGCTCTTTTTGTTTTGTTAGTTGTTTTTTATCAAATTTTTAAATTTGTAACCAGAGAGAAGATCCTTCCACCACAAGATTACCACACTCTTTGTTTATTATCCACGGCTAAGAGGAAGCTGGCTATTGTGAAACAAGGTTCAAACAAAATAGTTTAATCACTCCCCCAATTCAACAAGGATTGCTCAAGAACCAGTGACCTGTGTGAAGTGATTTGCGGAATCATCCAATTGATGTCAATTATTTCTCCATCTCCATAATCTGTATCGTTGTGCAACATTATTGTATCAATTATTGAGATTTGTATCACTGTGCAACACGATTGTAACAACTATGGATAAAGTAGTTCAAACTCTGTAACAGCTATGGATAAAATAGTTCAAACTCTTTAAATTTACATTTTATGATTTTTAAACATTTAAATCATTTTTTATAATACAAGAAACATTGAAATGTTTTATGTTTTTCAATTATTACAAATACAACTAATAATATAAAAAATATTAAAATGTTTTATCCTTTTTTATTTAGTTTTACAGATTATATAATTTAGTCTTATTTTAGTTTTAAATTATTATTTTATCAATTTTCAAATCTAATTAATAATATAAAAAACATTAAAATGTTTTACTTTTTTATTTAGTTTTACAATTTATATAATTTTATTTTATTTAATTTTAAATCATTATTATTATTATTTTTAAAGGCAGGTACGTTGCCTTGCAACACTTGTTCAAAAAAACATGGACATGATGATAGAGTAACTAAGTATCCTTATGATGGTGAAGAGGTGATACGGATATAATAATTCAAATATAAAAAGGTAAATAATTCCGTGGGCCCTCCCATAGAAGCACGGTAATCAAAGTTATTGATACCTTCATCATCATCAAATCTAGTTGAATAGAAAGAAGAAATATAAAGAAAAACAAGCCTATCAATATATAGAATACACATTTCATTATTTTATATATTATAAAATAACTAGGTTAGAAATATGGCTTTGGCTAAATAAATATGTATTGAGGACGAATTTTATAGTCATAAAAAAAAATTAAAATTTGAAAATATTACCTTAAATCTTATCTTGAATGATAAGAGCTAACACTAAACATCAAATCCAATAAAGGGTAACCAAATGTGTTTCTTATTATATTGTATTATACAATTACATCAAATCCAATAAAGAGTAACCAAATGTGTTTCTAATTATATTGTATTATACAATTCACAATGAAATATGATTTTTCGTATTTTTATGTCCACTAAATAAAAATACAATCTAATCTAATTACATGAGACAAAATTAAGTGGTAAATAATAAAAAAATGAGCATAACATTGATATCAATCACTAAAATATTAAATATATTAAAAACTTAAAAATTCAAAATATGTATCATATATTAAGTTTTGGGTGTTTGTTGCAATCAAATACAAATCATAAAATGCTATTCATATAGCTACAACTTTGACTTTGTTGATATAAGCACACTACCATTAATACAAGAAAATATTGACACATGAAAAAATCATACGGAAGGGAATATATATATAATATAATGGTTTTTTCTTCTAGCAAGTTTTTAATGGGTGAAGCAGATGAAGAATTTTGGCAGGAAGCTGGTCTTTTCAAAACTATTGATAGTCTGGGGAAACTAACACTAAACCTTATTCCATCTTTCTCGAAGGTGTCTACTCCTCCTGCTTGTTCCCATAGCGCTCGTCCCCTTTGTGAAGGTGTTGACATTCTTCCCTCTTACACAGACTCCCTTCCTAGTTTATCTGACTCATTACCGAAGGTACAACACAATACATCTGGGGGTAACCAGAGTTTAGAAGACAAAGAGGGTGGCTTCTCTGGCTACTGTAGGAAGGCATATTGCAATACTTTACCTCAATGGAAATACATAAGACAATGGAAGTCCAATAAGGTTTTGAGACGGATGGTACTTGGTTCTGATATAGGATTGGAGGAAATGTGCAGAATGGTACTCTGCAGTTTGGTTGGAAGGTTCTCTTATGGAAACTTACGGAAGGAAACTATTCCATTATGGTTGGAAAAGGCCTAGTCACCACTGTTAGGCTACACCCGTGAGATATTTTACCTAACCAAAGGTTGGTTAGGTTTCCTTTGTAGATCTCTGGAGGATGTATCACTTTTACTAGAGAAAAGATGGGTTAATGGAGGCAATAGCCTCATGCTAAAAAGGTGGCGAGTGGCCTTTGATCCGGCTACTTAGTATTTTTCTCTCAGACACTTCTGGGTACTCTTACCAGGTTTATCGTTGCACTTTTGGAACGAAGGGGCACTACAGGCTATTGGAAATACACTTAGCCTTTTTATTTCGGTTGATAAATCTTTGTTTTCTGTTGTTTCAAGGAAGATTGGTCGAGTCATGGTTGAAATGGATATCCATCTCGGGCTTTCAAAAAAACTTGAGATTGAATGGAGGGGTTGGTGTTATCTTCAATGTCTAGACTACTTAGGTGTTCCCTTTAGATGCAGCTTTCGCCGAAGCACTAGCCACCTGCGGCGTGACTGCAAAGGTATTGATGAACGGGATGATGAACCAAAAGGAACAACTCATTTGACTGGCTCTCAAGATTCTTCCCCGGACACCGGTTTCTACAGTCCAGGACCCTTACACCTGGCACAGGGAGATGACATCTCACCAGAGTCATTGGATTTGTTAGTGGGTAAGTTAACAACATTATGTCCTAGTCTATTTTCATCTTTGTCTCTTTGGGAACGTGAAGCTCTAAACTCCTCGGATTGGTTAAAACTCACTAAGTCAAATGTTGAGAATTCAGGGTTTGTAGATGGGAGAGTTTCTATTCCATCTAGTGAGTTCTCTAGGTGTCAGGAGATATTGACTTCCTTACGGATTGTTTCCCTGAGGGATGATCCTTCTACTATTCCTCGTACCCAGGTTGAGTCTAGTGCTGGAATTATACCACAAGCCCTTTCAACTGATTTTCTTGGTACTCCCTTATCGGAACACACTAATGCTTCCCAGTTTCCACAGTTTGGAGATTCCACTTCTCCACCTGGATATCAGAAACCGGAGGAAGATGATACCACTCTTACTGTTGTCCTTGACTCCTTTTTACCTTTTATCCAAGACCGAGATTCAACTATTAAATTACATGTTTTTCTTGGCAAGTTTGTTATAAATCCCTCTTCTGATGTTGGGGAGGCTACTACGTCGCGTTTGCTTGTTGGTGGGGTAGGGAAGGAATACGCCTGGTCTCAGGGATTGGGCATAGAACACTCACCTATAAAAACTAGGAGCGTGCGCAAAAAGTATGCTACCTTATCTTCTTTAGATTCTACTACTCCTTCTGCTACAGATGGTGGGGCACTTACAACAGTGAAGGCCCTGGCACAGGCAAAGTAATGATTATGTTATCTCTCAACCTCAGAGGGACTGGAGGCACCCTTAAATTAGCCTATGTTCAAAGTGTTCTTGATAAAACACATCCTGATATTGTTTTCTTTCAGGAAACGTTGGTTCGTTCTAAAAAAAGATAGAAATTTTATGAGTACTTTAAGGCCGAATTGGTTTAGTTGTGTTGTTAACTCGGTGGGAAATTCTGGTGGACTGTTAGTTACTTGGGATCCAAATGCCTTCGATTCAGTCTCGTTTCTTACCTGTGGTGGGATCTTATTGACAGGGATATATTTAGCAAGAAAAAGGGAGGTTTCCTTCTTAAACGTCTATGGACCCTGTTTGGAGCGGAAAAAGTTTTGGACACAGGTGGCAGACTCAGGTTTACTAGCAAAAAAAAATCTTATTATTACAGGGGACCTCAACTCGACCCTTTCCTCAGGAGAGGTTTGGGGAGGCACTACATTTGTGGGACATTTGGCCGGTTTTTTTAAAACTTTCTTTCAAGAGAAAAATCTTATAGATGTGGTCCCGGGGAAGGTTGTCCCTACTTGGAGAAATGGCCGAACCGGAGCTAACTGGATTGGAAAAATACTGGAAAAATTCTTCATCTCGAAGGAATTTCTATCTAGGGTCAGCATCTACAGGTCATGGGTGGAATACCCCTTCATTTATGATCATGCCCCGATTCTTCTCCAGCTAGAGTTGCCTCCTATTTTTAAATCCTATCCTTTCAAGCTTAATCCACAATGGATAATGGAACAGGATTATGTGGTAATGGTACAAGAATTATGGAACGATCCAAAATACCTTGAAGAGGAAGGAAAACAGAAAAGACTAATTTGGAAGCTAAAGGATCTTAAGGACAATACAAAGTAGTGGCAAAAGCTTTGTTACCAAGAGGCAAATGCTCACCTCAGGGGATTGGAAAAGGATATAAATTTTATGTTACAAAACACTATGGAAGGTGTTATTACACTAGAGGACAAAACACTATTAAAAACTATGGAATAGGAAAGGAACAAGTTGATTAATGATAGTGAATAACTCTGGTGTCAATGCATCTGAGCCATTTGGATTCGTAGCGGTGATCAAAATACTAATTTTTTTCATAATTTTCAAATTTCAGGCGAAATAACAAATATATCTGGGAGATCATGGATGATGAGGGGCACTTACAGTCAGGACAGAAAAACATAAAAGCCGAAGTTGTCAAACACTTTAAACATTTATTCAAGGAGCAAGGTGATCCATCTACATTCGATCAAGTTAGAGTGGTGGAAAATTTCTATAGACTGATAACAGAAGCTGAATCCGAGGTATTGTATGCACCGATTCAATTGGTGGAATTAAGAGATATATTAACAAAATTTAAATTTGATACGAGTCCAGGCCTGAACGACTAGACTGTTGAATTCTTTTTACACTTCTTTGATCTAGTCAGGGGGGGTATTCTCAATATGGTTGAAGAATCGAGACTAAAAGGAAACATTTCAGGAGGTTTAAACTCGACTTTCATTGCCTTAGTTTCCAAAGTAAACAAGCCTCTTACATTTGGGGATTACGGACCAATCTCTCTGTTCAACCTCTGCTATAAAATTATTTCAAAAATTATAGCAAATCGGATAAATCCAATCTTGTCTAGATCGCTTTCTGAGGAGCAGTTAGGATTTTTACAAGGTCGACAGATCCAGGATGTTATAGGAACTGTGCATGAGTGCCTTCAGAGAATTCAAAAAAAAGAAGTTAAAATCCTTAGTCTTAAAGGTGGATCTTCAAAAGGCCTATGATTATATTAATTGGGATCTATTGAGGATGATTCTACTACAAATAGGTCTGGGTTTAAAGGTGACAAATTGGATCATGATTTGCGTTGTATCCACTTCATTTGCAATTTTAATAAATAGAGAGGCCACAGACTTCTTTAAAAGTGGAAGAGGTTTAAGGCAAGGGTGCCCTTTATCCCCCTTACTTTGCATCCTGGTTATGGAAGGATTAAGTTTATTATTAAAGGAAAGTGAAAGACAAGGGAAGTTGGTGGGTATAAATGTCTCTAGAACCATTAAAATTCTCCATATTTTATTTGTTGATGATGTGATTATTATGACTAACGCTACTTTGCAGGAATGGTGGGAGATAGGTAAGATATTAAAATCTTTTTGTTTAGCTTCAGGCTTACAGATAAATGATATTAATTCCACCATTCTTCAAGAAGAATTATCGGAGCAGTATTTATCTCCTTTCAAATCCTTTTTTCCTTATAAATTCTTTGATCTTGCCTCAGGTTTCAAGTATCTCGGATATTATCTCAAGACTGGTCCACAGCGAGTTGATGACTGGATCTGGTTGATAAAAAGAATGGGAAAAAAAGATTGATAATTGGTGCTACAGATGGTTATCGTTGGGAGGTTGGCTCACATTATTTAAATCAGTATTAGAAAGACAGCATGTCTACTGGATGTCTTTAGCGGTTATTCCATGCTCTGTTTTAAATTCCATGAGGAAATTAATGGTCAATTTCCTTTGGAAAGGAAACTGCGACACAAATCACTACCATCTTTGAAAATGGGATCAGATTTCATTACCAAAGCTATATGGGGGTTGGGGCCTTCGAAATATCTATGATTTTAAACAAGCCTTGGTTGCGAACACACTTTGGAGAATTTTAACAAGTTCAGGTGCATCGATTTTTAAAGGACAAATATCTCCCTCACACAACAATTAAAAATTGGTTTAGATCTCATGCGTTCCAGCATAAGGCAACTTCAAGAATTTGGAGTGGGCTATTGAAATCGGTACATTTAATCAACCATCGGTTAAGCTAGAACCCGAGATCGGGTAAGCTCATAGCACTTGGAAAAGACATGATTCTCGGGATGGGGGAAAATTCCTTCCTCTCATTAAATATTTTATCTACTCTTCATTACCGAAATATTTTCACTTTGGCACAGGCTATGAGGTATTATGACAGACAACGTTTATCCCCTACTTGGCTTAACAGTAATGATTTGGGACTTATAGGTGATCTGGCCATCGAATGGGAACTTTTCAGAAAGGCCCTAATTGACTCTGGAGCATACCTATAGGATAGCGAAGATATATTGATGTGTACAAGTGGTGATAAATCTGGATTTCCCACTGTAAAAAATTTCTACTAGGTCATACTGTCTACTAAAAATTTGAGGGAATTTGGAGGCTGGAGGAGAGCAATATGGAAATGGAACATTCAATTAAAAATTAAAATTTTTATTTGGTTGGCAGTGGAAGGAAAAATTCTTACTTGGGATACCCTTCAATCTAGAGGATGGGAAGGTTCTGGTCTTTACTACCTATGTAACCAAGAATCTGAAAACATTGATCATCTATTTCAGCATTGCCCCTTTACAAAGGCAGTTTGGGATAAGGTGAGTATAGATCAAGGTTTTAAAAACAGTTGGAAAGGTAATTCATTGTCGGATTGCTTCAAGCACTAATTTGAGAATAAGACAGTTCCATCGACAATCGCTGCTCATATTTGTTGGTTTTTATGGATTGAAAGGAACAAAGCCATATTCAAGGGAAGCACTCCTTCACTTCATGCAGTGATCTATAAGTATTTGGCACTTAATAATAGCAGTGATACTCCAAAAAAGGATAGACCCTTGAGAGATATAATGATTCCTCAACATAGTAATATTACAATCACATGTTTTGATGGGGCAACCCAGCTTGATGGAATATGATGTGGAGCGGGAGGAGTATTAAAATTTCTAGATTTTACAGTCATTAGATGGGTTCTTAATTGCGACAGAGGCACCAACACAAAAGCAGAGCTTATGGGTGCATGAGAAACACCCAAGTTGACATTACATCTATCACTCCAACGTTTGAAAATCATGGGGGATTCAAAAGTGGTAATCGACTGGATGTCCAATAGAGGCAGACTTCAAGTTTGAGAAATCGAGGGTTGGAAAGAAAGGATAAGGGACTTGATCAAAAGCTTCGATCTTGTCAGTTTTGAACACATTTACATGAACTTCAATAGGGATGCAGATCTTCTTTCAAAACAGGCTCTTGGAGAACTAGAAGGAAGCATTTTCTCTTATCCCTGGTCTAATGGTACTGCGGGGCCCAAGAGTCATATCAATCTTTACTAGTATTGAAAAAAATTGGGCTTATCTTTGTAATTGAGTGGAAGTTTTTAGAATGCCAGCTCTAGATATGGTCTTTTTTGAATTTTGTAGTAGTTTTGGGTGATCTATTAGAGCAGGTTCTTGGTCACTTTTTCTTAGTCTTATAGTCTTGTTTTGTTGTTATAGAATTTTATTTATTTATTTATTTTGTTTATCTGGTTGGTGTACTCCAGTACCGAGCCTAGATATGGAGGCAAAGATGTAAACAAATTATATATCTAATATAATTGAAATAATTTTCTATTGGAAAAAGTTTTTATTTCCAAACAACAAGAACAATTTTGAAGTTGTTATTATCTAACTAAGTTTTTTTTTTTTAAATGTGTACACAATTTATATATACAATATAAAGAGTAATTTTATGTTGGAAAAATAAAGTTTGGTGGAAACTCTTTTAAATTTGAATATGAATATTTAAATAATTATAGCATTTAATGTTTATTTTTAAAAATAAAACTTATTTAAAAAAAAAATACTAAAATTCAAAGATAAAAAAAAATAAAATTAAAACATAAATATTTAAATAATTATAACATTTATTATTTGTTTTTTAAAACTAAAATTTATTTTAAAAAGCACAAATTCAATTTAGATAAAAAAAATAAAGTAAAAAGTAAAAAACTATTTAAAATTATGATTAAAAAATTATTATATTAAAAACTATGATTAAAAGGTTATTAATATAATACACTTCCATTTAATACGCGCTAATTCTAATCAATTGTACAACTTCATCATTATTTGATTAATTTCTCTATAAAGTGACTTTGTAAGTTGTCCTTCTTATTGCCACCTCCTCCACCACCATATTTAATTCATTTAGATATTCATAAAACACACTAATTCTAATCATTTGTACAACTTCATCATTATTTGATTAATTTCTTTTTAAAGTGACTTTGTAAGTTGTCCTTCCTATTGCCACCTCCTCCACCACCATATTTAGTTCATTTGGATATTCATAAATAATTGTGCCTTGCCAAGCCACAAACATTTCCCCCTCACTTTGTATGTTGCTTAGACATTTCCCCCTCACTTTGTATGTTGTTTAGGATTTGGATGCCAAAGATTTGAGTAGCTAGAATCAATATATCCCCTCCTTCCTTTCCTTAGATGTATATTGATAGTATATGATTTTTTTATTTTATTTTTTTTTATCTCGTTAAATTTGTAATTAAAAAATGTGTATAATTTATATACACAAATTTTTTATATTATAAAAAATCATTTATATAATATTATTTGAATTTTACAAAAATAACTATGAAAACTTACACACTCATAATCATTTATATATAATATATATTCATATTAATATAAAAATAAAAATAATATAATAATTTGTTTTATTATATTATAATTATTTATTTTATTTTTTATATTCACATCTCCTGTAAAAGGGGTTTGGGGTTTGATATAGAATTTAAATTATACATATTTAAAAAAATTAATTTACATATTAAAGTGCATATCAATGTTTCTTTTTACATGCGTATTATGTTTTATACTAGTGTATTTTGAGTTTGAAGTGTGAGAAATGGAATGTTGAAGAAAAAATAAGGTGGATATGTTTTAAAAGGAAAGAAGTTTGTTTGTTTATTTGTTTGTTTGTTTTTCAAAATGTGGATATTATAATTTTATGGTGTGAAATGAAATCAAGTGTATCCATGCAAAATAATAAATGAAAAACATAAATGGATTGTGGAAGCATAGCCACACATTTTGCCAAAAATAAATGTCATAAAACATTTTTCTAAGTATACAACAAAAATATAAGATTTGATGTTTATACCATTTTCAAATTTAGATATTATCTTAAGAATATAATTTGTTATCAAATATATTAAATCAAAATATAATCTCTATTATCATCACTCATTATTAATAAGTACAAATCCATGCCAATGATATAATATAAAACAAGATTCACATTAATTATTATTTTTTTAAATGTATATGTCTTACAAAAAAAACCTTAATTATTTCTCAAATTATATTTTAATTATCTTTTCAAACACTGTAATAATGCACAAAAGAAGAGGCATATAATACAACCATCATTGATATTTGAGCTTGGCTAATCATATCCTTCCATTAAAATTCACTACACTATTAACAATATATATGCCAATCACCATTATATTTGTATCATTCCATTAAAATCCTCTACACCAACATTATATATGTTAGTTAACATTAGCTACTTAATGTTAGTCATATGGATATCCTTTGATGCATGCAAGTGTTAGTTGAGGGAAACAACCATATTGAAGTAAATTGTTCAAATTTAGTGTTATTTATGTGAAATTATCATGACATCTAATGATGATATTAATCTTTAAAAAGGTAATGGGAAATCTATCAACACATCTAAAGGTGATATAGGTGATATGGATTTGTAATGTCCCCATCCGCCTAGGGGTTATAAGGGAAAATTTCACTAGCCTAATCAAGTTCCCATGGGCTAAGGCAGAAAGTGAACTAGGGAACATAAGTCGCCTAGGAGAACTTCATAAAGTTAAATTGGGGAAAAGGGGGGACATGGGTCCTAGGCTAATAAAAAGTCACTTAAAAATTATAAAGTGAGAAACCCACTAAAGTGACTTTATTTAATAAAATAATAAAAGAGCAAGTAAAAGTCTCAAGGGAGTATTAAAAGGGGAAAATGAGGAGTCTCTCCTCATTCTTGCATTTTTACACTTTAGAAAAAAAAAATTGTAGAGCTCTTGGAGAAAGAGTCTAGGGTTTGAGAAACCCTTCATTGTTCACTGGTTTCAGTGTTGCAACGATACACCCTAGCTAGTTTTGGGAAGAAATCACCTTAGGTTTCTTCATTGAACTTCATTTAGATCGAGTTTCCTCATTTGACATCTTACATTTTGGATAGAGATTGACTTATTTGCTTGAGAAGGCTAGGTATTCATCATGGGGATGTCAAATTATTGGAAAGAAGGGACGAGTTGCTTGCAGGGACTGGAAATCTCAAATGCTCGGTCGTTTTTCTCATTTCTGGACTGAGATATCTATGTGGGAGGTCGCAACTTATGTGTGGGACGAATTTACAACAATGGACACCTATTTCATCAGCTAAGGGGTGCCTCTTGTCTGTGGTGGCATGATTTTTGGAGCATAACTGGCACACAATAGAGGTAGTATGAGTCTTTCAAGAGGGGAACAATTTATCTGCTATAGGGGTCGATTTATATTGCAGCAGGACTATAATAAATAATGGAGAACATTTTCATATTTGTGGAGCAGATTCGTTGAAGGAAAGTGTTGTTACAATTGTCATCACTCAGTTTTCCATTGACCCTCTATATTGTTGTTTACCGTTTCCTTTTCAAGTTTGCTAACTTCAAGGAGGGGTGTTGTAATAGGGTTTCTTATGAAATTATTAAAAATAAAATTTATTTTAAAAAACACATAAATTCAATTTAAATAAAAAAAAAAATTAAAAGTAAAAAATTATTAAAAAATATGATTAAAAAATTACTATATTAAAAAATATGATTAAAAAGTTATTAATATAATACATTTCCGCTTAATACACACTAATTCTAATCATAAATTATGATTAAAAAAATATTATATTAAAAACTATGATTAAAAAGTTATTAATATAATACATTTTCACTTAATACACACTAATTATAATCATTTGTACAACTTCATCATTATTTGGTTAATTTCTTTATAAAGTGACTTTGTAAGTTGTCCTTCCTATTGCCACTTTTTCCACCACCATATTTAGTTCATTTAGATATTCATAAAACACACTAATTCTAATCATTTGTACAACTTCATCATTATTTGGTTAATTTCTTTATAAAGTGACTTTGTAAGTTGTCCTTCCTATAGCCACCTCCTCCACCACCATATTTAGTTCATTTAGATATTCATAAATAAATGTGCCTTGCCTAATCACAAATTGATTTCCCCCTCACTTTATATGTTGCTTAGACATTTCCCCTTCATTTTGTATGTTGTTTAGGATTTGGATGCCAAAGATTTGAGTGGCTAAAGTCCATATATCCTCTCCCTCCTTTCCTTAGGTAGGTGTATATTGCTAGTGTATGAATTTTTTTATCTAATTAAATTTGTAATTAAAAAATGTTTATAATTTATATACACAAAAATTTTTTATATTATAAAAAATCATTTATATAATATTGTATGAACTTTACAAAATAT
>ML788935.1:447672-465885 GCA_009831015.1 Picea engelmannii | reverse complement strand
ATTCCACCTATTTATTTTAGGTCATTTTCAATGGTAAAGTTTGACTAAATTATTATGGTCAGCATTCGTCGCTTATGCGACGGACTATATAAGGTCGTCGCTTATGCGACGAATATTGACTATTATAATTCAATCAAATTGTAGGCATCGAGATGGCGACGAACACGGGGTAGATTTAGAAAAAAAAAACTTTTTCTCTTGCATGTTGCAACGAAAGAGTACTTTCGTCGCAAGTGGTTGTCGCTTATTTTTCAATGTGTAGTAGTGGTTCGAAGTGTTCTAATCCATAACACATATCAATTCCATCAACCAAGCCACTTGTCAAGTACAAACTACACAACCTAGCACTTGTACCAAGCTCGTGAGTCAATGCCTTTACACACCTCGTCGATATACCATAGAAAGCATTGGTACCATATGCCCATGAGTCCCTCGACTTCTAAAGTTTCTTGCAAGGCATGATTTTCCCTCAGTTTCAGTTTGAGGCAACCTGGACTTTGACAAATATCACGTCAGGAACTTCAAAGAATATTAGAGTTGTGATTGATCATGGATTTGTGCCTAAGTTTGTGTAACTTCTTAGTGTTGCAAGTGATGATGTCAGAGAACAAGTTGTTTGGGCTTCGGGAAATACAGCTAGTAATTCACCCAAATGTAGAGATCTAGTCCTCGGTCATGCTTCTCTCTTGCCACTCCTGACCCAAATGAATGAGCATGCCCAACTGTCCATGTTGAGAAATATCACTTGGAAATTTTCTAATTTCTGTCATGGCAAGCCACAGGTCAACACTAAAACTTAACGCAGGTGTCAAGTTCACAAGCTGCTAAGTCTTCGAAGATTCAGGTTCCAAAGATCACGCAGGTGTCATGTGGTGAAAATATCTACATTTTGGAATGTTTGACAGATTGAAGGTATCAGGTCATAATGAAAATCCAAAAGAGAGCCACGAACTAGAAGATTTATGCCAAAATTTCGTTGTTGCTCAAGATTAGCCATCTCACCTTGGGGTTTCTCATCGGTGTAATGTTTTTGTTTGTATGATTTCAGATGTGTGTGCAGAGGTGGAGGATGCATGAAAAAAATGCATCAGTGGTATGTTGTCGATTCCTGACAGTGATCGATAGATGCATGGACCCTTGTCTCATGTGGATAAACCTATGATAAGTGAGAAGGAGAAGCGACCTCCCAGAAGAGATTTGGAAGAGCATTAGCTATCTTATTTTTTGCAATCAGTGAATGATTTTAGGTCAATGAGTATAGAGATACTATTGGGAATGATATCAAAATCTCGAGCAAATGATGGAGCTGCCCTTGGCGCTGATCCCTTGATTTTTGAATTCATGTCACCTATGACACGATCATCGAGCAACATTCCTTGATGAAAGAAAGATTGAGTATTTTGCTTACATATTTAGAGAAATCTATTTTTCTTGCAAGGTCGTGATGGCAGGAAATAATATCAACGGCCTAATTAGTTTTCAAAGGGCATTCTTGGCCACCGAATCACAAGACTTTCGGTGGCTAATTCCACCTATCCCAGGCCAGAAATCCATTGAAACCACAGAAGCAGGGGAAAGATAGAGTTTAAGCTCGAGACAAAGACTTTTGATAGACAAGTGATCATTGGGGATTACAAATACAATCATCTACATCAATTTATTCAAAGTTTGTCACATATCCTCAAAGATTCATGGCAGATATGAAGGAAATGGTTTTAAAGTTATTTTATATCAGTTATAGATGTTGAAGATCATCCGGCTGTCGAAGGAAGACACCAGCCTATCATGACACATCAGGATTTTTGAACAATTGTTGAAGACCAGAGATGTTGAAGAAAAGTCGATTTTGAGAAATGGACTAGATCCATTATTTTTGAAATATTGTGATATATTTACTATTGTTAGCAAACCAGATCTAATTCTTCAGGATCTGGAAACTGTTTGTAAAGGCTATAAATCCTGTTATTTTGATAGACTAGGGGCTCGAGTTTGGAGACTAGACCATGCTGATATTGTACTGAGACCTTTTACATATAATACAGATCACAAATTCCTTTCATTGTTTATGTCAGATTATCATCTTCTCTCTTTTTCTATGCTTAACTGATTACTGTTGTCTAAGTTTATCTAGTTGCAAATGACTTTCATCTCATTGGTAAACTCATAAACACTTATTTAATAAGTAATCTATGTTATATTTATTTATCCCATCACACATCTGATCTGGTTGATAGATATAGACTTTCTTCACCCACCACTCAATTACTCATCTGATTATACACTTTTGAAAGCATTGTCTCATTTGATTATATTACCAGTGTCTTAAGTGTGAGCCAGTAGTTTATGTGTCCCATTTGATCCAACCTACACAGAAAACCAAAACATATTTTAAGTTACCAGGCTTCTTCTACCTACAACCTAAGAAGGACTCCTTGAGTGATAACAAATTGGCACCGCTGCCAGGGAGAGGAGATTGAAACTCAAATTCCTTAGGAGATGAAAAGATCCAGCTTTGATGATAAACAAAGTCTGGACATATTTTCGGTTGTAATCATCTATCTGGTGACTCCATGAAGGACGGATTCAGTGGAGACTCCATTGTTCTGAAATCTATTGGCTACTCCACTAGTATGAAATGAACAAGATCTTAGCTAAGAGATATGCTTTATGTGATTTTTCAAAGATCGTTGGTTTCCCTAATCCAATGCCTAGTAGAGATGAATGGGAAAATAGTATTCCCAGATTTTGAGGAGAAGATTGGGAAATACTAGCTGAACATTTGTTGGATTTTCATGATTGCATGCATCGGTTGCAAATTGTGCATGAGGATGTTTAGATCAGGCTCTTCGGGTTTTCATTAGAGGGAATTGCTCGTGATTAGTATCGATCTCTTCCTTTTTCAAGTGTCAGCTCTTTGGCAGATTTTCATGCTTCTTTTCATGTGTTTTGTAAAGACAAATTTTCAGATGACTTTCTCTATCTCGAGTGTTGTCATGAATTCAATCTTTTGAATAAAGTATTAGACATTCATGAAGAGTATGTTGTTGTAGAGAATACCTTTCATTATGATTGAGAGATTGGTGATCCACATTATGATAATTGTAGTGATGCTTTTGACATTGTACCAAATGCATCTATTGTTTTAGGCTATCATGAAGATTGGATTGTCCCCTCTGAAAACTTAAAAAATGATGAGAAGATTTTTACATCAGCATGTGACAAATTTGAATCTGCGGCAGATATAGGTAGCCCTGAGTTTCCAGATTTGCAGACTAAGGAGAGTGGTAGTAACCACGAGGAACAATATTTTCAAGGACTTTCTAATCTCCAGCTAGAGCATCAGGAAGATCCTTCTTCTCCTTATGAATATGTTGTTTCAAATTATGATAAGGAACAAGGTGATATTTTTCCAAATATGTTTCAAGATTTTATTGTTGATACTCCTATACAAGAAGCTTCATCTCTGTCATTAGGATATTATCTTGATGCTCCTATATTCAACCAACACAATGATGAGGAAGAAGATTTTGAGATTTGTGAAGGCTTGTTGTCTACTAGAATTTCAATTAGTTCTACTTTTCAGGAGAGAGATGATCAGAAATGTGTGCATGTTGTGGTTGATGCTAGTTATGAATCTATTGATCAAAATTGCAGTGAAGATCAAGAATATACCTTTTCTTTTCTTTCAAACAATGTCAGCTGTGATAGGCTAGTGTATCATCATGATGAATTCAAATTACAAAGATATGGTGAAGAGGAGAAGAAAGGTTCAGATCAGCAGTTGAGCTTGCATTTTCCTCCGACAAAGGGAGAACAGATCACATTCAACATCGATATCAGTGAGGGCAGCCGGGATCACTTCAATTTTCAGTTGAAACAGTATCATGAAGAGGTATTTCTTTGTGACATTTATTACCCTATTACCGATTATTTGGAATCTACGAGTAGCATGAATGTCAAAACATTTTTGTCAGACAAAGATTGTTTCTGTTATCAACTATATTTCTGCATGATATGGCTTCCATTATTTTTTGGGTTAAGATCAAGAATGGATTCAGTAAATCAGTTTTTGACATGGATTCATTGGAAGCATGAGTTCACTTGATTAAGAATCAGTTCAATGGTTAGAGTAGGAGTAGATAAGAAAATAAGCTCGCTCTATGAGCAAGTAGACTTTTACAATTATTGGTTGTTGAATAAGCAGAGCAGGCTACATGTGTGCAGAGAATTAGTTGTAAAGGATAGATGACTCCATAGCCCAATGGTAAAGGCAACTGGAACTACTAGGTTCTTGGAGCCTCGTAGGGAGGTCTCCATCCCAGTTGGAGCCAGATGTTAGTGATAAAAAATACATTGGTATTTTTGGAGTGTTTACTCAACTTTTATTTAATACGCTCATTTCTAAATTTTCTGGGCAAGGTCATAATTCTTCCATTGAGATTTAATTTATCAAATCTCAACAAGCTCTTACCATTATTTTTACCTTGTAATCCAATCATTTACCAATAACCTGCACAATTAAAAAAAATTAGTCTGTAACCCTAACTTTTATGTCTTTTATATCCCTAAACAAAAATTACATTTTCTTTGCAAAATTTTCCAAAAAGTAGGGTGTGTGTTCGAAGTGTTCTAATCCATAACACTTATTGATTCCATCAACCAAGCCACTTGTCAAGTACAAACTACACAGCCTATCACTTATGCCAAGCCTATGAGTCAATGCCTTTACACACCTCATCGATATACCATAGAAAGCATTGGTACCATATTCCCGTGAGTCCCTCGACTTGTAGAGTTTCTTGCAAGGCATGATTTCCCTCGGTTTCAGTTTGAAGCAACTTTGACAAATATCGCGTCAGAAACTTCAAAGCATACCAGATTTGTGATTGATCATGGAGTTGTGCCTAAGTTTGTGTAACTTCTTAGTGTTGCAAGTGATGATGTCAGAGAACAGGTTGTTTGGGCTTCGGGAAATACAACTAGAGATTCACCCAAATGTAGAGATCTAGTCCTTGTTCATGCTGCTCTCTTGCCACTCCTAACCCAAATGAATGAGCATGACCAACTATCCATGTTGAGAAATACTACTCGGACACTTTCTAATTTCTATCGTGGCAAGCCACAGGTCAACACTAAAACTTAACTCAGGTGTCCTGTGGTGAAAATATCTACATTTTTGGAATGTTTGACAGATTGAAGGTAACAGTCCATAATGAAAATCCATAGGAGAGCCACGAACTGGAATATTTATGCCAAAATTTCGTTGTTGCTCAGGATTATCCATCTCGCCTTGGGGTTTCTCATCGATGTAATGTTTTTGTTTGTATGATTTTAGATGTGTGTGCAGAGGTGGAGGACGCATGCAAAAATTCCACCAGTGGTATGTTGTCGATTCCTGACAGTGATCGACAGATGCATGGACCCTTGTCTCATGTGGATAAACCTATGATAAGTGATAAGGAGAAGTGACCTCCCAGAAGAGAGTTGGAAGAGCATTAGCTATCTTCTTTTTTGCAATTAGTGAATGATTTTAGTTCAACGAGTATAGAGCTACTATTGGGAATGATATCAAAATCTCGAGCAAATGTTGGAGCTACCCTTGGCACTGATCCCTTGAGTTTTGAATTCATGTCACCTATGACACCATCATTGAGCAACATTCCTTGATGAAAGAAAGAATGAGTCTTTTGCTTACAGATTTAGCGAAATCTATTTTGCTTGCAAGGCCGTGATGGCAGGATATAATATCGGTGGCCTAATCAGTTTTCAAAGGGAATTCTTGGCCACCGAATCACAAGACTTTCGGTGGCTAATTCCACCTGTCCCAGGCTAGAGAGCCATTGAAACCGCAGAAGCAAGGGAAAGATAGAGTTTAAGCTCGAGACAAAGACTTTTGATAGACAAGTGATCATTGGGGATTACAAATACAATTATCTACATCAATTTATTCAAAGTTTGTCACATATCCTCAAAAATTCATGGCAGATATAAAGGAAATGGTTTTAAATTTATTTTATATCAGTTATATTTGTTGAAGATCATCCAACTGTCGAAGGAAGACACCAGACTATCATGACACATCAGGCTTTTTGAACAGTTGTTGAAGACTAGAGATGTTGAAGATGAGTCGATTTTGAGAAATGGACTAAATCCATTATTTTTGAAATATTGTGATACATTTACTATTGTTAGCAAACCAAATCCAATTCTTCAGGATCTGGAAACTGTTTGTAAAGGCTATAAAGCCTGTTATTTTGATAGACCAGGGGTTCGAGTTTGGATACTAGACCATGTTGATATTGTACTGAGACCTTTTACATATAAGACAGATCACAAGTTCCTTTCACTGTTTATGTCATATTATCATATTCTCTCTATTTTTGTGCTTGACTGATTACTGTTGTCTAAGTTTATCTAGTTGCAAATGACTGTCATCTCATTGGTCAACTCATAAACATTGATTTAATAAGTAATCTATGCTATATTTATTTAGCCCATCACACATCTGATCTAGTTGATAGATATAGACTTTCTTCACCCACCACTCACTTACTCTTTTGATTATACACTTTTGAAAGCATTGTCTCATCTGATTATATTACTAGTGTCTTAAGTGTGAGTTAGTAGTTTATGTGTCCCATTTGATCCAACCTACATAGAAAACCAAAACATATTTTAAGTTATCGGGCTTCTTCTACCTACAACCTAAGAAGGACTCCTAGAGTGATAACACCTTCATTTCTCACTAGTTTCGGTGTTGCAACGATAAACCCTAGCTAGTTTTGTGATCCAAAATGGATCTAGGAGCCAAGATGGGGTCCAAGAAGGCATAAAAATCAAAGTTCTTGGAATCTCTTCAAAACAGATGTGTACATAGGCCTCGTCGATACAAACCCAACACAACTTGAATGGTCTCAAACGGACATCATATGAGAAAGATATCGCGATCTGTTTGTTTGTTGACTGTACAGTCCATACAGTGTTGATGTGGCAGCTGACTGTACAGGCCATACAGATGTACAATGACTTGGCAGTGGTGCATTGGCATGTTGACTGGGCATGATATATGTCAGGTGGATGAGTCAGAGTGTTACACATGGCACCACTATAAGGGTGACATGTGGCACAAGCTGACGTGGCAAGGTCTGTACGACACATGGCAAGTACAGTGGATGCTGACTGGGAAGATAATCAAAAAGGGGGTCAAATGAGTGTTTGACACATGGCACATTTGTGTGAATGTGAAGGTGCCACGTGGCCCAGTCTTGGGTTTCCACATGGAACCTCTCCATTGGTCATTGGTCATTGTGGTAAAAGTTTATGGACTCCCAGCGAGTCGAACCCGCGACCTCCGGGCGTGGGGGGAACGACTTGGTAGGGTCGGGCTACCAGCCTGCCCTCATGGTGGATCTTAACTATATATGTTGCCACTTCTATTTAAGCTTGAGTTAAGCATGGTATGGCAGAGAAAAAGGGTTGGGGCCTAGCCCCAGCCCTCAGTCGCAACACATATCCATATAACCACATGCCCACACTCCTAATCTGGTTGGCGCGTGATTTGTTATATGTTGGTTAGCTATGGCGCATCCGACGTTTACATGTGACTTGGACCATTCCTTAATTCTTTAGTGCAGATGTGTGTGTGGATGACACCCAGTTGGTCGGGCTAAGCCCACCGACCAAGGGTGCACGACTAGAGGGCTTGACCAAGAGCCTAACCACTCAAACGGGTGTGTGGAGCTTAGGCTCGTGACCAGGGGAATAGCTTAATTGTTTGAGCATGTGGAAGTATAGCGCTTGGCCACATCGGTGCACATTGATGACTAGGAGCCTAAAAATAAGGGGTTGCACCTTTAATATTTCCAAAAATGGGTTTTCTACCTTATATTATAATTTTTAATGGAATTTTAGCCAGATTTGGGAGATTTAATCCATTTTTGGAGGATATTGGGCCCTTTTTGAAGCCATATATTGGGGGGAATTTGGGATTTTATTGCCAAATTCAAGCCTATATAAATCAGATTTTCTTGAAGCCATGGGGAGGAGATTCAGAACAGGAAAATGTTGAAGAATTGTTGAGCCAAAGCCATTTTTATGCAGGGAAGCCATTGAGGACAGCACATTTGCGGGCCATTTCTAGGAGCTTCGTTCATCCGTTTTCAATGTCGTCAGTTTTGTTGGGTTCTTGAGATCTGGTAGAACATAACTGGATCAGTTTGTAATCCTTTTGGCACTATTATGATGTACATTTAAAGCTTTGAACGGAAATAAGAAAGCCTCACCCACTGAGAAAAAGCCCTGAAGATGTAGGCGAGATTGCCGAAATCCGTTATCAAACTATCTTGTTATGGTTTGTTTTTTATTTATACTTATTTCCATATCTGTATATGTTTATATGGATGCCATGTTTCTTCATTAATTCTTCCTCTTTCATCAGTTTCCTAAATGGTTATTTAACTCATGTTTTAAAAACTCAACCATTGTCATTAAAAGATCTTTTCAGATCAAGTGGTATCAGAGCTAGTTGACGGTTGGTTTTTGAATTTGCATGACTACGAGGAAAATGGCATCTAAAGAGGGACTTTCTCAAGATGAGAAGGATATGCGAAAAACTCTGTTTGCCATGGTATAAATGGTGAAAGTGTTGTATGCATATTACTTGGAACGAAAAAAATCGGTTCAAGAGAAATATTCAAAGAACGACAAAAGTGAAGAAGAATTGAAGGAATTTCCTTTTACACCAAATTCAGAAATCATCTCTGAGGTATGCAGTGGAATTCATTCATCAATTTCGCATTGTTCCCATCAAGATGGTTCTTTTGGTGCATTTGAAAAACATACAAAAGGTATAGGTTTGAAATTGCTAACCAAGATGGGTTGTGAAGGAAAGGGCCTTGGAAATAAGGGACAAGGTAGCATTAATCCCATAGAGGTTGTGGAAATACCTCATTATTTAGGATTGGGATATGATGAAGTGGAGATTGGAGAATGCTCCAAAACATTGGAAGCAAGTGATGCTTCAAAAGACTAGCCTAAGTCATTGCGGGAACAATTCACAAAAGGTGATGACATATCACTCCATGATGGTGATAGTGAATGCAATTCGTCTCCAAAGCAAAGTGAAGATAATCAAGACAAGTATAATGGTCATGGTTTTTCCAAATCTCTTTTTTATTATAAAAAAAATAATCATGTAATCCAAAACTTGTGGAATATGTATCCTTGTATTTTTTTTCATTCACCTGAGCATTGTGTGGCCAAGTGTTGGAAGAGACAATCTTTGTACATGAAGTTTATGTTGACTAGGAAGGAGACACGACATAAATACTCAACTCCACAACGGAAGAAAGAGAAGGGAAAAAAATTATGGATGTTAAAAACCATTGCGCTTATTACAACAACGATGGACATCAAAAGGCTAAATGTTGGAAGCTTAATCCAGAGCTTCGTCCAAGGAAGGACAAAAGGATTGTGCATGTACTCGCAAAGGAAGAGGCAGTACCAGCGAAGCAAGAGGAACAACATGAAGGAAAGAAAACAGTCACTTGGTTATGCCAGAAGTGGATGTCACAACTTCATTGTATTTTGCTTCCATTAATGTAATCACACATGTTGAAATGATGACCTGTTATAACATCATTTTTGTACAACATAGTGTTTTGTTTATGCTTATGAGTATGTAATCAGTAAGGTCCATTTTGTAACCTTTTGGAGGACCAAAAGGTCTTTAGTAGGGAGGTGTGATCCAAAATGGATCCAGGAGGGAAGATGGGGTCCAAGAAGGACTAAAAATCAAAGTGCTCAGAATCTCCTCAAAACATACGTGTGCGTAGGCGTCATCAATACCCAACACAACTTGAATGGGCTCAAACAGACGTCGTATGCAAAATATACCATGATCTGTTCATTTCTTCAAACAGGCAAAAAAAATGTTGACTGTACATTCCGTACAGTTTGTACAGTGTTGACGCGGTAGATGACTATACAGGCTGTACGACCATATAGTGATGTGGCAGTGGTACATTGGCATGTTGACTGGGCATGAAAGCTGACAGGTGGATGAGTCAGAGTGTGACATGTGGCACCACTGTAAGGGTGACACGTGGCATAAGCTGACGTGGCAAGGTACGTACGACAGGTGGCAAGGTACGTACGACAGGTGGCAAGGGGCTCACGTGGCAGGTACAGTGGATGTTGACTGGGAATATACTTAGACAGGTGGTCGAATGAGTGTTTGACACATGGCACATTTGGGTGAATGTGAAGCTACCACGTGGCCCAGTCCTGGGATGCCACATGGCACCCCTCCAATGGTCATGGTTCGTTGTGGTAAAAGTTTATGGAATCCTGGGGAGTCAAACCCGCGACCTCCGGGTGTGGGGGAAACGACTTGGTAGGGCCGAGCTACCAACCCGCCCTCACGGTGGATCTTAACCATATACGTCGCCACTTATATTTAATCTTGAGTTAAGAGTGTTATGGAGAAGAAAAAGAGTTGGGGCCTTGCCTCAACCCTCAGTCGCAACACATATCCATATAACCACATGCCCACACTCCTAATCCGGTTGGCACGGGATTTGTTATATGTTGATTATCCCTGGCGCATCTGGTGTTTACATGTGACTTAGACCATTCCTTAATTCGTTAGCGCGGATGTGTGTGGTTGATGCCCATTCAGTCGAGCTAAGCCCTCCGACCAAGGGCACGCAACCAGGGGGCTTGACCAGGAGCCTAACCACTCAAACGGGCACTTGGAGCTTAGGCTCGTGACCAGGCCTGTAACCAGGGGAAAAGCTTAACTGTTTGGGGTGCGTGGAGGTATAACACTTGGCCACATGGATGCGCGCAGGTGACCAGGAGCCCGAAGATAAGGGGTTGCACCCTTATTATTTGAAAAAATGGGCTTTCTACCTTATATTATAATTTTTAATGGATTTTTAGCCAGATTTGGGAGATTTAATCCATTTTTGGAGGATCTTGAGCCCCTTTTTAGGCCAGATCTTGGGGGGAAGTTGGGAGTTTGTTGCCAACTTCAAGCCTCTATAAACCAGAGGTTATTGAAGCCATGGGGAGGAGGTTCAAAACAGAAAAATGATGAAGAATTGTTGAGCCAAAGCCATTTTTATGTAGGGAAGCCATTGAGGAGAGCGCCATTGAGGAGAGCACCTTTGCGGGTCATTTATGGGAGCTTCGTTCATCTGTTTTCAGTGCCGTTAGTTTTGTTGGGTTCTTGAGATCTGGTAGAACACAACTATATCAATTTTTAATCATTTTGGCACTATTATGATGTACATTTCAAGCTTTTAACAGAAAAAATAAAGCCTCACCCATTGAGACAAAGGCCTGGAGATGTAGGCGAGATTGTCGAACTCCGTTATCAACTTCTCTTGTTATGGTTTGTTGTTTATTTATGCTTTTCCATATCTGTATATGTTTATATGGATTCCATGTTTCTTCATTAATTCTTCCTCTTTCATCAGTTTCCTAAATGGTTATTTAACTCATGTTTTAAAAACTCAACCATTGTCATTAAAAGATCTTTTCGGATCATTTTGGGAAGATATCACTTTAGATTTCTTCATTGAAATTCATTTGGAATCTTACATTTTGGACAGAGATTGACTTATTTTCTTGAGAAGGCTAGGTATTTGTCATGGGGGTGTTGAATTGTTGGAAAGAAGGGACGAGTTGCTTGTAGGGACTGAAAATCTCAAATGTTGGGTCATTTTTCTCATCTCTGGACTGAGATATCTCTGTGGAGGGTTGTAACTTATATGTGGGATGAATTTACAGCAGTGGACACATATTTCATCAGCTAAGGGTGCCTCTTGTCTGTGGTGGCACGATTTTTGGAGAATAACCAACACACAATAGAGGGAGTCTGAGTCTTTCAGGAGGGGAACAATTTCTCTACTGTAGGGGTCGATTTATGTTGCAACAGAACTATAATAAATAGTGGAGAACATTTCCATATTTGTGGATTAGATTCCTTAAAGGAAAGTGTTGTTACAATTGTCATCACTTAGTTTTCCATTGGCCCTCTATATTGTTCTTTACCATTTCCTTTTTATGTTTGCTAACTTCAAGGAGGGGTGTTGTACTAGGGGTACACTTACATGCCCATTTATATTAGCAATCTTGTAAAGAGAGAACATTGAAATATAACCCAAGTTCACTATTTATTTGTTGTTGTATTGCCACCGAGTTTCCCCATTTATTTATGTTTTCATCTTTGTTGCAAATGATATATGGAATCTAGTTATTGGGTTTTCTTGTGAAATTATCAGCAAAGGTTGAAATTACATTTACACTGTGGGTTGAAATTTGAATGCAAACGGTTTGTCTTAAAGTGGGAATCACAAACTAAGCAAAAAACAGAAAAGAAAAATTTATTAGGAATATTACAATGGTATCAGAGCATGTTCCTCGATAGCTGTGAGGTTTGAGGGGTAGCCTTGACTCAGATTTATGAGACCAAAAGACAAAAATAACATCACTTACAGGCGACGTAAGGACAAAACACCAGAACCCTTTCTAGAGCGTGAAGATGAGGTGGTGTTGGGTGAAGAAGAGGTAGAAGGGGAAGCATATTCAAGATCAAATAAAGGGAAAGGAACCATGGGGGATGACGATGATGCTATAATTAATAACCTATTTCATATTTTGAATGATTTGGCCAAGGGTCAAAAAATTATGATGGATCTAATGGGGCAGCTAGCGAGTAATACCTTGGGTGGCCAAACTAAAAAAAAACAAAATGATTAAAGGAGATCTAACAATGGAGAGGGAAGTCATTCTTGCACCACCATGCAAAGTCACCCTCACTTGTACAACAAGACATCCAAACCCATAATGCAACAATTTTTGGGTATTGATGCAACAGGACAAGTGGTACAGGCAGAGAAGGATGAACCCTTTAGGGCATACTTGGAGGAGTATAGAATATTGGGATATGATGTCCAGTCAACCATGTATTTTGTTGAGTTCTACAACCTTAAATGCAGAAATCGTCATAGAGGGGCGGTAAAGGAAATGAAAAAAACAATTGAGTTGCAGCGTACACTTGGGAAAGTCACCATTCCAAACTTTTACGGGTCCTAAAAATGCTCAACTAGATATTGGGTATAGAAGCTAGACACATATTTACAGCTCAATCAAATGATGGAGGCATATGACATTAAATTGGATACATTACATTTGGATGGTGAGGCCCATGAGTGGTGGTATCATGGGTTAGTGAATTTGGGTCATGTAGGAATAGCATCCTACCTTAAATTCACTCAGATTCTCATTGATCGATTTGACAAGAAAGACCCAAAAAATCATTTCAGAGAGTTGGCACAACTCAAGCAGACAAGTGCCCAAAGTCTTTCATATCATATTTCTAGAGGCTGGCAGTGATGGTCATTGGCATATCAGAGGCACAATTAGTGATGTTATTTTTTGAGGGGTTATATGAGCCCTCGTGTGGTTGGTTCAAGGCTTATAATCATGTCACCCTATAGGATGCAATCAACAAAGCTAGGGACATGCGGGATGTTGTTCCTAAGAACATGTTTCCTCCTAAGCCAACCTTCCCCCAGAGGAAAAAGGAAACCAAACCATTTCAGAAAGATTGGACTAGAAAACCAAAATTGGATGAGGAGAATAGGAAATAGATGAGAAGGAAAAAGCTATGTTTCAGTTTCCAGGAGCCTTGGGTACTAGGACACAAGTGTTCAGAGAAGGACCAAGGAGGCAAGGCCCATTACAATGAGGTTTATTTAGATAATGACAACGATGAGGATTATGGGTAGGTACAAGAATAGGAACATCAGGCATCATGAGAGGAGCCATCACAAGCTAGAGCCGAAGGTCTTGTTATGGAATCCATGCAAGGACTCCCTAGGTACCACACTTTCAGAGTCAGAGGGGTCCTGCATGGAAACAAAGTTATGGTATTGATTGATAGTGGGGCATCCCACAACTTTATAGATGCAACTTTGGTGGATAGATGGGAGATCCCAACAGAGGAGTTTGAGGGATTTACAATGATCATACCTGGTGGATATCAAATGGAGTGTACTAGATGGATCCCCAAATTAAAAATAACCATGGGGAATTATACGTTGACAAATTATTTATTTGTAATGGATGTGTCAGACACTAATGTGGTACTCTATGTTTAGTGGCTATACTCCATTTGGAAATACACTACTGATCATAGGACTATGGAGATGGAATTCACGGGACCAGACGACAAAAAGGTAGTCTTAAGGGCCATGCACCAATATCCGCCCAAGATAGTTTTCATCACACAATATGGAGGAAGTGATGCAGCATGGAGACATAGAGTGGGAAGTTGAGTGCTACATTTCTGACAGTGAACCACCAAATCATCCTCGATAGTATCCAGACGACATTCAGGTATTACTTCTTAAACACCAAAAGGTTTTTGGTGACATTCCTCCAGGAATACCCCCAGATAGAGGATTTGAGCACATTATAGAGTTAGAAGAAGCGGTTTAAGCAATCATAACCAATCCTTATATCCATCCCAAGATGTACAAAGATAAGATAGAGAAAACTATCAGGGAATTTTTTAAGATGGGTCACATTCAGCCTAGTTCTAGTCATTTTGCCTCTTCGGTAGTGTTGGTCAAGAAAAAGGATGGTTCCATGAGAATGTTTATTGATTACCGAGCACTTAACAAGAAAACTATTAATAACATGTATCTGATTCCGAGGAACAATGAACTAATGGATGAGTTGAAGGGAGAGAAATATTGTTCGAAGATCGATCTCTGTTCAAGGTACCACCAGATTAGAGTGCGGGAACATGACATTCAAAAGACTGCTTTTTGATGCCATTATGGGCATTATGAGTTCTTTGTTATGTCGTTTGGGCTAACCAGTGCTCCTACTACATTCCAGTCCTACATGAATCATGTGTTTAATAAGAAATTGTGAAAAATTGTGTTAGTCTTCTTGGATGACATTCTCATTTATAGCAGGACTTGGGAGGAACATCTCAGGCGGTTGGACGAGGTGTTGGGGATTTTAGAGGATCAACAGCTCTATGCAAAAGAGTATAAATGGGAATTTGGCATGACTCAAATGATTTATTTGGGGCATGTTATCGAGGAAGCGAGGGTCCAGATACACCAAGATAAAATCAGGGCAATTATAGAGTGGCCTACCCCAGAAATGTGACAGAACTAAAAATCTTCCTAGGCCTATGCACTGACTACGTGAAATTTGTTAAGGGGTTCTCACAGCGGACAACACATCTTACCAATCTCACTAAAAAGGGATCTTTTAGTTGGATGAATGAGGCTCATGTGACATTTGAGAAGATGAAAGAAGTAATGAGTTTGTGTCATGTGCTAGCCTTACCAGATTTCACTCAACCATTTGTGCTTGAGTGTGATGCTTCAGGGATAGGGATATGAGTTGTGTTGATGCAAAATAACCATCCCATTTCTTTTAAGAGCCAAAAACTTAGGGGTTATGAGCGACATTACTCAATATACGACAAGGAGATGTTTCCATCATGCATGCATTGGCCAAATTCAGACAATACTTGGTGGGGAATAGGTTCAAAGTGAAGACAAATCGTAACAACCTAAGATTTCTCATGGAGCAGAAAGAGTTGAGTGAGAGGCAGTAGAAGCGAATTAGTAAAATACAATCATATGATTTTGAGATCGAGTACATGAAGGGAAAGAATAATGTCATGGTAGATTCCCTTTCAAGAGTACCATCCACTCTCTCCCTCATGGAGATTTCTGATGACTGGAAAGCTCTTATGTTGGTAGAATACTCAAAGAAAAAATTTTCTTATGAGATCCTTGACGTTCGAACACAGGACAACTTATACGGGGTCATTGATGAAATCATTTATACAAAGATAGGATCTACCTAGTACCTGAATCTCAACTGAAGGAAAAAATCATGCATCCAACACATAGTTCCCCATTGGTAGGACACCCTGGGTACTTGAAAACCTACAAGCATATTAGGGAAACATTTACGTGGAAAGGCCTCAAGACAGATGTGTTGATATTTGTGCGGGAATGTAACATTTTCCAACATAACAAAGAAGAGCATACCCGTCCATCTAGATTACTTCAGCCACTTCCCATTCCAAAACAAAAATGGGAAAGTATCTCTATGGATTTCATCACAGGGTTTCCCTAGGTGTTGGGAAAGGGATGTATTTATGTGGTAGTGCAAATGCTCATGAATTTTTCACACTTATTTTCCATACCCTCCAGGTATTCAACAACAAAGGTAGTGAACCTATTCTTCAGAGAGGTATTATGATTGCACTAGTTCCCGAAAATTATCGTTAGTGACAAAGATAGTAGGTTCATGGGAGGATTTTGGCAAGAGATTCTCAGGCTAGTTGGGACAGATATGACACCTAACACGAGATACCATCCTCAGACTAGTGGGAAGATCAATATTGTGAATAAATGGTTGGAAGACTATATGAGTGATCTAAAAATGAAGAAGACTTGTATTCTTGAAAATATTTGCAAGTAAAATTTATGTGTTGAAATGCAAATGGATCAACTTTGCAACATAACTTTAATAGAATTTACTCATTCAAGATGCATATAAACAACAGCAATAACAGTGAACAGAAAACACATAACACAGCAAATAATAAAGGAGTTCACCCCTCTCTTGGGCTACATCTCCTGGTCCAGCTTCCAATGGATCATTTGTATTATTTGCTCAAAGTGCTCAAAAATGTGCTTTACAATGCTCAAAATTCCAAATAGACTGCTCCAATGGCTTCAGAACGTCCAAAAAACCCTAGCTGGGCTTTTTCGGCACCTCATTTGGCCAAAAATTAAAGAAGATAGGCTTCCTAGAAGTCCCCCTTCAAACTTGTTGTCTCTGCATCTACAAATCCCACCCTTGTTGGCTCAACCTAGCCCACACGCATATTTAAGCGTTAAAACTTAGCACCGGACACAACCGTGCAAACCGTGCAAACTGTAGGATGGTTACAAGCACACCTAGCCCCTAATCGTCAAGGGCGAGGTCATGTGGCCCATGTGACCACGCGCAAATGCAAACATAGGCCCCCGTTTTCACAAGCCAATGGTTAAAGGATAAATGGTAGGTCGTTTGCATAACCGTTGAAACCAAAATACAAACCAAATCGTGCGCGTGCATATATGGCATAACATGTGGTCATATTACAACAATGTATGTGTCCGGGAGCTGGGGCTAATCCCCAGCCCAGACCCCCGCGACAATACATAACAAACACAAACTTAAATAAATATGAAACCATATATATATCAAGGCATATGGTGTGGCGCGTTGGCAATACAAACTTTGCAAAGGTTGTATTTGTGGGTGGAGGTCACGGGGTCGAACCCGGTGGACTCCAATAAAGTTTTATACAACAACCAATAACAAGGTGCCACATGGCAGCCCATGACTGGGCCACGTGGAATTGTACAACCAACCACAATCTACCACGTGTCGCAATTCCATTCATCCACATCTGCCAACTATCTACCACTTAGCTCTGCCACGTGTCGTACGGACTGCCACGTCAGCGTTCGTACGGACTATACAGTCAGCATCCCCTTTTTTTGCATGTTTGTCATTTTGAACAGAACGCAATATCTCTCACTCCTAACGTTCGTTTGAACCCAAATGAGTTGCGTTGGGTTCGTAATGATGAGGCCTATGCTCTTGTTCGATTTGAAGTGATTCTGAGCACTTTGAATTTTGAGCTAAATTTGATCCCCTGGATCACACCTCCCCATTGGAAATCTTTTGGACCTCCAAAAGACTATTTTCAGTCTATTTGAAGATGAGGGTATAGTTCCCTCACCTTTCCAACCTCAATCCACTTGGCTTCGCTTGGATTTGTACCTTTAAGACCAACTCGAAGATACTCCACATTTCCTCGTTTTGAAGTTCACATTATCCTGTCAAGGATTGTGTCTTCATGCAGTTCTGTAAGATATTCTGGGGAAAAATCATCTATAGAAGGAATTTGAACATGCTCTCCTTGATCATAAATCAAAGGAGGATCATACAATTTCAAATTCTCAACATTAACAATTGCATACATTTTCATATAAGGAGGCAAATCTAAACGAAAGGCATTGTTACCAATCTTGTCAATAATCTTGAAAGGACCATATCGAATTGGTTTCAATTTTTTACCTTCTCCTTTAAGCCTCTCCTTACTGATGTAAA
>ML788935.1:409565-444006 GCA_009831015.1 Picea engelmannii | reverse complement strand
GAAGGAGTTTTACCATGTCCCTTTGGAGAATTCGGAAGAGGTCTTGAATTGGTAGAAGAAGAAGAAGAAGATGGAGGAGAGGGTGGTGGAGAAGCACCATTCCCTCCATTTCCATTTGGAGTTTTATCACCACTGTCTCCCTTGTGCTTTGAAGGGTTGGAGCCTTCAACTTTCAATCATGTATTCCTTTCCATCAAGATTTTCATCATCTCTCTCATTTCCATGACATCCTTTCTAATATCTTCATCTTCTGCAGGAACATGTTCATGACTCTCTTCATGAGCCATACTTGGTGAATGCCTCCTTGAAAC
Source organism: Picea engelmannii (assembly GCA_009831015.1). Classification (NCBI taxonomy): domain Eukaryota; kingdom Viridiplantae; phylum Streptophyta; class Pinopsida; order Pinales; family Pinaceae; genus Picea; species Picea engelmannii. Next base: position 443,695 of record ML788935.1, on the reverse strand, counting down.
TTGTGGTGATGATATAAGCTTCCTCCTTGAAGGATGAGAACTTAGCTCTACAAGTTGACCTTCTCCTCTTGTGAGTTTCAACCTTGTGAGCATCAGAAAACAAAACACTTGCAAATAATCAAGTCTTCAAAAACCTATGCTCTGATACCAACTTGATCTAAAAATGAAGAAGACTTGTATTCTTGAAAATATTTGGAAGTAAAATTTATGTGTTGAAATGAAAATGGATCAACTTTGCAACAAAACTTTAATAGAATTTACTCATTCAAGATGCATATAAACAGCAGCAATAACAGTGAACAAAAAAACAAATAACACAGCAAATGATAAAGGAGTTCACCCCTCTCTTGGACTACATCTTCTGGTCCAAATTCCAATGGATCATTTGTATTATTTGCTCAAAGTTCTCAAAAATGTGCTTTAAAATGCTCAAAATTCCAAATAGACTACTCCAATGGATTCAGAATGTCCAAAAACCCCTAGCTGGGCTTTTTCGGCACCTCGTTTGACCAAAAATTGAAGAAGATAGGCTTCCTGAAAGTCCCCCTTCAAACTTGTTGTCTCTGCATCTACAAATCGCACCCTTGTTGGCTCAACCTAGCCCACAGGCATATTTAAGCGTTAAAACTTAGCACTGGACGCAACCGTGCAAATTGTGCAAACTGTAGGACGGTTACGGGTGCACCTAGCCCCTAACCGTCAAGGGCGAGGTCATGTGGCCCATGTGACCACGCGCAAACGCAAACATAGGCCCCCGTTTTCACAAGCCAATGGTTAAAGGAAAAATGGCGGGTCGTTTGCATAACCGTTGAAACCAAAATACAAACCAAATCGCGTGCGTGCATATATGGCATAACATGTGGTCATATTACAACAATGTATGCGTCCGGGGGTTGGGGCTAAGCCCCAACCCGGACACCCGCGCCAATACATAACAAACGCAAACTTAAATAAATATGAAACCATATATATATCAAGGCATATGGTGTGGCGCGTTGGCAATACAAACTTTGCAAAGGTTGTATTCGTGAGTGGAGGTCACGGGGTCGAACCCGGTGGACTCCAATAAAGTTTTATACAACAACCAATAACAAGGTGCCACGTGGCAGCCCATGATTGGGCCACGTGGCATCGTACAACCAACCACAATCTGCCACGTGCCGCAATGCCATTCGTCCACATCTGCCAACTGTCTGTCACTCAGCTCTACCACATGTCGTACGGACTGCCACATCAGCGTCCGTACGGACTGTACAGTCAGCATCCCCTTTTTTTGTCTATTTGTCATTTTGAACAGAACGTGATATCTCTCGCTCCCGACGTCCGTTTGAACCCAAACGAGTTGCGTTGGATTCGTAACGACAAGGCCTACGCTCTCATTTGATTTGAAGCGATTCCGAGCACTTTGAATTTTGAGCTAAATTTGATCCCCTGGATCAATGAGGAATGATGTGTCAGATCATCATAAAGCCTGGATAAAATGGTTACACTTGGGAGAGCACCATTACAACACGACCTATCAAATGTCGATTGGGATGACACCCTTCCGAGCATTTTATGGATATGATGCACCCACGTTTGTAGATCAGATATTTGGAGACAACATAGCACCTAAGGCTAAATATTGGATTTAGGAGATCCAGGATATTCTATAGACCCTCAAGGATAATTTGTAGACAACTCAGAATCAACAAAAAGTCTATGTAGATAGGCATCAGGTGGAGCATAGCTTTGAGGTCAGGGACTTAGTGTACCTATGTCTATAGCCCTATAGGTAGTAATCACTTAAGATGAAGGGGGCATAAAAGTTGAAACCCAGATTCTATAGACCCTATTAGATCTCAAGGCATATATGAGAGGTGGAATATGAGTTAGAGATTCCAGAGGGATGCAAAATACATAATGTCTTCCATGTTTCCTATCTCAATAAGGCATTGGGATAGCATGTCGCCACATCTACTAAGTTACCACCATTGGCTGAAGAAGGGCAGTTGATTCTGGTTCCTGAGGAAATTTTGGAGACCAAGGAGCGGAAGCTAAGGAAAAAGGCTATCAAAGCGTACCTTATTAAATGGAAGGACTTATCTATCGAGGACGCTACATGGGAAGGAGAACAAGTGCTCCAACATATCAGATTGAAATTGCTTGCGAACAAATAATCTTGGGTGGGGAGGACTATAATGTCCCCATCCACTTAGGGGTTATAAGGGAAAATTTTGCTCTCCTAATTAAGTTCCCATGGGCTAAGGCGAAAAGTGAACTAGGGAACATAAGTCGCCTAGGATAATTTCATAAAGTTAAATCGGGGGAAAAGTGGGGACATGAGTCCTAGGATAATAAAAAGTCACTTAAAAATTATAAACTAAGAAACCCACTAAAGTGAATTTATTTAATAAAATAATAAAAAAGCAGGAAAAAGTATGAAGGGAGTATTAAAAGGGGAAAATGAGGAGTCTCTCCTCATTCTTGAATTTTTACACTTGAGAAAAAAGAAATTTGGAGAGTTTGTTGGAGAAGGAGTCTAGGGTTTGAGAAACCCTTCATTGTTACTGGTTTCGGTGTTGCAATGATACACCCTAGCTAGTTTTGGGAAGAGATCACTTCATATTTCTTCATTGAACTTCATTTGGATCCAGTTTCCTCATTTTACATCTTGCATTTTGGACAGAGATTGACTTATTTGCTTGAGAAAGCTAGGTATTTTTCATGGGGGTGAATTTCTATATGTTGGTTGAGTTAGTCTAAAGAAGAAGAGGATTTTATCTTTGAAGCTGGGTCATATCACTCATTGGGAGGATGAATTGTTGGAGATAAGGGGCAAGTTGCTTGCAGGGACTGAAAATCTCAAATGTTAGGTCATTTTTCTCATCTTTGGACTGAGATATCTTTGTGGGAGGTCATTTTTTTTATGTGGGATGAATTTACTTTAGTGGACACCTATTTCATCAGCTAAGGGGCGCCTCTTATCTGTGGTGGCACGATTTTTGGAGTAGGACTGACACACAATAGAGGTAGTCTGAGTCTTTTAAGAGGGGAACAATTTCTCTACTGTATGGGTCGATTTATGTTGCAATAGAACTATAATAAATAGTGGATAACATTTGTAGATTTGTGGATCATATTCATTGAAGGAAAGTGTTTTTACAATTGTCATCACTCAGTTTTCCATTGGCCCTCTATATTGTTGTTTACCATTTCTTTTTCAGGTCTTCTAACTTCAAGGAGGGGCGATGTAATAGGGGTGCACTTACAAGCCCATTTGTATCAGCAATATTGTAAAGACAGAGCACTGGAATATAACTCAGGTTCACTATTTATTTGTTGCTATATTGTCATTGAGTTTCCCCATTTATTTTTGTTGTCATCTTTGTTTTAAATTATATATGAAAACTAGTTATTGGGTTTTCTTGTAAAATTATCAGCAAAGGTTGAAATTACATATACACTGTGGGATGAACCTTGAATGCAAATTGTTTTTCTTAAAGTGGGAATCACAAACTAAGAAAAAAACAAAAAAGAAAAACTTAGTAGGAATATTACAGAATCCTTAAGAAGGTAATAGGACAACCATCGTATAATGAGAAAAACTATAATGATAACATCATCTTCATCACCATAATGCACACTAGGAAGTGGGCCCTATAGTATAACCATCATCACAGGTATGTATAACAATCACAATATCATCATAACATAACATCATAAGTATAAAGTCATTACAACATGTATAAGTTTTAGTAACATGTTTAACAATTAGTATCCCTTCCAAACCATATCATTTTGAGCGGTATCACACAATATTAAAGAGAAGGTAGAACAATAGTGAGCTAACTTCATGAGTTTGACATTATTTATATATTAAACATAAATATGTTTAACTTTAGTTTAGTTTATGGCAACATATAGTAATATATTAGTGGCAAGATAAAATGTAAAGGTGAGAGTGGCAATCATCATATGTGAAGGATAAAAGTGTAAGTATACTACATAGAAGTGAAATACAAAGAGTACATAACAAATAGGATGGACACCAAGAGTTTAAAATTGGAAAACAATGCACTATCATTAATATTTCAATTGTCTCCTTGAATTTCCTTTCATGGGGATTATTTAATCAAACAAAAAAAGAGCTAAATCTCAATTTTTGAGGTTTGTTCTTGTTGACATTTTTGCCAAAATAAGTCCAATTTTAATGAAGTATAATTTGCATTCCCTGTGTTTAAACTTAAATTAGATATGCATATATGAATAAGCGAATTGAGTCTGCCACAAAAAGGAAACCAGCATAGGTGGCTTTCAGCAACAACTTATCCTTTCACCATCATAAAAATTGAAATTATAAGCTGCCCATAAAACATAAATTATCATTTCACCATCATAAAAATTGAAATCATAAGTTATTGACTATTTATTAATGAATAAACAATATATTTCACCATCATAAACAATATAAGAAAAATCAAAGATGAAACAATAAACAATATATTCCATCATCATAAACAATATAAGTGAAATCAAATATGAGACAATAAATTGATATTTTGAGTTCCAAAATATATATATATATATATATATATATATATATATAATGAAAGTTTGAATAGTTACACCATTAAATACATAGGTTCCACATTCATTATAGGATGATAACAAAAACTAAGACATTTAACTCCAAAATTATGGACTCTAAGACATCGCTTTAAGATAGATCACTTCATACCCGCAAAAGAAAACATTCGTCGAATTCAAAATTTAAAAATTTACAATAGAATATATGTACAAATTTAAAATAAAATGTACACATGTACCATTTTAGATAAATAAAACAAGTTGTGATTAAAGCAAAATTGGCATACATACCAAAAGAGTTAAGTCTCATCCTCCAACATACTCCTTTCCACCAAATACAATGTAAACATATTTTCCACCAAATATAATGTAAACACCTGTAACAATAAAAAACAATAAAAAAAAACAAATAACACATATTAGCATATATGCTTTAACTAAATATTAAATAAACAATAAGAAATAATAACATACCCAACCAGAGTTCCATGGATTTAAGATTATCCCTCTCTTTTTATTGCACTTTTTTTAAACCAAACTTCCATAACAAAGTTCCAAAACTTCCAAAATAGTTACTCTCCACAATAAGCATACATGATCTAAATAATGTAAAATCTTATCTAAAATCTTTAAAAAAATTAAAGAGAAAAATTGTGTTCTTGGTAACCAATTTTTGTGTTCAGAGTTCGATAATACTCTGAAAATAAATATAGTTGTGTATATAGAAAGTTCACAAATCTCCATATTAAGTCATTCTTTAAATAAAATACTTATCTCCTTGTAGATAAAGTCTCAGATCCTTCAGGTGAAATTCTCATGCCAGGTGATCTTATTTACTCGACAGTAAAATACTTATCTCCTCAGCAGTAAAATACTTCTCTCATCTTCTGCAGTGGAATAGATGTTCTCGTATAATCAAATGCCCTTTCAAATTAAAGGACTCATAAATCTCCATATTAATTCATTCTTCCAAGAAATTACTTATATCTATGAAAGTTCACAAATCTCCATTTTAAAAACCATTCTTCCAGAAAATACTTATCTCATATTTCTACGGTGGAATAGATGTTCTCATATAATCTTTCATATACATGAAGAAAACACAAATATGCACATATTTTAAGTCGTTCTTCAAAAACCATTTAAATCTTTCATCTTTGGGATGTATTCATATTACATATAATCAAATGCTCTTTGAAATATGTCTTCATTATAATCTAAACCTAAGTGAAATCTTGCACGTACATAGCTTATTTGTAAATCTGCTTGAATGTTGGTTTTTGTGGTTAGTAACCAATTTAGTTAAGAGTTTGACAATACCCTAGCAAGCAGGAATTCACTTCGTTGTATGCAAAAAACACAAATTTCCATACTGCGTCATTCTTGGACAAGAAGGCAAGGAATGCAATCAAAGAAAATTTAGAAATTTCCCCTTTTCCGATGTGGGATAGAGTCTGTTCTCAAATAATCAAATGTTCAAGTTCAAAATTAGATATTCATCATGATCTAAACATAAATAAGCTTGAATGTAACATTTAAGACAACGATAAGCTTATATAGGGGTTCTATATATTTCAAAATAATTGATCAAAGCATTGAAAAGTTATATAGACACTAATTTAGTAACCCTATGAATAGGAAAGGCTAAACTAAAAATTTGAGAAAACAAAAATTTGAAAAAAGTAAAAAATATAAGTTTATTCAACAAAAATAAGCTTGAACACTTTCATATAAAATCCCAACATAAAAGCAAATTAAAACTCACTAATGTACAATGAACATACATTTATGAATCATCATGAATAGACACGTTATTTCCAGGTATGTATGATTCATCCTCAATCCCAATCTCTCGCACTCTCTTCTCCACATTTTGTTCAAGCACACTCTCAGGTACTCTCTTCTCCACATTGCTCTATATAACACATTTCAAATTTGAAAATTTGAAAATTAAATTTAAATGATTTTAACACATTAAAATGTAGTTTTAAATTTTGAAACATGTAATGCCTATGATGTGCCAACCTATGATTCAATAAATTAAATATTTTTTAAGACATTCTTCTTTTAAATTAATAATTTAAATGATGATTTGCAATTTTAATATATAACTAAATTTGTTTTCAACATGCAATAATACCTGTGAACTCCCACCCTGTTCAAATTCTCCCAATGAGAATTGGGACAAGCATGCCTAAGTAGTAGGAGATGGAATAGGGATATGTGAACAACACAACTAAGAACTAAATCTAGGATTCAATGTGTTCACATTTATACAAAATCATAAATGTCATGTTGTTGATCTTAATCAAAAGATTGGAAATTGGACAACTAAAGTGCTCATCTGTGGATATTAGAAAACACATACCTGATTCAACCCATCCAAATTTAAACTTGTGGAATCAAGTCCCCTGTTTACTAGGGATTCCTTTAACATATCTCTAAGTTGCAATTAATGACAATAGCAACTCAATTATTTATATATATACAATGATATGTATCTAGATCTAGACCTACAAGTAAACTATCTTCAAAAATTTACTCACTAGAACACATACCAATCCGTTGTTCGGTTCATCATTCTGAATGACCTCCTTCCAACCATTACAGAAAAATTTTGCATACTCCTTAATATCTTCTACTGACACGGTATCTAACTCCTCATCTGTTTTATAAACAAAAATGGCCCGAGAATTGGCTTCTGCTCACTGACGGTTCAAACCAATATCAACACCATTAAAAATTGATTCCAAATTTTCCTCAATTACATTCCTAGCCTCTTTGCCAACCTCTAATGAATCTCGCAACTCTGAATGTAAGGAAAATGCCCATGTTGGGTGTGATACTAAAGGTCGTGGAGGCCTTTGCAATTTCGCGTTTAGATATGCCCATTTTCGATCATATGTCCATCGTTTACCAACCCCACAATAATCATACGATAGGCTAGTATAATCAGGGTGCATGTCCATGAAAAACTTTGCATAAAAGTGTCTGGAAAAATAATGTGAAACCTCATCATTCCACGGAAATTTTCCATATGCTACCAAAAATCTGTTATACAGATGTCTTGCTATGTTAGGGTGCTTAAAATATTACACCTTCAACATCTTTCGCTTTGGCCCATCTTTGAAATTGAACATAGAAATTGTGTTTTCTTTTGAAACTTTATTTTTTACTATGTCGCATTTATCAGAGCCCATCGCCTCAAACTTTTGTCTTCTCATCAAATCAATAAAAATGTTGGCGGTTGGCCCCATATTTTGATATGCATCCATAAATTTTTGCAATGAATGCAAAACAATCTCCAAGGTTTGTTTACTCTCCTGAGGGAGATCTAGTCTCCTCAAATCATTTTCCAACCTACTTTTAACACCTGAGCATCGCTCAAGGGTCATTGCTTCAGTAATCCCTTCTCAGAGAAGTTCATCACCAACATCTGAAGGATAGGTGGACGTAGGCGTGTAATATTTTGTTTCTTGATAACGTCGTCTCTTAAATCCACCTTCACCCTCTTCACCAACATTAGAATCTTTGTGACACCCACTCTCTCTTTTATTGTCTTCCCTCGCATTAAACTCATTGTCTACACACACATTTGAAAGTAATTACAATAGTTAACATAATTTAACATAAGAAAATATAAAACAAAAAACATATATAAAACGCACACACATATATATACACAAAAATATAAAATCAAAGAAAATTACCAAAAATATTTCCTGGTCCTGATGTATTCCCTACATTCTTAGGTGTAGGAGTATCAATGTGCAACCTATCTAAGAAGGTTTCATCCATAGCACTTGTTTGAGCACATTTTCGAGATGATCTATTCACAGACTCGTTTGATAATCGTCTCCTATAACTAGATTGTCGTTCGTCACTCGGAGTCTCAGTCGAAGAAGGGGTTCCTCTTCTTCATTTTTGGGATAGCCTAGAGCGTTTGCGAGGAATGTTTGGAGACTCTTGTCTCGACATCTCGCCTCAATATCTATCCTTTGAAAATTCATGAATATTAAAGTTTATAAGTTATATAAACATTAAATGGAAATATTAAATTTATAACACAATAATTTAAGAATTTATATCAACTTCAAAGCATCGCAGACATATATTGAAAAAACTAGAACAACTATATTTTTTACAATCATTGAAAAAAACAATCATCGACAAAACATTTACTTGAAACTAAAACAAGAAACAATATCTCATGATATGTTGTTGCTATCCTCTTATATATATGCTCAGAAAAAAATTCAAGAGATCATTGATCAAACCCTCAAGACAGATCTCATCATGACACATGGAAAAAATTGCCAAGAAGAACTTTTAGGGCAAAATATCAATAGACTAACCAGCAACATACACAGGTGGCACCAACAATAGAAGAGAACGACATCATACACAAGGTGGCATTAGCAATAAGATAAAGAGGGTGACACAAGCAAAAAAATGAGGAAGGTGACACCAGCAAGTAGAACCAGAATCCCCAAACAATAACCAAGAAGAGATCTACAGCAAGATGGAAAAGACTAAGAAGAACTATCCTAGAGGGGTCGTAGCCACATGATTAAATAATTTAAACAAGTAATAGTTTATAACATAAAATATTTATTGTTAAATCATAAAAATCAACAAAAAAAAAAACAAGTCAAGAGAAGGGATCCAAAGTCAAGGCAGCTAACTTTCTTTAGGAAAAAAAAAAGAACAAAACCAAAAACCCACACAACAACTAAGGGGGACATAACTCAAGCAAGGGTGGTTTCAACACAAAGTCAACAATTAAATTCTTCCAAAGTCAAGGCGGCTAACTTTCTTTAGGTAAAGCACAAAACCAAAAACCCACACAACAATTAAAGGGGGTGTAAGTCAAGCAAGGGTGATTTGAAGACAAAGTCAACAATTAAGTTCTTCTTTAATGGAAAAATGTCCACATGATTCTCATGATATTTACTTATAAGATTTTATTATCCCAGCATAAAAGGAAGATCAATAATGTGATCATGCTCTTTTTAACTACTCCTAGTTCTCATGGACCATCCCGAGAGATAAAAAAATCCACAGATTATCTCAACTTGGTACTTGACCAAAACAAAAAAAAGGAAGATCAACAATGTGATCGCGCTCTTCTTAACTACTCCTACGTCTCATGGACCATCGCAGGAAATATCGCACATTATCTCAACTTGGTACTTAACCAAAAACAAAATAAACCAAAAACCCACACTAATCAGAGTTTTCGTATTTGAATTTATGTGATTTGAGAAGTAAGTTACATTCGATTTTGCAAAGAAAGAATTAATTTTAAGCAAAAGTAAAGTACGGAATTCAAACTTAAATGCACAAATACAATCTAAAATATAAATTTTTTGCATCAAAGAGTCCATTATAATTCATAACTAACCTTCGGATTTCCAACCTGAATGTATAAGTATCCAATTGAACAGGTGTTGTTTGTACATGGATAAGGTCGTATTTGAACTCTACCTTAGGAAGAGGTTGACAGGGTCGAATACGGCCATGTCCATGTACAGGGAGAAGCACAAATTCAAGCTCATCCCTGTACATGGAAAAGATCATTTTGTTGGCATCATACACCCTCTAAGGGACACCCTGAGACTAGAAAAGCACAGTCCGAACGAGGGGCTCCAACTTTCCAACCATGACTGGGGTTGGTTTGCCTACAGTTATTAGGTGAATCTACTTGTGCAGATTTTTGAAATATGAAGTGACAATATTTAGGACTGAAACTTATGCATCTATGAGAGAGGAACCTCAACTAATAAGAGAGAGAGAGAGAGAGAGGTGGTAGATTTGTAATGGAAACTTTGATGCATTTATAATGGGGCATTTGATGCATTTATTAGTGAATATTGGTTGCTTTTATCATAGGAATTTACTGCATTTGGGTATTGTAATTATAGAGGAAAGTGAGAAAAGTGTGAATATGATGGGAATAATGGCACCCATAAGCTCTATTTAGATTTTATAATTGTCTAAATGCCTAGTTTTCAAGGTTTAGCTAGAAAAAAATGCAGGGGAGATGCTAGCATTGATGAAGGTTGGTTTTCTGGAATAATTGAACTGTCATTTTCAGTGAATATTACAGCTTGCTATATAGGCAAAGTACAGATGCTATTAATGTATACTATAGTTGCTATTAATGTGTTATACAACTGCTATTAAAATCTAGTATGGATGTTATTTAGTTTATAAATCTGTTGTTCTTTAATCTAAATGTTTAGTATGATTATGCATGTCATTTAATGTGTGATATAGATGTCATTTAATTAGCAATATGATTGTCCTTATTGTTTTAAATTCTCTATGTTTTTGTACTCATTCTTATGTGGTGTTATGACAACTATTCATTTCATAGAAAAAACACAAATTGGTAAACCATAATCCCTAAGTTGACTTAGTAGGAATTAATTGTATGCAACTATATTTATATGAAGGATCCATAAGCTGGTGTTACGGGGGAGGGAGAGAAACAACCTAAACACATACTAAGCTATAACTATTATGTATCTTTTGAGCAGTTGTTAGGAACTGCACCCTCTAAATCTTATTTTGAATTTCATTAGGGCCCTTGAGAGTCTTTCTCAATTTTAATCATGTGAATATCATGAAACTCAGAGAAATTCAGGCATATCCCTGTATATGGACAAGGGAAGGCCTGAATTCAGTCATGTCTTTGTACATGGATAGGGCCATATTCGGCCATGTCCATGTATAGGGATAGGCCCAAATTCAGGTCGGTCCATGTACATGGCCAAAGAAATATTTGGCCCTTCCCATGTACAGGAAAAGGCTCGAATTCGAGCTCATCCCTACACATGGACAGGGCCAAATTCGGGCCAGTGCCTGTACATGGACAGGGTTGAATTTGGGCCAGTCCCTGTACATGGATAGGGCCATATTTGGCCCAATCCATGTATAGGGATAGGCCCAAATTCAGGCATGTCCCTATACATGGACACGGCCATATTCGACCATGTCCATGTACATGGACAAGCCCAAATTCGGGCCTGTCCATGTACATGGACAAGGCCAAATACGACCTTATTAACACTCTAACACTATAAAATATAAAATATAAAATACAGCTAACAATTTAATACTAAGACTAACCATTTAAATCATAAAATTTAAATTTAGTATCTAAGAAATGCGCAGACAGATACATCAAGCATGCAATTCTTAACATATTCGGCCATGTCCATGTACAGGGACAGACCCAAATTTGGACATGTCCTTGAACATGGACATGGTCATATTCGGCCTTATCCACGTACAAGGACAACCCCTTGTTCGGGCCTATCCCTGTACATGTACATGGTCGAATATGGCCATGTCCATGTACAGGGACAGGCTCGAATTCAGGCATGTCCCTGTACATGGACAGGGCCATATTCGGCCATGTCCACACTCTAAGACAATAAAATATACAGGGCCGGATACAGCCCTGTCAACACTCTAAGACTATAAAATCTAAAATCTAAAATCTAACTAACAATTTAATACTAAAATCTAAAATCTATAATCTATGATATGTAAGTTGTAATCACTATGAAGCTGATTATCAAATAACTGTTGTCATAATAAGCTAGAACACATACATTATCTCTATATAAAAAAGGTTAATTGTAACCCTATGTACCTGTTTATAACACATAGCTCTTTACCTATTATGTACACCATTTTTACATAGGTTCAATGTAATCCAAGATAATTATAGTACAAGCAATACACTCCTTGTAATATACTCTATATCCATAACACATCTTATGAATCAAACCCATGATGTTCAAAGCAGATAGGGTATACTTAGCTATTATGCATCTACTTATGAGACCTAATCACGGTTTAGTGAAGCTAGCATAATTACAGATATTACGTACTATTAATCACATATAGTATAATGATTACATTATTGTTTTCCATCAGCTGGTATTAGAGTATGAGGTATAGTAGTAAGCACATAGTAAGCAAATTAGTATAACAGCTTAGAGAACAAGTGTGTTTGATCACTTTAACTAGTACATAACAAGGGTAAAAGCAGGATATAAGCTTAGTTACATCTCATTGTTATTGATATAATGGCAATCATTGTGTTCTCCATATGTGGTGTTTACTTATCGCTCATCTCATACGGGATCAAATCATAGGGTTGAACAAGGGTTACATATCAATTTGGTTATGAAGTAGTTACTTACCCTATAGCTTATAGGAAATCAACATGGTTCGACAAAGAGCAATGGTTGTGATTAGCAAACACTATTGGATTACTAGTTGAATAGGGAAACATAGTAGATTGAGTCATAATTACAGGTATTGTATATTACTAATAGTACAAGCATAAGACTATTGGTTTAATCATACGTAATTACCCTAATCATATCTAAGTTGCTTAGTTGGAGCTTAAACGATTATGACACAGAATATACAAGTGCATTACTTCTATATAATATGATAGATAAAACAAGCTTAGCTTATCATAACATAGGACACAAAGCTCGGATTAGTTATGGTTCAATTCCATAACATAGGACACATTGATCATCAATTGTAACAAGGTAAAGTAATAGCATTGATTATACATACAAGATAAGCATTATTGTTTCGTGTAAAGGGTGGTATAAGAGTTATGTATACTAATATTTAAAATAAGCATGGGATAGAATTGTCCCCATATGTTGTGATTCTATGTACACTATAGCTATAGTAAGCATGTTCATTAAGCTAATAACTTGTGTGATACTACTATGTTCAACACTAAGCATGGGCCATGTCCATGTACAGGGACAGGCCCGAATTCGAGCCTGTCCCTGTACATGGACAGGGCCGAATACGGCCATGTCAACAATCTATACATAAATTTAAAATCTAAATTGTAACTAACAATTTAGTTAACTAACAATTTCAAATTAAATTTACATACAGGATAAGCATTATTGTTTCGTATAAAGGGTGGTATAAGAGTTATGTATACTAATATTTAAAATAAGCATAGGATAGAATTGTTCCCATATGTTGTGATTCTCTGTACACTATAACTATAGTAAGCATGTTCATTAAGCTAATGACTTGTGTGATACTACTATGTTCAACACTAAGCATGGGCCGTGTCCATGTATAGGGACATGCCTGAATTCGGGCCTATCCCTGTACATGGACAGGGCCGAATATCACCCTGTCAATAATCTACACATAAATTTAAAATCTAAATTGTAACTAACAATTTGAAAATCTGAAATCTAAATTTTAACTAACAAATTAGTTAACTAACAATTTCAAGCTTAATTTACATATAGGATAAGCATTATTGTTTCATATAAAGGGTGGTATAAGAGTTATGTATACTAATATTTAAAATAAGCATAGGATAGAATTGTTCCCATATGTTGTGATTCTATGTACATTATAACTATTGTAAGCATGTTCATTAAGTTAATGACTTGTGTGATACTACTATGTTCAACACTAAGCACGGGCCCTGTCCATGTACAGGGACAGGCCCAAATTCGGGCATGTACCTATACATGGAAAGGGCCATATTTGGCCTTGTCCACAATCTATACATAAATTTAAAATCTAAATTGTAACTAACAATTTTAAAATCTAAAATCTAAATTTTAACTAACAATTTCAAATTAAATTTACATATAGGATAAGCATTATTGTTTCGTATAAAGGGTGGTATAAGAGTTATGTATACCAATATTTAAAATAAGCATAGGATAGAATTGCTCCCATATGTTGTGATTATCTGTACACTATAACTATAGTAAGCATGTTCATTAAGCTAATGACTTGTGTGATACTGCTATGTTCAACACTAAGCACAGGCCATGTCCATGTACAAGGACAGGACCGAACTGTACATGGACAGGGACGAAGAAATGGGTCATGGTTGTGGTCATGGATTATCTTGTCTGCTCCTGGCCATGACTCCAGGCAATGGCTCTACTCTTGTGAATGGATTCTCTTGTTTTATGTCAATGGATCTTATGTTTGTAGTTCTAGTGCAGAACGACAACGGATACAGTCTTGGCCCCATGCTAATGAGTCTGATTTGAAACGATTCCAACTAATATTTCTTTATTTCAAAATCGATTGTTTCAAGATAACTTATTGTGGATCTGTTACTGGATCTGGAACTGCTCGGGCTACTGTCTTTGTTGTCAGTTCTGTATCTACACATTTCATTTTCTCATTGTATTAATCATATGTTACGTATTATTTTCTTCCCTCAATACTTAATATCCTCTTTCATTCAAACATAAGGGCTTCCCTACATCTACATACATGTGTCTCAAAAAGTTACAAGCATTTGAAATAATTACATATCGACGGCTAGCCTTAATCAAAATCATGTATGCAAAAAATCATGCATAATATACATCATTTGTGCATCAAGAAAATAGAAATATGATATGAAACAACACCATGTATAGATTGACTCATCTCTAACCTCCTCAGACTAATATGGCCCTGTCCATGTACATGGACAAGGCCGAATACGTCCTTGTCAGCAATCTATACATAAATTTAAAAACTAAATTGTAACTAACAATTTTAAAATTTAAAATCTAAATTTTAACTAACAAATTCAAATTAAACTTACTATTCTAACTGTACCTGGACTGAATGCCCGCAGCACCAACGTTCGCCTACCCGCCCGCCCATAGCAACGACGTGCAACACTGTCGCCAACACCAAACACTATCGCCTAGCGCTATTGCGAACACCAAACATTAACACAGAGCGCTATCAACTAACAAACAATTTGGGAAAACTGTGACAGGTGCAATGTGCGGGTAATATATAAACATTTTTTCGATCGAAATGTTTTTTCGGTCAAAATATCTTTCGATCGAAAATATGTTACTGAATGAAAAAAAAATCGTCCAACTAAAATTGTACACAAAAATCGAGGGCGTTGTCACAGTACCGTTCGATTTGACGTTCAAAGGTTCGGCCGAAACATATTTCGGTCAAAAAAATAGGCCTTTCGACCAAAAAAAGGTCTCTACGAATTTTGGAGACCCTATTCTCACAAAAGTGTTACCCACCTTCATGATTTTACCCTACTCCAGACTGCAGAAGAAGTATCAAAGACTCCAGAAGAAACACCAGAAGAATTGTTGCTTTTTGAAGGAGATAATTTGAAGAAGAACGCTACCATGAAGGGGTATCTAAAGAAGATGCTTGTCTATCCAGTTATATTCCAGTTGGTCTCCAAAAGTGTGCATGAATACAAGTGCTCAGTTCAGAACCTGGTTCTATTAGTCCTAGTCATTTTTGTTAAAGCTCAGTTCACTTCAGCATATGCATCAGTTTATTTTTCTCATTAGTAGCAATTTTAGTTGTTTAAGTTCAATACCTTTTAAATTAAGGCATAATAAGTGGTCATCTGTGTTTGATATGAACCACTTCCTTTTGTTAAGTCAATTTTGAAGTATGCATTACTATACTCTAGCAATATTTACTTAAGTCAATAAGTTGTTCGTCAACTGATAGTGTAGAGTTAAGCCTCAGTTTCAGATCAACAAGAGCCTCTACAACTTTGATAAATATGTAGTTTTTGTATGAAATAAGGGTTCAGTTTTTTGGGAAGGAAATCAATATATCAATTGGTTGAACCTGTTCTATGATTGGATTAAGCTCTCTACCTGGTGAATATTCTCCTGATGACAGTGTGCTTTATGTTCAAATCTATATGTGTTATTTCTCTTACCTTGAATGCATTTTTTTATGTGTGCAAAGTACATTTCATTTTCCTTTCAACTATTGTTTAACTCATCTTTTACTGATATGCAACCTGTAAAACAACTAATGCTTTAGTAAAGATTTTTTTTATTGCAACCTGTGGGAGTAATTGTGTTTGGATACTTGTTTATGCCTTGAAATATTATTTTAAGACTTAAACTTCTTACAGCAGATAATTCATTGAGTTGTTTGTTGTTCTTCCTTTGTTCATCCCTTTATTTTCCCACTTGTCTATCATTTGTGAGCCACCAGCCAAGGAGGACCTACAACCATATCATCTTACCAACCCAGCTATGTTTTTTTCTTGGTAAAACCAACCCTCCAACAAACCAACAAAATCAAATTATCAAAAAAACAACCATTCCAAACTTGAGGTGGCCTTGCTCTACCCCTTTAGCAATCATGTGCATACTTTAGGACCAACATCTTCTGGTGTCGTTGTCGATGATTAAATTGAATATTTTTCCTGGGAGAATGACAATGAGCAGTTCTGAACTTTGATGGTGAACAAAGATCAGGAACATATTGAATTCCACCTTTCACCTGGCGACTCCACTGAGTAAACTTCACAGAAGAAATACTAGCTCCCAAAAAAGGACTCAAGAGATCCAAATCTAAGTACATCAAAGCCACTAAGGCTCATCCAAACCTTGAGAAGGACATAGTAGTCTCTAAGTCAGAGAGACAGCTAAGAAATTCCACCCTAGCTCAGATATATACCTCATCCCTCAAGGGAAAAGTTGCACCTAAAGAGTCTACTTTTCTCCACTATCACAAGCAGCTTGAACTTGCTAGCCCTGAGAATCACATTTCCAAGGACTCTCAGATACCTTTAACCCCCACCTCTACTTCATCATCTAGTTCAACATCCACCCATGTATCTCCAATCAATCCTCAGATTCCTATTTCCCAAGTAATGGTTGTTAATAGGATGGATACCATAATTGTTGTCAGATATGCACCCATGGTTTTTCCTGTAGGATTACATGCACTTCTCACCACAGATTATATGAAATATTATCCAAGATATAATGGGGAAGGGGATGTCATAGTTGAGGAGCATCCAGTAGCCTTCTACAACTTTGCAGACAACTTCAGCATTGACTATGCAAATGTGTGGATGAGGTTGCATGTATAGAGCCTGGATGGGGAAGTAAGGAAATGGTTATGGGATATCCCTCCAGCCTCCATTACAGATATTGATGTGTTAGATGAAGCTTTCATAAAGAAATGGGGAGATAGAAGAGATTATTTTTATTACATCACTAAGTTTGGGGCTCTTAAGAGAAAGAATGGTGAGTCTATTTCAGACTTCACCAAGAGATTGAATAAGATGTATGGCAGAATCCCAAACAATATCAAACCAACCGAATCATTTGCCAATATCACTTATTCCAATGCATTTGATATAGAATTCTCCCTTCTGTTGAGGGAGATAATATCCACCACCTTGTTTTCCATGCAAGAAGCAACCATTGAGGTTGAGTCCAACATCCTAGCATCAGACAGGTTAAATACTAGATCTGATAAAGACAAGAAGAAACAAAGGGAATATTCCCCTGCCTCCTCTAACCTAGCCACATATGATCCTAAACTTGATGAGATGACCAAAACATTAAATGATTTGACATCTAAAATAGCTAAGCTAAAATGGGAAGCTAAGCAACCAAACAAAGCTTTTCAAGGGGTTGGGAATAGAAATCCAAACCAGTTTAGGAGGTCGAATGATGTCCCTCAGATAATGCAGAAATAAAGGAGGAATGTTGATGATCAAAGAGTGGTACCCCCTTTCCAAAACAATCAAATTGAGGAAATGGATGTAGAAAGTGATGTTGTGGATGATGTTGTTGTACTCTTCAATGAAATTGATTTTTATACCAGTCACTTAACACAACAAGATTATGAGGTAGCACAACTTTCAAATCAGTTTGATATTGAGGTAGGGGAAGAGGCAGTTATTCAAGGCCAGCCCCAAAAGAAGTATGATTTGAGGCCTAGAACATGGGCTCCCAAATCCACCACCTCCGATCAAAACAGAAAACCAGAAGTTCCTTCCAAGCAAAATCCAAGCAAGGGTACATTGTCCAAAGCTCATCAGCCTCCCCCATCTAAACTTGTTGTCCCTAAAGTAAAGGAAGTTGACAAACCACAAGCCTCTTTCATCCTAGAGCATTAGTTGAGAAAAATAAAAATTCATTTGCCTTCATTAGAATTATTGAAAAATGAGTCATTCAAAAAATCTATTATGAAGGTTCTGCAGCCACCTATTTCTATTGTGACTTCTGATGTAATCAGTCTACGGGATGAAAACCCAGCCATTATGGTGGGTCCACACATTGAGGATGGATTTGATGTCTCTCCACCATTCTACATATCCTTAAATGTCCATGAAAAGATCCTACATAATTGTCTCATAGACTCAGGTGCCTCACACAATGTCATGCCTAAGGTTGTAATGGAGGAACTAGGTCTGGAGATCACCAAGCCCTACCAAGACCTTTACTCCTTTGACTCTAAAAAAGTGAAATGTTTGGGATTGATAAAATATTTGGTGGTTTTTTTGGCACAGTTACCCATGAAAATTGTAGTGATGGAAATTGGTGTGGTTGACATTCCCCCCAAGTTTGGTATGCTCTTGTCCATGATGTGGGCAAAGAAGGTTGGAGGATCATTACAAATGGACCTCACATATGATACCATCCATGTTTTCAGAGAAGAACATAGGAGGATATAAAGGGAGGTCATATTGGCATATATCATTATTGATCATCATAATCCAAGAAACCATCCAGTTTATGTTGTTGAGGATGAGATCAGGTCATTTGTTTTCCATTTAAATGATGATGAACCAGAAATATCAATCAACAAATGCAGAAATCAGTCACTGACAGATCAGCAGAACAAAGTATGGAATATGTATTTCGATGGTTCGTCATCAAAGGAGGGTTTTGGGGCTGGTATAGTCCTCATTTCCCATTCACAAGAAGTAATAACACTCTCTTACAAGATGGAATTTGAGAATACTAAAAATAGGTGAGTATGAGGCTCTAGTGTTGGGATTGAGGGTTTTCAAAGACATGGCCATTGACAGTTTGGAAGTTTTTGGTGATTCTAAGTTGATTATCAATCAATTCAAAAACATATATCAAGCTAAAAAACATAGGCTCAAGCAATACAGGAACAAGGTATGGGACCTGGTTGAAAACTTCTTTTTAGCATTTAACATATCCTTCATTCCAAGAGAGGAAAATCAGAAGGCAGATTCTTTGGCCTTGGCTGCCAGTACCTTCAAACCTCCCATTGGTACAAATATTAAGTATCAAGTGGAAGTCATACACAAGACAACAATACCAAATAACTAAAGCACTATTAGGCCATTGAAGAATTCTCCAGTATCTCAATAGATCAAGAGGGTGAAGAGGATGAATCAGAAAATCAATAAACATCTCATTTGTTGAACAAAGTGGTTGGCCACAACATTGTGGAACTTAAAACAAATCACATCCATGGGGGTCTAGTGCCACTGGAAAGGTTGTTTAATAGTAATGATGTCTCTGGAGAAGCTGCCATCAAAAATCAAGAAGAACAGGTAATGGATTGCAACATTTGGACTGTTGAAAATCCAAAAATAGTCAAACTATCCAAGGCACTAGTTGCAGAACAAAAAGAAAGTTTTGTCAGCCTCATGAAAAAAAAAAATTGATGTTTTTGCATGGTTGTATGAAGATTTGAATACATTTGACATTGACTTCATCCAGCACAAGATCCTTCTGAAGGATAGTTCTAAACCATTCAGACATAAGATTAGACAATTTAATCCAATGTTGATGTCCATTATTGAAAAAGAGCTTAAACTAATGCTTGATGCCATAACTATTATTCCCTTGAGGCACTTGGATTGGGTGGCCAACTTGGTAGTTGTCAGGAAAAAGAGTGGGGAAATACGCTTGTGTGTTGATTTCAGAAATCTCCACAAGTGTTCTCTCAAGGAAAACTACCTCCTGCCCAATATGGACCATATTTTGCAAAGGGTAGTAGGTGCCCACAAGATTTCCTTGTTGGATGGATACTTTGTTTATAACTAGATACCAGTGTGTGAAGAAGACAAAGAAAAAAAAACATTCACCACCCCATGGGGGGCATTCATATACGACAAAATGCCCTTCAGACTAATGAACGCAGGGGCCACATTTCAGAGGGCCATGGACATAGCCTTTGTGGGGGGGAAAGACAAACTCATGGTTATATATTTGGATGACATCACCATTTTCTCCAAATCTAATGATGAACATTTACAACACCTTGAGCATATTTTCCGAAAATGTAGAAGGTATGGGATCTCTTTGAATACCAGGAAGTCCCACTTTTCCATGATGGAAGGTAAGCTCCTAGGCCACATCATATCAGCAGGAGGAATAAAAATAGACCCAAAGAGAGTTGATGCCATTCAGAAAATTGAAATCCCCAAAAATAAGAAGTTTATTCAGTCTTTTATAGGTAGAATAAATTTTCTAAGGCGATTTGTGCCAAACTTTGTTGAAATCATAAGGCCTATCACTAACATGTTGAAGAAATAAGATCTTATTAAGTGGTCACTAGAGGAAAAATCAACATTCCAAAGGATCAAGCAAGCTTTAGTTGTAGCCCATGTATTGGTCAGCCCTGACTATTCCAAAGAGTTCTTTGTTTTCTCTTTCACTTCCTAGGAAACCATTGTTGCAGTACTGCTACAAAATAATGAAGAAGGGCATGAACATCCCATAGCCTTTTTAAGAAAATCCCTCTGAGATGTTGAGTTGAAGTATGAAATATTATAAAAGAAAGATTATGTGTTGGTCAAATCTTTGAAGGCCTTCAGGGTGTATGTGTTACAGTCTAGCATAACATCCTATGTTCCTAGAAGTAGTGTCAAAGAAATCTTGGTCAAGGGAGACAGTGAAGGGAAGAGAGGGAAATGGAGTGTCAAATTGTTGGAGTATGACCTGCACATAAAACCTACTAGGTTGATTAAGGGACAGGAACATGCCAATTTGTTATCAGAGTCAAACTACAAGGTGTTGGAATTACATCAGACCTTCACCCAATCGAATGCACCCATGACACAGGTTGGAAAGGACAACATGTAGAAATTGTATTGGAGGGATCCTATTGGAATCCTATTAAAATGTCTTGATGAAGATGAATCTAAACAATCCCCAAGGTGTAGGACAGTCGGTGACGGAGTATGTTGTTAAGGCACTCTGTGATGTTAAAGTCATCGGTTCGAAACCTGTGGGGACAAAAAATCTATCCATGTTAAGGGTTGGTGTGGCTTAGGCCGGGTGCGATCCCCAGGTGATTTTGACGGCTTAGATTCCCCTAAGTCACGATTTCTTATCCACAGGTTAGTCCCACATGTCATGGACAAACTAACAAACAAACAAACAAAAAAGATGAATCTAAACAAGTCACAACAGATATGCACAAAGGATTTTGTGGAGGACACCAGCATTGGAAAGCCACAACCCTCAACATCCTAAGGGCAGGGTACTATTGGCCCACCCTTTTCTATGATGTATTTACCACATTAAGGGCATACAATGAATGTCATAAGTTTGTAGGTAAACAGAAATTACTCTCACTACCCCTAAATCCTATCACTACCAGTGGTCCCTTTCAGCAATGGGGATTAGATTTCATAGATGAGATAAATCCACCCTCCAGTGGGCAACACAAGTGGATTCTCACTGCCATTGACTACTTTACCAAATCGATCGAGGTTGTGCCCACCAGGAATTCTACTGACAAACTGATCATGAATTTCTTAGAGATAAATATATTTTCCAGGTTTGGCTGCCCTAGAAAGTTAATAACAGACAATGCCCAAGCATTCAATTCCAATTCCATGATTGACTTATGTGGTAGCCATAACATTTCCTTAACAAATTCCACGCCCTACTACCCTTAGGGAAATGGGTTGTCCAAGTCATCAAACAAGACTCTCATCAGGATCATCAAGAAATTCTTGACTAAAAACAAGAAATCCTGGGACTCCAAAATTAAGTATGCCTTGTGCATTGATAGGATCAGCACCAAGAGATCATTGGGAACCACACCATTTCAGCTAGTCTATGGGATAGATGTTTTCTTCCCTACTCAAATCGGTCTACCAGTCCTAAAATTCTTACAGGAAGAAATTGAGGAGCCAAATGACACATAGAGGAGAATCTTACAGATTATAGAGGTTCAACAAAAGAGAGAAGCATTGAATCAGATAACTGAGGCATACCAAAGCAAGGTCAACTCAGCTTTTGAAAATAAAACCAAGAAGGAGACATGATCTTGAGGTGGGATGCCAGAAGGGATGAGAAGCCTAAGCATGGTAAGTTCGATAACCTTTGGTTTGGTCCTTCTAAGGTGGTCAGGTTCTGGACAATAATACATTGTTTTGCACAATCTAGATGATACTGAGATCTTTGGAGGCCTAGTAAATGGGCGCTTCCTGAAACATTATTTTTCTTGAAAGACTGAGGGAAGGCCCCTCTTGTACCATAGTTGTTTTTCTTTTTCATTTGCATTTGATTAGTTATTTTGTGTGTGAATAAAGACTCCATAGCCCAACAAAGGCACTAGGGTGTAGCTACAGTTCTGAATTTCATAAGATGCATGGCTTAGAGATAGTGACAGATATACATGGTTGATAGATAAAAACAAAGGTAAGTTAAGGGGAGTGGGAGCAAGTTATTGAATTCCAAGGCACGTGATCTGATGTTCTCAGCACCCCAAAAGGGGGTGTTGTCCCCAGTTGGAGCCAATGTTGAGACCTAAGCCTGCACCCCTTCCCCTCCCTTCTCATTACCCTATACCTCCATCAAAAATCATACCTTTTTATGTTGGTTAAGTTGGTCCCCCATTACTAAAATAACTTAGTTTTTTGTGATCATTAACCCTCTTGACTGATTTTTTGCACCATCTTTTGTTTTCTTCAAGGGTAATTACATGTTACGGTTTGGGTCTGAAGTACTTGTCCTCATTTCTTCCATTGGTTGAGCTCATAGTAGGTGTAACAGTTTTCTATATGCAGAACATGGCTAATTGCAAGAACCAAGCTATTCTTGCAAATGTTGTTGGCACGCTAATTTTTAAATCACTTAATAATTTAATGTGTCATTTTAAATGTTTAAACCGTTTGAATGGCACATGCATACTTGTGTGATCATAAATGAGTGCATCCACACCAGTTTACACGTATTTTCATCATTATACATCATTAGTCATGGTCGTGAGAACTGTAATGTTCAATCATGGCTACTACAGCTTGAACAGAGGGTTAACAACACGTAGGTATCGGTTTCAACATGAGGAGATTCACATTCATTACATCATCGACAGTAGAACCACTATATACACTATGGTTCCTCCTCAAGAGCAATGGTAGTTGAACAGGACCGAGCCACAAGGCCTTGAGCTATTCGAGACCATACCTAAAATCAAGGATATTTTCATAAAGCCAGAATGGTATGACTTCCTATGCACATTTGAAGGACACCACATAGTCCTGGCTATGTTGTTCGCGCAGATGTTCGATAGCTTCCAGAACCAGCTTGGGGATACCTGGATTCATATTACAGAACACTTCATTGGAGTAGCTTGTGCTCTCCCTATCTGTGGGGAAAGGTGGTTTAAGAAAGGAAATCTACCTCGTGACCTCTGCAATAAATTATTGGTTCCCAAGCACCAAGACCTTGACTAGAGCCAAGGAATCCATGTGTTGTGGATAAAGGAAGATTAGAAGGGAGACCTAGCAGCATTGCAGAGGTATATAACATGTGAGGGTCGATTCATCATAGTACATTGTTATCACTTTCGTTTCCTTATGCATCTAAGTGGAGATAAAGAGTTAAATTTACCCTATTACCTGCTTAAAATCCTAACCAAAATAGCCAGGAGGGTTCAAAGCCACACTGAATCTTCTCACATGAGCATGTACCATCAAGGATTAATTAAATTGCTAGTGTATTTTGCTTTAGAGGAACTTGACATGCCTTGGGGTTATTTCTTGAACTCTGTGGGATTGAAAGAGCATGAACAAGTGCCTAATTCGTAAAATGAAGGTGACGCAAGTAAAGATAAGATAGAGGTCAGGTTATCTCTAGAGCTTGGGAGCTCGATCAAGCATGTCCAACCCGCAGCAAATAAGGGGAAAGGCCCCAACACAAGGAACACACCCTCGAAAGCAAACAATCCAGAAACCCCCATGACGGAGATGCCCCCTCGCATGCAACTAAGGTCTTCTACGGTTAAGGGAAAGGAGAAAAAAAATGGCAAAGTTTCCCACGTGCGTCCACATGCACTGGAAACACCACAGAGGTCTCTGTCATCCATCCATTCAGAGGAGGAGCAAAGAAGCCTCATCAAGCAACAACCTAAAAAACTTGTGACTAGAATGAGGGGGCAATTGGATCTGATTTGTGCGGCAATGAAGTGGTTAAGGGAAATTTTGTTCTTGCAGAAGCCTTACCTAAGACATCCCCTACAACTAGACAAGATAGAAAGAGAAAGGGTGAACAAAACATTGAAACACCAAGCAAGCCAAACAGGAAAACCAGAATTACAAATCAATTGAGATTGAACTCCAAGGCTCTTTTTAAGCCATCGTTAAAATACCCCTAGCCAATTGTGATCGAAGATGATGACAGTCCCGAATTTGTTAGCATGGAAGAAATGGAAGTCAATGTTTTGAAGGGAATGACAGTGAAAAAGGAGAAATCAAATCCTAATGAGGGTGAGACTGCAGAAACACCATTTGTAACTATGAAAAAAGAGTATCCTACAGACTCCAGTCAACAAAAGGGAACACAAGATTATAAACTTGATCTTGAGAAAGATTCTATTGGCACCTCACCACATGTAGGGGATCCTTACCACAGTTCACAAGACATTAAACCAGAGATTAAAACTGATACTTTGGGAGTACAAGGGTCCATTAAAGGAACACAAGGAAAGGAACCTGAGGTAATACACAAATATAATATGAGAACAAGCAGCATAACACTAGCTGACAACAAGAAGTCTATCACAGAGAAAGACAAGAAGAAAATGTAGGTTGAGTTCAAAACAGAGAGGGTCAATGACAGCCAACAAGTGCAAGAACTGAATCTTCAAGTCTAGACCTTGTAACACCACAACCAGGAATTGGGAAAACTATACTCCAGAATGCATAAGTGTTATAAAAAGAGGATCATGAAGCAATAAAATAAAAACAACTGTGGAAATAAAACACAAAAGATATACAATACAATAGAGACACAGATATATGTGGTTCACCCAATGCGGTCTTCGCCCACCAAAGAAATTTCTAGGTCCTTCCTTTTTATTATCCAACAAATGAAGGGATACAACCTACAGCACACCCATTGTAACTTCCTCTTATTTCTCTCATAGTCTCCTTACTCAGAATACAATATTCACAATGATACATAGTCGCAATACATTTCCCTCATAAAAGAGGGTTGCCTTCTAGGGAAAAAAACCCTAACATAACTTCTACCGTAAGATTTGCGACCTTATAATGAATGGTCCATATTTACTATGAAATTACAATATACATTTACAAGGCAATTTTTCCTTCGGGGGCCCACTTGCCCCCGAACCCTGCAGGAGGGGCAAGCCCACCATGCACTCCCCCACGTGGATGATTCTACATTCTTCTGGGGTGTAAAGTATTCATGGGGTATAAACACGGCTGAAATCAAAGGCCTCTGAATTAGGAATATAATCAGGCTCCACAACCAACAATCTCCCACTTGGAGACTAATCTGAACAACTCCATCATTGTTGTATCTGCTAGACTATGATCCTTCTTAGATGTGGAAAATTTATCATCTTCACCTTCATGCTTGAAGACCAACTGAAACTAAGCAGGAACTCAGTTTCTTCCCGGTTACTCCCTTTGTTAACATGTCTACAGGATTCTGGCTAGTGTGTATCTTTTCCAACTTCGAATGTCCATCTTCCAAAATAGAATGTATGAAATGGTATCTCAGTTGCATATTCTTAGTCTTCGAATGGAAGGTTGAGTTATTTGCAAGATGAATGTCACTCTCGATGTCACAGTACAACTTGTTATTTTCTTGCTTCTTTCCCAATTCCTCCATAAACCTCTGTAACCAAATCATCTCTTTACTAGCCTCTATAGCAGCAACATACTCTACCTTTTTTGTTGAAAGTGAAACAACCTTTTGCAGTTTCGAAATCCAACTTATTGTTGTTCCACCTAAATAAAACCATACATTGTGGTGCTCCTCATGCTATCTTTATCACCTTCCATATCTGAATCAACATATCCATGTAGAACAATGTACGAACCTCCAAAACATAATGCATGAGTAGCAATACCTCTCAAATACCTGAGAATCCACTTTACTGCCTCCCAATGTTCCTTACCTAGATTGTTCATATACATGCTCACAATTCCCACTGCATGTGCAATATCTGGTCTTGGGAAAACCATCGCATACAACAAGATGCCAATTGATGATGAATAAGGGACCCTGGACATGTATTTTATCTCCTCCTATGTCTTGGGACACATTTCCTTAGTTAATTTGAAATGGTTTGCCAAAGGTGTACTAACTGGTTTTGCATTCTTCATTCTAAACCTCTCCAACACCTTCTCTATGTACTCACCCTGAGACAATGTCAATTTGCGATTTTTACTATCTCTTGTTATTCTCGTACCAAGGATTTTCTTTGCAGCACCCAAATCCTTCATCGCAAATGAATTAGCTAATTTCATCTTGAGCACATTTATATCATGCATAATAGACACTGCAACAAGCATGCCATCTACATACAATAGCAAGATAATATAGCTTCCATTTTCTAACCTTTTAAAATAAACACAGTGATCAGAATAACATCTACTATAACCTTGTTCTGTCATAAACCTATCAAACTTCAAATACCACCGCCTTGGAGCTTACTTTAGGCCATACAAGATCTTCTTCAACCTGCATACCAAATTCCCCTTCCTTTTGACCTCATACCCCTATGACTGTTGCATATAAATCTCTTCCTCCAAATCCCCATGGAGAAAAGTTGTTTTTACATCTAATTGTTCAAGATGAAAATCTTCTACTGCCACATGACTTAAAATAGTCCTAATTGAATTCATTTTAACAACAGGAGAAAATATTTCATCAAAATCTATACCTTCTTTTGTGTAAATCCCTTTACAACAAGTCTAGCCTTGTACCGCTTTTTTCCACGATCTTCTTCCTTCAACTTGTAAACCCATTTATTCTGTAATGCTCTTTTTCTTGCATGCATCTGAACCAAATTCCAAGTCTAGTTATTTACCAAGGAATCCATTTCCTCTTCCATTCCTTGCTCCCACTTATTTTTAATGTCTACCTGCATTGCTTCTTCATAACATTATGGTTCACTAGAATCAGTCAACAATAAATAATACAATGAAGGAGAGTATCGTTCAAGGGGTCTACTTAACCTGGTAGATATTCTAACAACACTTGCAGGAGTTTGAGGTACCTGTTGCTCATGTTGGTGTACATTTTGATTTTTTGGTACCTTTGGAATTTCTTTTTCAGTGATCTCATCAAGCACTGTGTATTCTGGTTTTTCTTTTTCATGTTTCTTTCCCTGCAACTGATATTTGTACATGACCTTCTCATTGAATATGACATCTATACTCCTAATGATTTTGTGATTTTCATAATCCCATAAGCGATAACCAAAATCATTAACATTGTATCCAATAAATGTACACTTTTTGGATTTTGCCTCAAGCTTTGTTCTATTTTCTTTATCAATATGGACAAATGCTTCACAACCAAAAGTCTTCAAAAAGGAATAGTTTACCTTTTTACTTGTCTATGTCTCATTTGGAATTCTACCATCCAAAGAGATTGAAGGTCCTTTGTTTATAAAGTAAACATCAGTATCTACAACATCTGCCCAAAATTGTAAGGGCAAACCATCATGCAATCTCATACTCCTTGCATGCTCCATGATTATCCCGTTCATCATTTTTGACACACCATTTTCTTGTGGTGTTCATGGAACTATCTTCTCTCTACAAATCCCATGGTATGAACAGTAATCATCAAACTCCTTGCCGCAATATTCACCTCCATTGTCTTATTTGAGACACTTCAACCTTTTTCCTATCTCATTCTCAACCAAAGCTTTCCATTTCTTAAAAGTATAAAAAACATCAGATTTCTTTCGAATGCAATAAACCCAAGTTTTTATAGTTGCATCCTCAATAAAAGTAACATAATAACGAGAGCCACCAAGAGATGATACCTGATCTGGTCCCCATACATTTGTATGCAGAAGCTCTAACCTTTCACTCTTATTTTATTTTTTGACTCTGAGAAATCTGACTCTCTTCTGTTTTCCATAAACACAATGCTCACAGAAATCCAAATCAATTTGTTTAAGATCTGGCAACAAATTTATTTTGTGAAGTATTTGCATCCCCTTCTCACTCATGTGTCCAATCCTATGATGCCATAGTGTTGTATCCACTCTTGTATAAGCTAAAGAGATAGAAGAGTCAGTATTACCAGTACATAAATGCAATGTACCTACCTTCTCTCCTTTTTCTATCACCAGTGATCCTTTGGTGACCTTCCACATCTTATCTGTAAATATGGATATACAACCTTCATTTATCAACTGCCCTGTTGAAATTAGATTTTTCCTTAGATCTGGAACATGTCTTACCTCTTTCAACAACCATTGGTTTCCATTCATTTGATTTATTTTTACCTTTCCCATTCCAACGATTTTGCATGGTGCATCATCACCCAAATGAACCTATCCAAAATCACCTTGAACATAATCTAGAAAATGTTTTCTATGGGGTGTGGCATGAAATGAAGCCCTTGAATCTACTACCCAAGACTCAGAAATATTATATATAGAAAGAATCAAAGCATATGTTACATTTGCTTCCTGATTTTTCTCATGTTGTCCATCTCTTTGTTTCTTTGGATCTCTATAGTCTTTCTTCAGATGTCATTTCTTTCCACAATTCCAGCACTCTATCTTTCCAACTCTGGATTTGGATCTGCCCTTCCTAGAATTCTCGCGGTTCCCTGAACCCTTTCCTCTATCCTTTTGTATTCCCCTGTTCTCCATGTTTAACGCATTACCTGATGTCTCACTTGTGCTTTTCCGTCGCATTTCCTCGCTAAGGATAACACCAACAACATCATCAAATTTTAGAGTGTTTGAACCAGAGACATAGTTACTTACAGCCATGACCAAGCCATTCCAACTTTCTGGCAATGAGCATAAGATTAGAAGAGCCTTGACCTCATCATCAAAGTCCACTTTTACAAAACTTAGTTTATTAGTAATCGTATTAAATTCATTTAAATGATTTGCAACAGACCCACCCTCTGACATCTTCATATTAAATAATCTCTTCATTAGAAATACCTTATTGGACGTTTAGGGTTTTTCATACAGTTTAGCCAAAACATCCGTCAGCTCCTTCATTTTCTTTTCTTTAGAAATATTGAAAGCCATCGACACTGCTAGTCTCGTCGTATCGTTCCTAGTGCCTTTCTGTCAAGAACCTCCTATTCTTCGTCCTTCATGGCCATTGGATTCTTTTTTATTCCACCCAATGGTAGGGATAGATCATTTTGATATAAATAAGCTTCCATCTGCATCTTCCATAACTGGTAGTTTTGGCCGTTAAATTTCTTGACCCTAAACTTTCCATATTTCTCCATTGCTCCCACCCAAACCAGGAACCCTCTTTTACTGTGAGTTACCTTTTGCTCTAATACCAGTTGTTAGAAAAACGTGATCGTGGAGCAATAAAATAAAAACAAATGCAGAAATAAAACACAGAAGATACACAATACAATAGATACACAGATATACATGGTTCACCCTGTGTGGGCTACGTCCACCATAGAAATTGCCAGGTTCTTCCTTTTTATTATCCAACAAATGAAGGGATACAACCTACAGCACACACACTATAACTTCCTCTTCTTTCTCTCACAATCTCCTTACGCAGAATATAATATTCACAATGATACATAACCGCAATACATTTCCCTCATAAAAGAGGGTTTCCTTCTAGGGAAAAAAACCCTAACATAACTTCTATCGTCAGATCGGTGACCTTATAATGAATGGTCCATATTTACTATGAAATTACAATATACATTTACAAGGTGATTTTTCCTTTAGGGGCCCGCTTGCCCCCGGACCTTGTAGGAGGGGCAAACCCCCCCTGCACTCCCCCACGTGGAGGAGTGTACATTCTTCTAGGGTGTAAAGTCTTCATGAGGTATAAACACGGTTGAAAACAAAGGCCTCTGAATCAGGAAGATATCAGGCTCCACAACCAACAAGAAAAAGTATCCAAGACTCCAGAAAAAACACCTGAAGACTTGTTGTTTTATGAAGGAGATAATTTGAAGAAGAACGTTGTTATGAAGGGGTATCTAAAAAACATTCTTGTCTATCCAGTTGGTCTCCAACAATGTGCATGAATACAAGTGCTCGATTCAGAATCGAGTTCTATCAATCCTAGTCAGTTTTGTCAAAGCTCAGTTCACTTCAGCATATGCATCAATTTATTTTTTTCATTAATTGTAGTTTTAGTTGTTTAAGTTCAAGACCTTTTAAATTAATGCATAATAAGTGGTCATATGTGTTTGATATGAACCACTTCCTTTCACTTTAGCATATGCATCAATTTATTTTTTTCATTAGTAGTAGTTTTAGTTGTTTAAGTTCAAGACCTTTTAAATTAATGCATAATAAGTGGTCATATGTGTTTGATATGAACCACTTCCTTTTGTTAATTCAAGTTTGAAGTATGCATTACTATACTCCAACAATATTTACTTAAGTTAATAAGTTGTTCTTCAACTGATAGTGTAGAGTTAAGCCTCGGTTTCAAATGGACGAGAGCCTCTACAACTTCGATAAATATGCAGTTTTTGTATGAATTGAGGGTTCGGTTTTTTGGGAAGGAAATCAATATATCAACTGGTTGAACCTGTTCTATGATTGGATTAAGTTCTCTACCTGGTGAATATGCTCTTGATGACAATGTGTTTTATGTTCAAATCTATATGTGTTCTTTCTCTTATCTTGAATGCAATTTTTGATGTGTGCAAAGTACATTTCATTTTCCTTTCAGCTATTGTTTAACTCATCTTTTACTGATATGCAACCTGTAAAACAACTAATGCTTTAGTAAAGATTTTTTTTATTGCAACCTGTGGGAGTAATTGTGTTTGGATACTTGTTTATGCCTTGAAATATTATTTTAAGACTTAAACTTCTTACAACAGACAATTCATTGAGTTGTTTGTTATTCTTCCTTTGTTCATCCCTCTATTTTCTCACTTGTCTATCATTTGTGTGCCACCAGCCAAGGAGGACCTATAGACATATCATCTTGCCAACCCAACTATGTTTTTGTCTTGGTAAAACCAACCGTCCAACTGACCAACAAAATCAAATTATCAAAAAACCAACCATTCCAAACTTGAGGTGGCCTAGCTCTGCCCCTTTAGCATTCATGTGCAGACTTCAGGACCAACATGCATGTCCAAGGGGAGAGTGTCATGATAAGAAGATACGGTATGTAGAAACTTTATTAGTTACCAGTAAAGTTTAAAATAGAACCACGAATAAAACTTACTTGGAACAGAAGAACTAGGAATAAAAGTTACTTGGAAACAGTAGAAACTAACTTATTTCATCTTTGTCGTAAAGTTTAAAACAAAACTAGGAACTAAACTTACTTGGAAACAATAGAAACTAAACTTGCTAGGAAATAGTAGAAACTAACTTACTTGGAATTTCAACCATGCAAAAACAACAACAGCCAAGGAACTAGTGAACCAGTGATGAATGAACCAGGAACCAGTGAGCCAATGATCAATGAGCAAGTGATGAATCAATGAGAATGAACTAAGAACCAGTAATTCGGTGATGAATGAGCAAGTGATGATCTAGTGATGAATGAACGAGTGATGAATCTATACAATGGTACTAGAACTTAATTGCATTGAATTGCAAAGATATAAGGAGAAACATGAAACTTACAATGGTGAAGCAATGAGGAGAACTGAAAATGTGTCTGGTCAAAGGCGAAGTAATTCATGGTCAATGCTGAAGCGAATGCTAGAGTCGTGGCCTTCGGCAAGAACTAATAATATTAAAAAGTATGTATTAATGTTTTTAAATTAATAAGTGTGTTTACTTTCATCTTATTAAACATGTTTTTTCCATAACTAAATTATGACATTTATTATTGAATGTTAAATCATCAAAATGTAATATGTTAATATGGAAATATGCTAACTAAATTTAAGAACTAATAATAAGCACCAGTTAGATAATATTTAATGCTTTATATGTTGGATTTTATATTCTCAAATTTAAATAACTTTAAATTCAACAATATAAATTTTTAATACATAATGCTTTGTAGATAAGTGTTTATTGATCACCAAATTCAATCATATTTATATTTAAAAATTCATTGTTTACATACTCCTTAAACACACAATAATTAAGAATCAATCTCTTAGACTATTATATTTATAAAATTTAAAGTTTATTATGTTATGATAAAAAAGTTGTTTCACATCATATTAACAACTTTTCACTACCCAATATCTTTATTCTCAATCATAAAGTATTTAATAACTTTTCACTACCCAATATATGTATTTTCAATAATAATAATAAAGTATTTGAAAGAGGTATCATTGCCATGATTATGGAGGAGATTCACATAATACATTTGAGGAGATTCAGTGTACTTATATCTTTATTCTCAATCATAAAGTATTTAATAACTTTTCACTATGTATTTTCAATAATAATAAAGTATTTGAAAGAGGTATTATTGACATGATTATCGAGGAGATTTGCATAATATATTTAAGGAGATTCATTGTACTTATATGTAGATTGAGAATAATTTTATTATCCTTCGGACATATAATTTAGAGACCAACTTTCATAGCATTTACTTGTATTCTATATAGTGCATGGTTTATTCTTAAGAGAAAGTTGAATATCAATCGTTACACGTATATATATAAAAGGAATTTATATCAAAATAGCATTCCAATGTTTTCTAGCCCATTAAGTTAGCTTGAGTTGTTGAGTGATTTGGTTATTTTGTTTTAGGTCTCGGGGTGGAATCTCTAATTATAATTGAGTTTGTAGAGTTTTACTCGATGTCTTCACCAAATTATACTTGTAATCATACACAAGAAAAGAAAAAAAATCATTCTAATACTTCCATTTGAATTATTATAAAATCTTTGATAAATAAAATTGCTTATTTAAAAATCTTTTCATAATAAAACCCATTATTATTATTTTTTTAAATTTACTTAGTTTCCAAAAAAAATAAAAATTGTTATTACCCCATATTTTTTGGTCCTAGAAAACAAAAGTATCCTTCTCTTACAATTGATATTTTATGCATTTGGTGAAAGTATCCTTCGTCATTATTAATATACTCACATATAAATTAGTTTTTATTTTCATCATTGAAAATGCAAGTTTTGTTGGTACAACAAAAGTTATACACTTATTCACATCATATATACATTATTCACATATATGTAAGCTACATATCAAAAGAACCCCTTGTCGGAAATCAAAAAAAAAATCAAATAAATTTTATTTTCTCCATAACATATTATGAGATTTGTGTTAAATAATGTTTATTTAAAAATCAATATGTTGTTATGAAAACCAAATATATGTTTATTAAAATT
>ML788935.1:397696-409435 GCA_009831015.1 Picea engelmannii | reverse complement strand
TTATTTAAGAGTATGAAAAAATACATGTGAACACTTTCAACAAAGCAATTGGCACAAGATCTCTTCTAGTAATAATATGTTATTCATTTATATTTATAGAAAACATGTTTTCTCAATCTTTGTTTTTTTCCTCTCTTTTCCTAAGTTCATGTATATAGTGACAAACATACAAACAAGTAACCATATATATGCTTATGTAAATATATGTAGAGGTGTGTATAAATTTAGGCCCTAATATTTGTCATCTCTGCAATTAAGATGAAGAAATTGTCCAACGCATATTTATCAATTGTGTATTTACCCGCACATATTTATCAACTGTGCTTTTATTCGCATAGTTTGGGTCACCATTGTCGCTGCCCTCAAATTAACATTCACATGGGACGGACACAGCTTAGCAGAATGCTTCGACAACTGGTCAAAGTTCGCTCATCATTCTCTAAACCTCCCTCCCATGGTTTGTTCGTATGTTTGGATTGATAGAAACAACTATATATTTGCCAATAAGACTCCTTCAACCAATATTGTGGCCTTCAAATCACTTGGCATGCACAACTCCTCGACATCCATTCACCCAAGATCAGTTAATAAAAAGACAAAACACCACACCATTTCTCTGGTGGAGTTTCCCACAGCCTGGTTTGATGGATATTCGCAATCAAATAGCATGCAGAGCGGCGCAGGAGGAGTGATACATATCTCTCATAATACTCTTTGCAGGTGGACCTTTAATTGTGGACAGGGAACCAACACCAGGGCAGAGTTATTGGGTGTCTGGGCCTCTCTCCTTCTGGCCTCCAGACTAAATTTAGAAACACTTATGTTGTTTGGAGATTCCCACATCATCATAGACTGACTAAAATATAAGGGCAATCTTCAGGTCACCACTCTCCTGGGCTGGAAGGATAGGATCAGACATCTCTAATCAACATTCACCAAGCTCATTGTCAATCATATCTATCCTGAAAACAACAAAGAAGCCGACTCACTCTCCAAGGCCGTATTCAAGAAAAAAGTCGATATCATCACATACAATCCCTGGGTGGATGGGCACGAGGGCTCCCCACATGTACTAAATCTATTTTAGGATAAATGGCAGCCACAAAATATCAGAGATCCGAACAGACATTTTGAAAAAAAAGATTACTAGGCAGCGCAGTTATTTTTCTCTTTCTGCTCATCAGTAATCATCGTATTTTAGACAAATAGACATTTTGAAAAAAAAGATTACTAGGCAGCGCAGTTATTTTTCTCTTTCTGCTCATCAGTAATCATCGTATTTTAGACAAATAGAACCAGCTTGTAATATGTCTAGCATGGATCACCTTTTTTTTCATTTCTTTCCAAATACTTGATATCCTAGCATTGTAATCTCTTAAAAAAAAAAAAAAATTATATCTCTAATATAATGATGTATTGTAATCTCTTGAACAGAAAACAAAATTTATCTCTAATATAAATGGTGAAATTTTTTAATGAAAACAAAATGTATAAACTTAAGCAAACAAGCAACCATATATATGCGTATGTAAATATTTAAATATACATATATGTAAACATATGTATAAACTTTTTAAAGTGTTTTATTCAATTTTATTTAAATTTATATATTAAAAAAAACACTATTCCCACTTTTTTATTTAATCTTTTTGTTGTTTTAATAATTCTCTCTTCTATGGGACAACGATTAGATCTGCTCCTCCACGCGCTCTCCGGGGCCCAGATCAGCGTAAGTGCCCCATGTGCATGCAGGCTTTTGACATTTCGGGTGCTGAGGGGAGAGACACGTCACTGGATGCCTAGGCTGCCAGGCTCTCCAGGTTCTTGTTTTTATGTGTTAATTGTTATATGTTTCTCTGGACCACTGGCATCTGTCCTGGTTTTCTACGGGTAGGACAGATGTCTTTTTCTTGAATATATTACTGTATAAACTGCTAGGTGCCTCCCAATAATGCTGGTTTCCGGTTACCGGCAGCTTTTTTGGTGACTATAGCTTTGAAGCTATGTACTTTGTCAAAGTTTTGAGTTAATATATTATAACAGGTACTACACCTTTTTTATTTAAAAAAAAAAAAAATTCTCTCTCTTCTTTTTAAAAAAAAAAATGCATACAATTTGGATCATAAAATACACAACAGGTAACGACCATATATATCTTGCATATAAGTGGACGTATATATATATATATAACAAACTTGTTATAATATATTACTCATTTGAATTTAATTAAAAAAGATGACTCTTCCTTATTTTTAATCAAATCTTCTTCTTCTTCTTCTTTTCTTTGTTGATAGTGTTGTGCCTCTTCTTTCTCAATTGGTTGCACGCATGCCGCTGAGAAAATAAAAATTAAAATACACACGAGTGAGCTGAGAAGATAAGTAAACACGAGCGAGCAAACGTATTTACTTCCTGCAGACAGGATACGGCCGGAAACATAAAATACACACGAGCGACCACCGTATGTACGTCTTGCAAACAGGCGGATGTATGTATACGGTCGGAATTAGAGGCTGGGTGCCTACGGCTATTTGTTATGCCTCCTGAGCTGCATTTCACGGCAAAGATTCCAATTTCCAAAGTCCGGCTGGAGTCGAACCACATTGTAGCGAAATGGAGGCAGCTCGACGTCAGAGGTTCGAATCTTGACGGACGGTTTTCTCGCCATGCAGGGAAAGTGAATTTCATGGTGTCATTTGAAAGAATGGGCAACATTTAAGCAACTTTCCACAAGCACAGCAGTTTTCTATAAAGAAACCACCTCTGCCCGGTCCAAGTTATCAAAGTGCTGCAGCTCGGCGCAGTCCAGACTCTGGAGGCATAGCTTTTATTTTGAAACACTCTGCATTTGTCTATTTATGGTAAAATTCCATTCTTCTTTAGCGGCAGCTTATTGTCTGCGCTATAATGGTTGGAGCTAGTTCTTACATTTGTTTCTCGCAGGAACATCTTGCAGATTACGGAGACAGCGATGACGATTCATTCAGTTATTCTTCCGAGAAGAGACAGTGCTGCTTTGCAGCTCCTCCTCCAGCTTCTTCGGCGTGCATTACAAAGAATAAAGATAAAGGAGAGATCATGCACTGTAAAAACTCCACGGAGGAGGTGATTGAAGCATCTTACCTTTACCTTTTAAGTCACTATAATCTAGCGTCGGAAGCAGGGGAGGGGACAGAAGTAGAGAAGTTCAATGGTTAATAATTTGTATATCTTCTTTGGAGGTTACAGGTTCGAATTAAGCAAAGGATACACTAATACAGAGATCATAGGATATGTATATTTTTAAAAAATCTGTTTTTTCGTCTAAGAAATCAAATGTTCAATTCAGAGGTCATAAAATATGTACATCTTTAAACATTAAGTAATCAAATTTTACAAATATCAATGGCTGGAGAAAACATCTATGGAAATGGCATCTTCCACCAAAGATTAAATATTTCACCTGGCTTTTGACCGCATACAAACTAAACACTTGGGATAGAAGGGCTGCAATGGGCCAAATTTCTGTCATCTGTGCCACAATGACTCAGAAACTGCAGATCATCTTTTTATCAAGTGTCTTTTTTAGAGACAAGTTTAGGTTAAAATTGCTTCGGTATTAAATCTCAAAACCATTTGGGACGGGCCTACTCTCTCGGACTATTTTGATCTTTGGTCCCATAAGAAACACAATATCTTGCATCTTTCATCCTTGGTTTGTTGGTATATTTGGCTGGACAGAAATAAAACAATCTTTGAAAATGGGATTCCTTTCTCAAGCTCTCTTGCTTACAAAACGCTAGGAATTTTTAAAACTTGGAATGATTTTCACTCTAGAAAGCCAAGAAGGCAACACACAAAGAAGGCCCTTGACATAGACGACACCCCTACAGGATGGTTCAATGGAGCAGTGCAAACAAATGGCTCCCAGAGTGGAGCTGAAGGGTTGATCAGAATCTCGAAAAACACATTCTATAAATGGACCTTCAACTGTGGCTCGGGCACCAACACTAGGGTAGAATAATTATTGAGTGGTTGAGCAACGGGGAGACCTACAAGCTATCTATCTCTTAGCTTGGAAGGACAAAATTAGACTACTTCAGCTCACTTTTAAAAAATTCTACTACAAACACATCTATCACGAGCATAACAAATCAGTGGATCAATTATCAAAGGCAGCTCTTCAAAAAAAAGTGGGCACCATATCATACAGTCTCTGGATAGATGGACATGAGGGGCCTCCTCTCTTTCTTACTCTCTTCTAAGAACAGCGTCTCTCACCTTCTGAGGACTTTTATGTTTAAGAAAGTTGAAGTTTCCTTAGGACTTTGATTTTCATTTATTAAATTATACTTGTATGCTAGGTCTTCTAGTCTCCTAGTAGTTTTCACTTGTCTCTGGACTTTTCTATTTTAAGAATTTTCCCCTTTTACTGGTAGAGAGACCGCTATAGGTGAAAGTTCTTTTGAGAACATATTATATATCAATATAATAGCGAAATTTTACAATTGGAAAAAAAAGTAATCAAATTACTACACTGAAGGGTTTCTTATTTTACTTTTGACTAGATTGTAACCTTAAATTAAATTAAATTATTATTATTGATAACAATAACTTTAACGATATCCAGAAAATACACAACAAAGTATATGCATATTGCATTTTAGTTGGGAAAAGATTAAGAAAATTGAAAAATAATTTGAAATATTTCTAGTGGGAACTATTATTCTTAACTACTATTATTCCAGAATTTTATATTACAGTGGGAACTATTATTCCAGAATTTTCGGATGGAAAATGGATTGATTGTCCCCATGGACTTAGCACAAAAACATCTACCAATTGAGCTAACCCTTGGGTTTGACATTTTTTTAATAATTTACATATTTAAATTATTGTTGTATATGAAACTCAAACTTCAACAAATTATATTTCTAGGGCTCCATGATTGTTGAGGGGTTGAGCTTAAAGCTACATCATTAATGTGGTCATATTGGGTCTGACATTTATTTATTTTTAAATACTTCTTAAAAGTATAAGATCCTATAAATGTCCACTTAAACCAATTTGGTTTGTTGGACATGTGGTAAATCCCTTTGACGACCAAGGGAAACCAACTCTAGGACATCAAACACCTTCCCTCACACATACAACAAGGGTTCTACACTTGTTTCCCTCACACATACAACAAGGGTTCTACACTTGTTGAGGTTTGACCTGGCACCCCATCCCAACTAGTAAGCCACAAATTGATCAAAAATATAAATACAAAGAGAAACTCACTCAACTCACCGCCACCAAAGCAATAACCAAGTCAGACTGAGCCTGGGCAAAGAATTCATTAGCATCTTTTTGTAGCAAATAGTCCTTTTCCCCGACTTCAGTAGACAAATCATCAAAAATAATATCCCTAAATGAATTAACAAACCCATGCACACCCTTTAAGACACATTCACACCAAAAAGTATATATAGTCACAATTTTGACACATTTTCATAGAGCAATGTAATGGCTTAAAACTAATGTACTACATTTCCAAGAAGAGTGGTTCTCCAAATGATGAACTATGTAGGAAAAAATTGAACCTATGATAGACTCAATTCCAACATAACTTAACAAAAGGGTACTCCCATAATAGATGCTTAATTGTCTTTGGCCTCCCACATTATAGGCACATGTCATTTGTAAATTTAGCCTTGACAAATTTGAACTCATTGGACAAGCCTTTATAAATTATTGGCCATACACATGCTCTCAATTGATAGGACACCCTATAAGACTAAACATTGTGCAATTTTGTGATCCATTGAAACTCATCATTTGAGCTATTTGTTATGCGTGTAAATGAGCCTCACCAACCACACAAGATTACTTGTTGAAAGTTCCTAATTAGACCTTTGTTCGTTGAATTGAAAGACTTTTGATTATGGCATGATTGTGGTATGAAAGGTAAAGTGTTATTTTAATGCTCTTTAGTTTATCTAAACTCATTTTACTAACAAATGTAAATGCAAAAATATATATGAGGATGGGTGAATGCGAGGAATGAAATACAAGAGACTGCAATATGTAAAATGTACCCAACTAAATCATAACTAGAGGAGCAAAGAACAAGGTATGGAGATGTAGGTTATAACAAAGAAAATAGTCCACTTTTGTTATCGGAAATGAACCTAAATTGAACTCCTAAAGCAAAACGATCTCAATGCTAAGATCAATTCCCTGCCACAAAACAAGTTAGTAACCAAGCTCAAAATGGCATTTAACATATAGCATTAGGGAGAATGGTCCACCAATTAAAATATCTACACTATCATAGACTTCGAGCAATAGAGAATAGTGCACATGTTATCTTGAAACTCCATGCTTCATATTAGTGGTTAGCAATCATAAGGTAAGTGAAAATAAAGATCGCTAACAAGAGAATAGTCCATAAGTTAAAATGATCATGCCCACAAGTACCGAGAGAACTAGGAAATGAGAGAATATTCCATAATCAATAACAATTCTGCAAGAGTATAATCACACTAGTTAATGATCGTATCTTTATGAACATATGGAGATATCTTACAATGTACAAATAAACCCCTTGCTTGAAAGAAAAGGTTATATTTATAAGTTTAGCTTGAAGCTCTTGATCTTCCAACTTCTCGACTTTTGATGACCATAGACTCTTCATGTTAACTGGACTTTCCAATTTCGAGACTTTGACTCAAAATTACGAATTAATTAATGATTAAGTTCATTAAACTTGATGTGTAATTACTAAGTTGGGTGAAAATTTTAATAAATAACTTTTCACATGGAAATAACAAATCTTCCATCTTCGGTTTAAGTCCTATTGACCTAATAAATACATTGACTATTTTATCTGACATCTCAATAAGTACATTATTAGGCATTCCCACTTGCTCAGTGGGAAAGACTACATGATCCTCAATTACTATTTCATCGATGTCTTGGATTGTGTAGGTATCGAACTTCTTTAATTCAATGCTTTGGACAACCTTTTCTTTCAACTGATAGGATGAGGTGTTTGCTTCTTTGGAATAATTATGTAGGGAAATTAGCGTATTTCTCATGACTTGCGTGTTTGACATGTCTGAAATCATGCTCATAATGTTGATAACTTCAACTTGTGCACTTTTAACACAAGCATCTTCAAAAGCCATATGCGCATGAAGTTTAGCTACCTCGAAGAGGTCGAAAGCATGTTTGTGGGTGGGAACTAGTGCACACTATTCTTTCCATTGGATATATCGCATGAATTGTGATTGCACTATGGTTGTTTTTTAGGTTCACATATCTTTATCCCTAGCTAAAAGATTGATGTGTCTTTCTTAACTTTGCACTACATAATTTTGCAAATAGCTAGTGGATGCGCATTGTTGATGTTGGAGATGAATTCTTTAGCCGTTTGTAACACTATTTTTGTGTTTTTGCCTTGTGTTTTTCTATAAGTTAATCTTTTGAAGTATGAGTCCTAAAAGTCAAATGCAAAAGATTCAAATTGACACTTGCATTATCATATTGCACATCATTCAATTGTTCAATGAACTAGGGTACTAGTCCAAATGTTCGGCTAATTGACTCGATCATGGCCCCTTCATTGTGCTTCCCACTAGTACTGCATTTTCTTGTACTATGCATACTATTGGAATGTTATTGTTCTCCAAAAGACAAGGCTTGATTCTCTCAACATAAGTTTTCCCTTGGGCTAGGGAACCCGGGTCCTTTAGAAACAATTGCATCGAACGGTTCAATTTCTCACGTGCTCCTTGATTTAGAATCTTCTATCTATGTGTCTCCCATTGAGAACTCCATCGTTTCAGGATTATCCTTTGCTTGGAAAATGGGGACATTGACTATCCTCTCGAAGATTGCATGTTGGTTAAATGAGGGTGTTGGATCGTTCAAAACAAGTGGCTTTAGTACTTGCTTATCTATTTTCCACTCTACTTTTGTTGAATTATTGACTCTTTTATTTAATTATTCTTTCTCATTATGTTGGTGAAAAAGTTTCCAGATCAAGCCCTAAGACATGATTTTTTTTTACCATGTTACCTCTTATTTTTGCACAAGGTCATCCCAGTGAGTTTCTTGACTACCCTAGTGATTTGCATCACTATTGAACCTTGGAAAATTGGGTTGCTTGTTTGGTTTCATAGATATTGATGAGATGTTGCCGAAAACTTGTTTGATCATTGTGGTCATTGTTAACACAATATCTAGCACCTTTATGCAGCGCCTTTCACAAGGGGCAAGACAAATGCAACATTGGAAGTATTGCCACTATCACCTTAGCAATCACTTCCCTCGTTTTGGTGAAGGATAAATCCTACACAAGGGAGGCTTCCCTATCAACCTTAAGGAATCCTATAGAAATATTGGATCAAGTCTACGGCCTCCTATATTGGTTACTCAAACACACCACCATTAAATCAAGGTAATCAAGGTAAGTACAAGGTGGTTAAATGAAGCAATTTCCATATTTGTATATGTGAAGTATCTTGAACAATTATTGATGTTAACAAAGTTAAAATAAGTCAAAGAGATAGCCCAAACACTACAAATCAAGAGAAAAGTTATGGTTGTCATAAAACTTGTATTAAAGATTATTACTTCAGCAATATATCAAGTTACAACAACAAAACAAACGACCCTTTAAACAAGTTAAACATGCAACAAAATTAGGGTTGAAAATCACTCAACTAGGGTTTATTAAACAAATACTTGTTGAAATAATAGATGAATATAATAGCTCTAAGAATGCAAGATTTCAAGCCCTAGAGGAATGAAAACCAAATCAGCAACGCAATAAATGATGACATGATGCACTTTTAAGGTGAAAGATGCCAATAAACCCTAGACATTAAGCTAGAAGATGGTTGAAAATTGAAAAAAAAATGTAGCAAACCCTAAACTAACCCTTAGACAACAAAGGAGAGGTGAAATTTAGGGTTTAAAATCACTACAAGGGAGAAATACTAGTGGTGTCCAATCCTCTTGGGTATATGGAGTCAAGTATGAGATTTCTTGGGAGACAAAGGAAAGCTTTGGGTAAACCCTAAAGTAGTCCACTACAAACCTTAAGGATTAACCAATAGAATGAAGACTAGAGTAGTCCACTACAAACCCTAGAAATTGTTTTATGTCTCTTGACAAGCTTAAGATGGATCTTGGATAAAACCCTAGGGTAGTCCACTACAAACCCTGTGGAAAACACCTAGGGTAGTGTTGAGGATTAAAATCGCAACGAGGATTTTGCCCGCAAAGTATTGTTTAAGCCTAATAATTATAAGCTAATGAGATATGTAATACTAGTGGGTGGGACCCCCTTGTAAATTGGGAGATCAGATCTGGTTCTTATTTCATTTTTATGTTTCTATTTGACACTGCTTACATGGTTCTACATCATTGATGAGATCTAGGTTTTATTGGAAATGAATAAGGCCTATTATGTGTTCGTTCTAATTGCAACAAGTGAATGATGGGTAAGGCATGTTATGTTTTGTTCCAAGCACTAATTTCATGTTACGATGGCCTGTGTTATCCATTGCTACCATTGTTATATGTTCCTGGATTTGTTACTTTGACACCTGCACAATAGACATGTTAGTAACAATACATAAGAGCAGTTGAAAAGAGGCAAAAGAAATATAAACAAAATGCAAAAAGAAAAGATTTAACTATGCTACTATGCTACACTACATGCGTTGAAATCAGAATGGTCGTTGTTAATCCTAGTTAACAAGTTAATAGCTATGTGATTTATTGAGTTATATAGTTGACATGCATTATTGTATAGTTTGGAAATGGTAAGATGTGATGAGGGTGGTGCTCTTGGCAATTAGTGGATGTTGGTTTCGATTCATGGTTCGATTGAATGAATTAATGGATTAGTGGGTTGATGTGTACTAAGGAATTGAATGATTTGAGGGTGGAGGCGACGTGCATTTACTACACTTCACTCCTACTCCTTCCATTGGCCGCCACCCTAGTTTGGATATTGTTCAACTGTGTTTAGATGTGGTTAGGCTCCGACTTTCAAGAAAAGG
The DNA here is from genome assembly GCA_009831015.1 of Picea engelmannii. Lineage (NCBI taxonomy): Eukaryota > Viridiplantae > Streptophyta > Pinopsida > Pinales > Pinaceae > Picea > Picea engelmannii. Next base: position 399,398 of record ML788935.1, on the reverse strand, counting down.
AAGAACCGCTCAGCCAAGCTCGTGTTTTTAAGGTGCTTTTGGTTACAGGTATGTATTTTCTCCATCCATGAATCTGCTCTGGTTATGAAATAGATATTGGCTCAGGATGTATTGGGTTGTGCTTTCCTTAAGTATGGCAATTATGTAAATTTGTGAAATTTTTCTGGAATGAATCGTTGGTGGTTTTCATTACAATAATGTTTGAAGTCACAGTGTTATTAGTCATTCTGAGTGTTAGCAGCCACAAAGGCTCTCTGTCATCCTTGTTGATTTTAGTTGGAGGGTTTCATTTGGCCTAGAGTGGTTGGTTGTCTCCACGCATTCTAATCACCATACCCAGTGTTTTGTTGTTATGGGGTTTACTGGTTTTGAAACACCTTGTGTCACTGTGCATTGTTTAACTTGGGTATGGGTTTTTTCATGCTATTGATGGTTTTGCAGTGGGTTATATTGATTTTTCTCAGCTCTATCTTATCTCAGCGTTGTTATTTGGTTGATTGGGAGATCCACGAGGGTTATACCATGTGTGTTCTAAGTGTGTTACGAGGCCAAAATGGAGCCTTTGCTCCTCTATTCATAGTCTCTCCTATCTCGTGAACTGTCACCCTGTCTATGAAGTCATTGGTGGTATACCATGTGTGTGCATCGTTGGTGTTGAAGGTTCTCACATGATGATGGGAGTCGACACCAATCTCCCTGTGCTAGTCCACAGAGTGAACCCTTGTTTTCTTAAGCCTGGTTTTTATAAGAGGGAACTGTATGTTAAGCCCTAAATAGTGGCTCATTACCCCTTAATTGGGGCATATTACATTAGTATTGTTATTTTATTTATTTCGGCTTGAGTCCATTAGTTGTAATTGTACCTCCTAGTCTCCTATATATACCAAGGAGACATTTTCATTTGGAATCATCTTGTACTTGAACATTTATGTGGTGTATAAGGAGGTTTCCCCCTCGAAGAGGCTTATTATCTGAAATTATCTATTTTTCAAGGAATTGAATACTTATTCAGAGATTTTTCTATGCTATATTGATATTTGGTTTTTAACATATGGTATCAGAGCTCAAGGTCTTGGGGTTTCACTGTTACATCTAAGACACCTTGGAATTTTTGCTATAATGTTTTTTCCACAACTTTTCAGAAGGAACAGCTTGGAGGATATTTATTAGACGGATCAATGTACTTTGGGTTAAAATTTCATCTCCTGAGGCCTTACACTTTCAGAGATACAACCTGTGTAAGATAGGGTCCTGGAATCATCATGAATTGAGTCATTGCGGAATTTTCACTATAATTTTTTTTCTGTAATGTTTCAGACCCTAAAATTTGGAGGATATTCACAGAAATTAGTAAGGTACCTGTGGTAAAAAATTCAGCTTCTGGGTCATCTTAAATTTGTAGATACACCCTGTGGAAGATAGGGTATCTGACTAGTCCTATTGACTAGTCTCAAGCAGGTGTTCCGTGTAAAACAATCATAAATTTTTCCTAGAGTATCCAAATTGAGTGAGACCGATTGCATGGGATAATGGATAGTTCGTAGTATTTCTGGTATAATTTTCATAATTTTATATCAATTATTTTGTGCGGGGAACGCTATACAAGTGAGATCTCCTGGAAAGGCCAAAAATCAGCAAGTTGTGGGGAAGTTACCGTAAATTCCACTTGGCACATCCAATTTTGATCAGACCTATGGAATTG
>ML788935.1:370433-383805 GCA_009831015.1 Picea engelmannii | reverse complement strand
CCCCCTTTTGGTTTTAATTCATTGCAATGTATATATATATATATATATATATATATATATATATATATATATATATATTACAAATTTGTTCCACCAAGTTTTGCGGTGGCGCTATCCATATCCATATTTTGCAGACCCGCCAGACTTTTAATTTTATTCAAAATTTGCTCACGGGTTGTCATTGTGCTTTTTTCGTCTGCAACATGGCAACCCCTGATTGGGCCACGTGGCAGCCTCCCACTGGGCTACGTCATCCTCTGCCATGTCATCACGCCACGTCACTGTGCCACATCATCATGCCACGTTAGCGTATAAACTGCCACGTGGCACGATCCTATTGGTCCACGGATCGACCCGAAAGTGCCAAAACTGGGTGACACATGGTAGCCTCTGGTGCTACAACATCACAATGTTGACATCATCATGACACATGTCACCTTCTGCTCCTTCCACGTGTGTTGTACGGATGCTAACGTCATCCGTACGAATGTTGACTCATCCCCTGTTGACTGGGCTAGGTTGACCAAACTTTGACTGCGAATATCTTTCAATCTGTAAATCTGTTTGATGAGTTGTTTGCACCGTTAGAAATCTTGCGATGCGCTCTTCATGATCATGTAATTTTCACTGAGTTTTGGGAATTTTGAATTTTTTCCCTTTCTATGTCTGTTGAGGCCATTATGCGCGTCCTGAGTTGCCTCTGCGAGTTCTGAGTTGTTCTTAGCCTTCTCTGGATCCTTTTTGGATCGTGTGTGGGTATAGGAAGCTCCAAAAGGCTGACGTCATCCTCTAATGGAGTACAAAAGGCTCCAAAAGTCATGTCTCTCCCCAAAAGGTGAAAAGTATCGTCAATAGTCATGCCTCCTCATCAAGAAGGTCACATCTCCCCATCAACCTGCATAACCCAAGGAATGAGATACCCTTCTCTGCTAAGTTGTCCCTCGAATTATCCCACTTCCCTCCAGGGCTCCAACACAAGCTAGCCAAGAAATCTCATTGTTGGGAGTCCAGACATTCTTAGGTGTAGTTTAATTCCTCTCAATGACAACAATTACTCTTGCACATAGTTATAGTTCCTTCGCAATTCATGGTTGTAGCTTGGAATGATTTGATTATAGAAAGTTGATGGCAATTCACTCAAAGAGAACTCTCATGATTTCCCCCAACCGATTGATATTTCAAATTCCCCCAATTCGCTTGCAAGACAAAAAGATATAGCAGAAGTTTTCATGGCATGAAGGGGCCACACATCTCTATGAAGAGTTCATGTACCTCCTTCATGCAGTTAATTCCTAGCTTGGGATAAAAGAAAACATAAATTAAAGAGCACTAATTAAACAAGGTTAAGGACTTAAGATAAAAGTAAAACAATATTATCTCATTTGGCCCCTCCTTCATCCCCCTAAGCCCCTCCCCCCCTTGAACCCATTTGTCTTTCATCTCTTGTGGAGTCATAGCACCATGTTATTTGTCCTTCCCCTTTTGCAACATCTGATGTATTTTATTAACATACATTTCATAATTACAAGTCACAATTGTTTGGCTTATAACCATTCATCATGTATAGATATACATTACTGGTCTTGGGATCAAAATTGGTGTATTACAATATTGACCTCTCTTTGGTGGCTATGTGTGATTTTCACCTTGAGAGATTACAAAGTAAATTTTTTTTTTAGTAGTATAAGGATCTCCCCTTTGTAGGTAAGATAATGGTAGTGAGAAGGGTCCTTCAAGCCTCCCACATATACTATGTGTCTTGTTGGCTCCCTAGTAGGGCCGAATTTCATCAATTGGAATATATTTTGTGTTCATACTTGTGATCCAAGTACAATGAGGTTTGGGGTCTTCCCATGGTGTCTTGGGATGTTTGCATTGTACCCAAGGATGAGGGAGGCCTTAGTCCAATTCATGTTGTGAATTATAGGAATATCTTGGTGACCAATGGGTGGTTAAATGCTTGGAAGGTACATTTCCTTGGTGGGTTTTGATGCAACACAAAATTCTTTGAGTTGAACATGTTGATAAAATTAGGGGTTTGTTTGACCTATGTCATGTCACATCTTCCTCCCATAATTTCAATATTGTTGGGTCCTTCATATTCAAGAGTATTTGGTTAGCTTGGAGGAGGGTAGTAAGCTTGGTTGGTTGTTAGATGTTGGGCAATAACATTGGGTGGGATTTGGCTAGGAGGTTAATATGGGGTTGGAAGATATATGGCACTTGTATCTCTGATATCCCACATTTTTAAGCAAGGATATTAAGTAGGAAGAATATTTTCTTCTAAAGGGACTCATGGGATAATATTTCCCATTTTTGGAAATATTGGCGTACAGTGGCTTGTGAGTTTTCATTATCTTTTGTAGATTGACCCAATTTTTTGGACACAATTGGGCTCATCCCATAGGAATATATTCGTAAGATGAATATTGATATGACAAGTCCCTTATAGTTGGATTACAAGTGGAGTTTTGGATGACCATTGACCTAGTACGATTCTTGCAGACTTTATTCAATCCTTCATCATAGACATGTTTTAGGTCTAGTTCTTAATGCTCGACAACTTTCAACAGATGTTGAGATTCATTGGATTCGAAGGTTACACGATTTTTTTTGTGATGGTTTCTTATAAGCTCTGGTTGTTTGCTTGGTTGGTGATATATTAAGGTCTCCCTCAAAAGCGAATTTAGCCAAGAGTGGCCTTTGTGATGGTCTATGGATCTCTTGCTCAAAGGTAAAAATGGTGAAGCATATTTTATGGGACTATCCTTTTATGAGCTCTTGGTAAGCACATGTGTATTCTCATTCGGCAAGCATTCTTTAGGGACAATTGTATTAGAGGGAAAATTTATTGGGAGATTTTAGATTTGTGATTTAGGATACCTTGGCTGGTCTTTGGCATTGTTTGAGAGTTTTTGCATTCCATGTTCTCTAAAAGCATTGCTATAAACATGTATTTGATAATGAGGTCAGTGCTTTGGTTGTTTTTGGTTAGTTATGAAACAATAATGTAAATATATAATTGTTGGTAAAAGTATCAATGTTGATTAAGGATACCGAACTTTTAGATGAGATCTCTTATTCTAATTTTATAGTTGCTTTAGTTGCTTTAGAAAAGACAGACATTAATTTCATTATATATACTCTTTCAATCCATTTACTTTTCTCTTTTAATCGAAGTAAATATATAAACACACACAACACACTATTTCTAAAATATATAAATAAATATAACTTTATATTATTATATTTAAGCCAGAGGCATTTCTTTAGGGAGGGATTTTTTCCAAAACTTGGTTGTCCCAATACTAGTGGTTTCAGAAACCGTTTCCAGTCCACATGTCCTTTAAAACCGCCCCCCCATCATCACCCTTAAAATTGTTCATCCTCAAATACGACTATGGTGACGATTGATCCTTCTACGCATGTTTCTTATTTCATCAATTAATTCTTATGTCAGTGGAGGTCGTTGGATTTAGTGGGTACTAACAATGTTTGTTTTGATGAGCTCTATGAGAATAACAAGTGGTGGTTTATAACATTTTTAATTCAAAGGTGTACAAAGTGAAGGAAACTGTGGACAAAGTGGATGATTTCGACCATTCAGGATATGATTACAGGGATGAAAAATTGTTGAGGCAGTTTAGCAACACTTCGTACCATCAAATGAGGAGGAGAAGGATAGTGCTAAAGTTGGAGAGGATTTTATCCTTGGACTGCTTCTTCCTCTCAAGGAACAACTTCAGAAATACAATGTATAATATGTTTCCTAAAATGGAGACTCAAGTGTTTTTTTCTTGGCATTTTTAACTACGAATATAATTTAACCTAGGAAAAACCAATATGTCTTGGCAGGAGGATGAGAGCTTGCGCAGATGAAAAGAGCAACTACTGGGTAGTCTGGACATGGAGTCCATAAGAGGTATAAACATTTCTTTAAAGAATGTTTATACTTATACTTTGATCTCTTGAATTTGAATTCAACACTTTAGCCATAATTGATGTTTGTGCTATTTACAAAATGCTTGGAGTTGGATGTGAAGATCCTAAGCCTTTCGATATTATCCCCATAATGACTCGACTTAATTTTCCCTATTCTGTTCGCTTCTAAATTGAGGGTTTCCTCCTTTACTCTCAAGGAAGGAAACAATTACAACCAGAAATCATGTTTCTCGGTTCTCAATAACATCATGCCAGGCCTCACTTAGATCAACACGGTGTGGAAAAGCGAAGTTAGAGGTAAGATCTTATGTTTTCGAAAGATTTATAGTATGTAGAATGGATCAAAGTGGAGTTAGAGATAATATATTTTCGCAAAGCTTATTTATTTTCCAAATTTATAGTATGTAGAATGGAGTACCTGATATTGAAGGATTTTGGATTCTTTCATGTTATTTTTTTCAGTGCAAAACACTTCTGTTATGCTTGAAACATTTAGTCATCAACAAGAGCCATATATGTACATTTTTCATGAAATAAGTTATTTATTTTTTACCAAAGTTTGTGTGTATGTCAGGTACTCAAAGAAATGGGCATCAATACATTTAAAGTGGTAGGGGTAATGGTGTATAGAGGTCATTTCTTGGCCATCACTTTAGGTGTGTAAAGTGAAATTACTACCTCGTGCGGATCAATCCAGCTTAAACTTAAATTTATTAAATTCACACTTCATTAAATCTATATAAGGATGAAAAACTAGATTGGTAAACCATTCTTTTGTATTTATGCGGAATGTATTACTTTAGGGAGGGTTTTTTCCCAAAACTTGGTTGTCCCAATTTCGATGGTTTCGATGCTTTGGGAAATCATTTTTAGTCCATTTGGGAAGCTACCTCGAGGGATCTTCTCCATGTTACACTCGGACCACGCAAACTTGGTATTTGTCGCTTCTATAGCACTACCCATGACCATGATCAGTAGTGCCGCCAACAATGCAACTAAGCTGCAAACCTCTTATTCTCTAGTGAGATATTTCCCTTAATCCTTTCCCAAACAACAAATAGCAAATGTTATTGTTGCAAATTAATGTACATGACAACTCCTACTTATAGCACTTTGAATGCTTGCATAGTTGGGTGAAAATTGAAGGTGAGATAAGGTGGTGGAGGGTGAATAATATTTAAGAGGGAAATGATGATGGTGGGTGTCTATGCCATGTTGTGAGGTGCCTCGTTTACACTGTACTAAGAGGTGCTTCATTGACATCGTCAGACGAGACCAAACGACATGAAATGGAACTTATCAACAATATTCATAATATTTACATAAAATGGTGAAGAAAAATAATTTAATTTTATAATTTTAAAATATAAATGTTTTTTTTCGTAAAGAAAATTTATGACAATCATTTAAAAAATGATATTTAATTTTTTTTTAATATTTAATAAATATTAAAAATATAACTAAATTGAAGATTAATCAATGTACTTCCAAGTGTATGTATCATTTGCATAGAATCAATTCGACTTCTCTCATGTTCTTTGTGTATTCTCCTAAATGCATATGTCATAGATTTGTCAACTTTTGTCATGTTCGAGGTACAGTTTGATGTTGCAACATATGCGTTGAGGACATATTGTGCATTTGTATTCACATTCCACATATTTGGCATGACCTTTGCAAAACTATTGTTCCAAATATGTGATGGTTTTCATTTTAGGAAAATTGTTGGTTTCTTTAGTGTAGATTGTAGTAATTGGATGTACTCATCTTATGTTATCTTCGGTTCCATCAACAAGTCGTCGAAGCTCATGAAGTTGTCAAAATATGTTCGTTCTAGAAATGTGAGAAGGGAATTAGATTTCTCAAGGAGAACATTGTCGAACGAAGTAAGTGGTTCAATGACTTTTGTCATTTTCATTGGTGGCATAGGAAAGTTGTATCTACAGTGCGTGTTTCTGCATTTCTTACATCTCTTTGTATGGTAGTGCATGTGGACTTTGGCGAGTTCTTGATCGAAATTATCTATGTCACAGGTAATGTTCTGGTCCAAAAACTTCTCGATTTGCGTGTTACTATCCTTTCCGTATATTGGAGCATTTTCTATCCATATAAGGCCATGTTCGTGTTCACTTCCCCTATTTTGAAACTCTGTTACAAAGTAGTGTTCTGAAACTTTTCCGAAGCACGTGTCATCATGGCATATAATTTGCTTTAAGGTGTTGATTTTATGTCTATAGTAACGAGTACATGTGACCGGGTCTTTCCTTATGAGGTAGTCAATATCACTGTCTTCCAATGTATCAGTTTGCTTTCTCTTATTTATGTTCCTATCTAGCTCATTTAGTGTAGTTACTAATGGAGTCCATCGATGTTCGGCACTTGCAAATGTGGCAAAAAAGGTTGGGGGGCCCAATTGTCGAATCATTGTAAATAGAGTTTTCTTGATTCGTTGCAAGTGATGAGGAGAGATCTTGATGTTTTTGAAATCTATGTGTCCAATATCATATTTCAAAAGTTTCTCTAAGTTTTCTTTGTACTTGAATTCTTTTGCTAATATATTCCTTCCACGCAGCTAAGATTTTCTTATTTGCACCCAGAAGCAAGAGAGCACTTTCTCAATTATTATTTGCATTGTCTTGAAAAACAGATTTGTTGTGTGACATGAGAAATCTTCGCTTTCTTGTAGCAATTCCCATTTCAGTATTTTTCGGTAGCTAAAATGTTTTGTAATGTCACCGTCACGCGAGTCTACATAGAAAAGTGTTGGGAAGTTCATCTCTTCTGCATATATGTCCTTGAAAATTCCTAGTGGGTGTTGGCCTTCAGCAGGTGTGAGTTCGATGATCTTGTCCTCCAAGTCATGAATGTGTTGCGACTCTTTGAGTCCATGGATCAACGTATTTCTAGGTTTTCCATTGTCTGATTCACCAACGGTGTGACTCTCAGTATCGGTGTCTACATTTTGTGTGGAGTTTCCAGTCTCCTCTTAAAGAACATGATTCCAATCCTCATTTATATAGATGTTTTCTTCCTTATACAGACTCCTAGAACACAATTCTTTCAATTCTCTCATGACAATGTTGACACATACTCTACATGTCTAGTATACATTCTTGTATTGCAAACACCACTTCAATGCAACAACTATTGTGAGGGTTTTATCCATGGATTTTGGAAATTCTTTTTGCACAACATCCATATGGACAGGCACATTAACAATTGATCACGTTAAGCCCATTTGGGACCGTTTATAACCCCATGGTCGGATCTGTGCAAATGTGATTCGCAGTGACACAATCCTCTCTTCCAATTCTGAAAGTGTACTTACATCTGGTAGCAGTGTGTTATGTATTATTTGGTCCGATGTTGACACATTCACACCACAAAGTATATATAGTCATAGTCACACCCTTTAAGACACACACCACAAAGTATATATAGTCACGGTTTTGACACATTGCCATAGAGCAATGTAATGGCTCAAAACTAATGTACTCCATTCCCAAGAAGAGTGGTTCTCCAAATGATGAACTATGTAGGAATAAATTGAATCTATAATAGACACAATTCCAACACAACTTAACAAAAGGGTACTCCCATAATAGATGCTTAATTGTCTTTGTTTCTTTACGTTCAACTCAAGATTATCATTTTCTTACTTCAGGTTTTCTTATCTATTAAACTAGATCTCATTTGATAGATTTATTTGTTTCTTTACTTTTAGTTTGTTGATGACAATGAAAAATGCTACCTGGAAATGAATTACACCTTCGAAATTCGGAAGAACTGGTGAATTTATTCAAATTGTAATTTGAATAATTTGCATTATAATGTTGCATAATTTTAGGTAGCATATTTCAAGATATTTTCATGTGAACAACACATGTTGCATGGAGCCATAGATGGATTTACTTTAAATGAGTGATTATGGCCCAGGAGAAAAGAGTGTCTGAAGTAATGATATGGGTTATTGTTGAGATTTGTATAAAGGGCATATTATTTTCATTAAAGAATGAAGGAAAGGGATGAAAACATTACAAAAGCTATGAATAAGTTCTACATATTTGCAAGATTTGTTCTATGGTTATGCGTATACTTATAATATGTAGACAAATTTGTATTCTATTTTTCCTACTAAAATGTCAAGAGCCAATGTTAAGTTTTTATCTTTTCCCTTTTATTTGATCATGGGTGAATCATGGTCAATTGTCATAGTTAAAAAGAAAAAGACAAATCATAAAAGTATATTTTAATTGAGAGAATTAAAAGAACATAATTTTCATATTTACAATGTATTCCCCTGTAAGCAAAACAAACTAGCCATTTATTTATTGATTGTCCACATTCATAAGAAGAAAATAAAGTTATTTGTGTGTGTCCAAAATCTGTGTGTATGTCAGGTACTCAAATAAATGGGCATCAATACATTTAAAGGGGTAGGGGTAATGGCGTATAGAGGTTATTTATTGGCCATCACTTTAGGTGTGTGAAGTGAAATTACTACCTCCTGCGGATCAATCCAGATTAAAATTAGATTTATTAAATTCACACTTCATTAAATATATATAAGGATGAAAAATCAGATTGGTAAACCATTCTTTTGTATTTATGCGGAATGTATTGCTTTAGGGTGGGCTTTTCCCCAAAACTTGTTTGTCCCAATTTCGATGGTTTCGATGCTTTGGGAAACCATTTCTAGTCCATTTGGGAAGATATCTCGAGGGATATTCCCTATGTTACACTCGGACCACACAAATTTGGTATTTTTCGCTTATGTAGCACCTCCCATGACCACAATCACTAATACCACCAACAATGCAACTAAGCTACAAACCTATGATTCTCTAGTAAAATATTTCCCTTAATCCTTTCCCAAAACTACAAATATAAAATGTTTTGTTGCAAATCAATGTGCATGACAACTCCTACTTATAGCACTTTGAATGCTTGCATAGTTGTGTGCAAAATGCTTGCATAGTTGTGTGCAAATTGAAGGTGAGATAAGGTGGTGGAGGGTGAATAATATTTAGGAGGGAAATGATGATGGTGGGTGTCTATGCCATGCTGCAAGGTGCCTCATTTACACTGTACTAAGAGGCGCTTCATTGACATCGTTAGACGAAACCATGCAACATGAAATGGAACTTATCAATAATATTCATTAATATTTATATAAAATGGTGAAAATAATGAATTTAATTTTATAATTTTAAAATACAATTTATTTATTTTTAATTATGACAATCATTTAAAAAATATTATTTAATTATTTTTTAATATTTAATCAATATCAAAAATATTAAACCATTAGTTAAAATATGATACTTTATGATATGAATATATTATTTTTTAAATATCAATAAATATTTAATAAAGAAAAATATAATAAAATTCATATTATTAAATACATGGTCAATAAATGTTAATAATATACAAATTATACGAGAAGAGATAATTGGAAGCTATTGTGCACATCTTTCAAAATATCTTGAGAATTCATATTGTGATTTCCTATTTTCAATTAAAAGATATAAAAGTTGTTTTAGAAAAAATAGTGAAGCCAATATCATAGGTCTACGCTTACTTCAAGTGTTTTTATCCAGGCATAGTCTAAACATTATAAGTTTTTTTAATTTTTCAAGTGATAATGTGATTGTTGAAAAAATTATAGTTTTACATTGTTCAAGTTCTTAAGAACTCCAAGGTACCTAGAACATGTATATTGAATCACTGAAATCTATCATTTCAATTATTTTTCTAAATTTCTAAATCTATTATTCCAACATGTAGAGCATTTAAACTATGTATTTTATCCATAATACATTGACTTCAAAGTTTTTAATAAAATCAATCATATTGTAGAGCATTTAAACTATGTATTTTATCATAATACATTGACTTCAAAGTTTTTAATAAAATCAATCATATTGCACAATAAAATGTACCACTCCATGCGAATGTAATTAATAAATTATTTTTTTCTAATAAAAATATATATAAATGATAATATCTTTATATCCCATAATAAAATGTATTACCATTATAATATAATTATTATTGTAATTATCATTCTCAAATATAATTAATATATGAATTTTTTTTCAATAAACATTACACAAGGGATTAATGATATGGTTGATGCATATCTTTTAATATGCAAGCGATTAATGATATAGTTGATGCACATCATTTAAAACATTTTGAAGTTAAAATGGTTAGTCATTGCTTTACTTATTAGTCTTTTACAAAGCAGAACTATTGAAATGAGTTTTCATTGACCAACTATTAATTTGTAGTTGACCAAAAAAAAATTGCCAAATTTTTTTTTCAATAAACTTTACACAAGGGATTAATGATATGGTTGATACATATCCTTTAATATACAAGCGATTAATGATATAGTTGATACACATCATTTAAAACATTTTGAAATTAAAATGGTTAATTATTACTTTACTTATTAGTCTTTTACAAAACAGGACTATAACAATGAGTTTTCATTGATCAACTATTAATTTGTAGTTGACCAAAAAAAATTACCAATTTTCATAGTTAAACTTTACAAATTAAATTTTATTATTATTTTTAAATATTTAAATTTGTTTATCTATAATATTGTTGCACTCACGTGAACAGATCTTTCCTCTTCATCATTTTGTTTTCGAGCAGTGTGTAGTTAAGAGAGCACGGAGTATTAAAGGCTATTTAAAAAGTACGTTTTTATGTTAAAACACATTTAATACTTCGTGCTATCTTAACTAAAAGCTACCCCATGACGAAATGTGGAAAGGATATCTTTGTTCACATGAGCATTATTCAAATTTATGGTGCTCCACATTCCAATGCAGCCTCTAATAATTACCAGAGACATTTCACAACTTTAAACAGTGTAAAGAATGATCTCCTGCATAGAATCTCGCATGGCCTTGGAATTGTATATTTATGTTAAAACGTTTCAAATGCTCCACACTCCATCAATGGAAAGGATAGACATTTCACAACTTTAAAGAGTGTAAAGAATGATCTCCTGCATAGAATATAGCATGGCCTTTTGCCTTGGAATTGTATATTTATGTTAAAACGTTTCAAATGCTCCACACTCCATCAATGGAAAGGATAGTGGGGTGAATTGGGAATGGAAAATCTTAACAAATAAATGAGTTTTATTACAATCTAATTTGGTAGTTAATATTTCAAAGAATTAGCTCACAGGGGTATTATTGCAATGTATATTGTTAGACTGATTTTGTAAGAGCTATCTGTGTGTTTATAACATTCTTCTCTTCTCAAAAAATCAACTCTGAAGTTTAAGTTTAAGAAATGCAACCCCTTGATTATATTCGTTTGTGAGGATATAATGGAAAAATGTATGCCCGATATTTATATATTCCATTGATGACAATATTGAACAAAATAACATACCATTTCTACCATTTAATATATTAAATTAATAAATTACGAGCCTCCATGTGAGGAAAACTTATAAGCCTGCTAGGTTTTAGGTTTTAAATTGGATCACCCCAATAAGCTTGGTAGGTTTTAAACTAGATCATCATCATTATCATAGGAGTGCACAAGGATGAGAGCAGAAAACTTGTTTTAACATGGGTTTCTCACTTCGTCAAATGACTATAACAAACTAGAAGGTATTTTTTTTAATTTTATTTATGTTTATTTCTGCTTCTTCTGATCACTGGCATGTTGATTTGATTTTTATATCTAAGAGAATTCATCTCCAAGAACGAAGCAGTAAATGCCTAATGTGTATGTTATCCTTCATCAAGAAGCGCTACCACACTTATCTTAGTCTATTGGAACAATTGCAATGTTCTATAAGATAATTTGAATAAATGGTTCTAGTTCTAATTCTTTTCTTTCCTGATTTTTTATTTATTGTATATATGATTGTCTGCAGCTTTACCATGCTTGTCGTAGGTTATTGTATTGGAACATTTGCAATATTCTACAAGATCATTTGAATAAATTGTTCTACTTCTAATTTTTTTCTTTCATGTTTTGTATTTCTTGTATATATGGTTGTATGCATTTGTTTTCTTCGCTTTGTGATGCCTTGTTTAAGAATTTACAATTATTTTTGAAGTGCAGTATAGCTATAAGGGGATGATATTTCAAAGAACAATTTTGTGCCATGGCCCCTGTTATTTTCTAAACATTAATTTATTATTGTTTTTATTTCATCAATAGTGGTAATTTATAATTTATGAGGGAAACATGATAAAGCTTCTATGATGAATTTATAAGATGCGTTCATGATTAAACAAAAACTTGGTACCACATGTCAAAGTTGTTTTACAGAAGTTCAAATTCTACACCTTTTCAATATTTTCATAATTGTGAGATTCTCTGAGTAAGACAGATTTTTCAATGTACAGTGAAGTTTTTTTGGGTTTTTCTCGAGTTATAATCCTATGTATTCAGTTTATAACTTGTATTCTATTTGCTTGTTGTTACATTTTGTTGGTAGGGCTTGTATTATGTCTGTTAGGAATTTGTAGAGAATAGGAAGCGCCTTCATTGGTTTTTAGAATTTATTTTGCATATTAAACATTGCACATTGTTGTAGATTGTCGACCTTATTTATGACATAATGATAATACATTTTCAAGGGAGCTTTTGATTAACTAGGGTTATCTCTGGTAGAAATGAATAGTGTATGCTATAACAAATTTTGATAGGTTTGGTTATGTGAGGACTCTGAAACAATGCCTATCGTTTTAGTAATTATTACAGTTTACACAGCTCAACTCTCGGGGCTGCGAGTTTGACATGATTGTAGAATTATTTATTGTTCATGTGATACGGTGACACTATTCTTCACATTTCTTTTTGTTATTTTGTAAATGTTGAAAATTAGGGTGATTTACATTAAAAAGTCAACAGTGATTTTGGAATGTCGCCACTGAATAAGTTTTGCTATGAAAACCTTTTGCAGATTTGAGACATGACTGGTCAGCGAGAATTTAGAGTTATAACGTTTGTGTATTACAAGGTGTTGCAGGAGATTTGTTGGTCTACGTTGTAAGTACCAGATTTTCCAAAACATTTCTAACTACCTAGAAGAAATAATTGGTGAATATCTAATCACTATGAGCGAATAGGATCTATCTTTGTTAGCCAAAAGAAGAAATTGTAATGGTTGTGGTGACTACCAAATTACCATTGCTAGGGTGAAATTTTAATCTGATCTTTCTGGAAAATTCTATATCTACTCTTGGACTGTATAGATTCTTAGCCACATGTGTCAAACTTTCTTTGCAAATATATCATAGTTTTTTGTTTAATTGAGCCATGCAAGGATATAAGCATGTCATTAATTTTTTTTTTCTATAGATCTCACTTCTTAGTTTCTTAATTATCAATATATAGGGATGAAGATGCATATACAAGTCACCATATCTACGCCCCCAAT
>ML788935.1:274207-370323 GCA_009831015.1 Picea engelmannii | reverse complement strand
TGCATATGCATAAAGTCTCCTCTCCATAATTTGTGAGCACATTGTTGGTCTTAGAGGTCATTTACGATGAACAAAGTCAAAATTGTAAATTGTTTTCTCCAAAATGATCATAAGAGAAACGCACTCATGGATATATAGCTAGGTTTATCTACATATGTCACTTGTAAGATACCTAATGACAAGTCTTGAATTTTGAGTGTGTTACATACGCGATAAATTGTTAATGATAGTAACACATCTTAATTGTATATTGTTGGAATATTGAAGGGGGAGGTGAATCAGTATTATCACTTTATACCACTTTTAACTACAATATATAATCTTTCATTTTATCAACAATGTTCAACAGTGTATCATCAATGTATAATCTATGATTGCATTCAATATATCATGAGCATATAATCATAAACAACATCACATCAACATCATCACATCAAATACACATTACACCAGTATTTACGTGGAAAGCCAAATGGGAGAAAACCGCGGATATATTTCTTATATATATCAAGAATTCATTCATAGGAAGCACCAACTTCCAAATTCTCTAGCTGTAATTGGAAGGAGGCCCCAACCCCCTATTCTCGGGCTCCAACCTGAAGGAAGATACAACTCCTTGAATTCTTTGGCTCCAACTGGAAGGAGACTACAACCCCGTGATTCTCAGGCTCTAACCTGAAGGAAGCTCCAACTCCCTAATTTATCTGGCACCAACCAGAAGGAGGATACAACCCCATTTCCTTGCCCTGTCCTGCCACCCTGAAATACAAGTGTAGACCAATTGTCATACCACAATCACTTCCACTATCACTATCATTGTCACTATCACTGCCACTCTCACTGCCACTCTCACTGTCATTTCCACTGTCACTGCCACTGTCACTTTCACTGTCACTGCCATTGTCACTATCATTGTCACATCAACATGTATCTACTCATCAACCAACTAGAACATACCATGCATTAACCATGCATCAGCCTGTACCAAAACATGTATGTACATCAACCATGTACATCAACACATGTACCATACCATGTGCCAACCATGCACATCAACTTGTACCATAACCATGTACATCAACTTGTGACATAACCAGTGCATCAACCATGCACCAAACCTCCACCAATATGCCAATATCACCAAGATGTGCCTCAAGCACTATGCCAACATCAATTGTCCAACATGCACTTCAATCATGTGTTAAACCAACAACCAAGCTATTCCTCAACAATTATTATACCAATATCAACAAGACATGCATCCAATCATGTACCTCAAACCATGTGCCTCAACCATATACCATATCACTCATGATATCTCTCAATCATGCCAGACATCATAACATCATCAACATGTAACCCAAAAAACATTCATATAAACATACATGTAACTCTGTAACAGACCTAGTGTATGTGATCAAAAACCTGCAGACCTTCCTCAACTTCAGCAACAAGAGAATAGCATTTTCATCAAAACTTTACCTTAGTCTCATGGGACTAGTTTTTGGATTAGTCACAAGACATAATTTTCAACAAGCATAAATACGTAGTTATAATGAACAAAGGTCTGAAAATTGTAAACAATATTATTCAATATTGTCTCTATAATTCCTCTAGGTTTCACTACTTGGAAGCTCCCAGAAAAGGAGTTATAGCAAAAATGACAAACCTTGTTGAATTATAGCTTATTTTATAGAGCAAACTTGTATAACATGCCACGCGTGGAATATTTTATATATAGATATAAAACTCACGCACAACATACTATGGACTGTATTATATCCAATGCATTTGGTCTCACTGAATTTAGGTCTTCTATGAATAATTTATGACCTTTTTACACGGAACACTTATTTGAGACTAGTTCCAAGACTAGCCAAAAACCTTGTCTTCCATAGAGTTTATCTCCAGAAATACAACGACCCAGAAGCCTAAATTTCTACCATATGTATCTTGACATGTCTTATCAATATTCTCCAGGTTTCACTATCTGGATCATTCTATAAAAAAAATTATAGTGAAAATGGTAAGATGGCCTCTAAATAGCATACCTTAGAACACATCCTCACAAGACTTCATCCTCCCTTGCAATTTCGACCTTATTTACTTCATCTTCCCTTTGAAAAACGCCTCAAATATCCTTGGTTACCTCATATAAGAATCACTTGATCACTTAGATAGATATTCAATGAACTTGTGTGTATAAATCATGTGCTTATGAGAGACTTCTTGAAGTGTATTTATACTTTTTTCTAAGTAACCTTTTTCCTTGACTTTAGGACCTCTTTCCTTAACTTTAGGGATTCTTGAAATTTTTTGTTACAACCACTTTACCCTTTCATTAAAGACTTGTAACCAACTAGGGGCTTCTTGACCATTCTTTAGGGCTTCCAACATCACAAAGCCATATCTCCCTAACCGTGAGGAACCATGTGGTGTTCCACATATTATTGGAAACGACACTATGTGTACTATCCATCTATGATAGTATTACCTAAAATTTAATTGTCCATCATGTTCATATTCCTTAATCAACTTTGGGTCCCATAACCACACCTTCGAGGCTACATGTAGACTACATCAAATGTACCCAACTAACTCACCATCAATCTCGATCATACAAATGTCAATCAATTGTCCACTAAATTCGGGCTAACTGGAGTTAAGCTAGCTAAAAATAGTATAAATGCCAAAATTGGCGGACTCCCGCTCCAACAACGCGCGCCAACCGTTTGAAATACATTTTGGTCATATGGAACAATAGGACCACGGGTCGGGGCTTAGCCCCGGCCCGACCCCCCTTTCAAATGAAATAAATGACCACTTAAATAATTGTATGGCCATATGGTTAACAAACCCAAKCRTTTGGCGCRTTGGCATGTGGGCTATTGTTAAAGCGTTGTATAKTGTGGGAGGTCACCGGTTCAAACCCGGTCGGCTCCATAATTTTTGAACCCAAGCCTACATAGTCAAAATTCGGGGTGCCACGTGGCAGCCMTTCATTGGGCCACGTGGCGCCCTATTATTTGCCCAGGAAAAAGCCACGTGTCAAAAATTCATTCGCCCAGCTGTCATCCAATGTAAACGTGCCACATCATCAAACTGACACGTCACCTGCCACGTGTCCTCTGCCACGTATACTCTGCCACGCGTACGGATGACGTCATCCTGGTGCCACGTGTCACCCATCTAGTGGTGACACGTGTCACCTCATGATTGGTTA
This sequence comes from Picea engelmannii, assembly GCA_009831015.1. Lineage (NCBI taxonomy): Eukaryota > Viridiplantae > Streptophyta > Pinopsida > Pinales > Pinaceae > Picea > Picea engelmannii. The sequence continues at coordinate 367,100 of ML788935.1, read as the reverse complement.
ATTTGCATGCCAAAAGCCCAAAACCACCTGACACGTGGCACGCCCTGGTGCTGCCACGTGTCCTGTACGGACGGCCACGTCATCTGTACGTCTGCCACGTCAGCACTGTACGGTCCTGCCACGTGGCAGTACGGCCTGCCCAGTCAGCACATTTTTTTCCCTGTTTGGCTCGGCGAACAGAAGGCGATAACTTCTCCATACGGACTCCGTTTGCGAAAGTAAATATACCGCCGGAATCAAGAGAACGAGACGGACGCAATGGTACCATTTTCGTCGCATTCCGAGCACTTTGAAAATTGAGCATTTTTTAGACCCCTGGTCCAGATTCTGATCAACAGGTAGCATCATCATACCCACACATGTTATCTCATGATCACGTAGATCAACTCATGAGCAACGTCATCACTATCAATATCATTGGATAACATCAACTACATCATTTCTTGATACTCCATATGAGTAATCGGGCATGATGCTGAATAAGTCACTCACTCCACAGAGTGATACAAGAACTATTCTTCTAATCTAGACATATGTCCTAGAAGAATAATTTTTCCAATAGATATTGGAAGCCATGCCATGGGCTACAAGGACTATTCTTCTAATCTGGACATACGTCCTAGAAGAATGATTGTCCCAGACCATTTTCCACAGTGAGAATGTTTGTCCACTAGCAATTTGTCCTACCTGGACAATTCTCCACTTGGAGAATGTTTATCCATCAGCATACTAACTATCCATATAGCTGGTAATCATCTCCAATTCTAGTGATAGTCTCCATGGCAATCAGAACAATCCCATCCAATAGAACACAATTGTGTATATCCATTGTAGTACACAACTACTACCTAGTGGTACACAACCACTCTTAGTAGCACACGGCTACTAACCAGTGACACACAGTCACTACCAGTGGATCACATTCACCACAGTAGCATACAACTATTTTCCAGAGACATGCAGTCTCCACAACGATCATATCATTTGATATCAACAATATCATGATACAAACTGAGTAATCTATTCTTCCACTCACATCTTTGAGATCTAGAAGAGCATCTACCCTCCAAAAGTAACACATCAGCCATGGTCTATCTGGACTATTCTTCTCAAACATAAAATAATAATTGTCCCTGGTTTCTGAGCCTGGACCATTCACCTAACTAGGCCATTCCTTCGTCACTAATCATAGTGCAACCTGGAGAGAATGAGTCTACCCTAGGGAATGTCTATCCCTAATTGTTGAACCTAAACCATTCACCTAACTGGGCCATTCCTCCGGCACTAATCATAGTGCAACCTGGAGAGAATGATTTTTCCCTAGGGAATGATTGTTCAGACCATTTCCTATGGAAATGATTTCCCTGCACCAACCTCCAAAAGGGACCATTCTTTGAAACTACTCACAACTGTGAACTTCAAAAGAATGATTGTCTGGTGAGGTGAACCATTCTACTTGACCACTACTCAGAGTGACTGCCAAGAAGAGTGATTGTCCTAGAAAATTCCCCCACACTGGCCATAAGGGGAATTGTTGTCTATGGTACATCAACAATCTATCAGACCATTTTCATTACGAAAATGATTGTCCAATCTGGACCATTTTCCGAACTGGAAAATGACTCTCTGTCAGAAGTATCGAACCACTTTCTAAACTGGAAAGGAACTTCCCATAAACAAATAACATATCAGTGCTCCCTCCCAACCTGGGAGTAATCACTTCCTTTTTCAATAAGGAAGTCGTCTCCATGAGCCCCAGCTTGTCCCTTGAGTACGCAAACTTCTCATCTTGGACAGAGGCTTTACCAAAATATCGGTTATCTACTCATCTGTGGAGATATACTGGAGAACCACTTTCTCTCTTCTAGACTTTATCATGGAGAATATAATGCTTGATCTTAATATGCTTCAACCTGTCATGGAACACTGATTTCTCTAAAACCTTCACATAGCTCTTGATCATTACAATATATCATGGTTGAATTCAACACATGATCAAACGGTCCAAAAACCAACTTACGGAGCCACACTGCTTTCGTACAAGCATCACAAACTGCAATATACTCTACTTCTGCAGTACTGAGTGCAACATACTTTTGTTTCCTGCTAGTCCATGACATTGTGGCAAAGCTCAAACTGAAACATATCCAAGTAGCACTTATTATGTAATTTGCACTCCCTGCCCAATTTGAATCGATAAATCCATGCAGTTGTATATCATAACTCAAACGTTCCACAAGGAAAATATCCAGTTGAGTATTTTCCAAATACATTAACAATCCAATCAATTGTCAATACAGAGATGGATCTACTGGATTAGAGTCTCTCAAGTTCTTCATATCTGTCAGCATGGGAGTTTTTCATGGATTAACAGTCCATCATCCCATACTTCTGAGTAACCATTCTAATACACTTTCTCTGTCATAGGAAGTTTTCACCATGCTTCTGTTGTATATGAGATACTTTGCATCAAGTTGCTTGAATCCATACAAGGTATTCTTCTATCTTCATACATGGGTCTTGTTATCACTCCAAGAAACTCTTTGAGGTTGTAGGCCAAAGATGCTTGGTAACTTTAAGTAAAATGGTTTTTTGTGTTTATAAAATTGTGGATCAATGGAATAACACGGTGACTAATGAGAAGAACAACTTATCAAGTATTTGAATAAACCAGTGCTTTTAGAAATCAATGATCAGATGGAGTAATTGGACAGGGTATGAAGAATACTAATCATGATAACCAAATACAATGAATGCAGGGTCATACAAGATAGTAAGAAGTCTTTTAATTCGAATTTATGAGCTTTATAAGAAGATGACAGTTCTTAAAAGCTGAACTAAATTGAATTAAAATACAGAGTAATACAGTATATGAGTAAATTTGATATTGATGGCAAAAGGAAACTGTGATTCTATTAGAAGATAAGAGCCTTAGTACAATAGTCAAAATGTATTTAGAATCGAACCCCTTGGTGCTCCAAATGTCTTTGGCTTTATAGCCTTACAAGATGAAATCTAGATCCTTGAAAGATGGATCAGATTTGCTAAAAATAATCAAATCAAAATAGATGCAACAAGTGTAGGATGAGATCCTATAAAAATGGATCTAGAATACTAAAAATGGAAAGTCAAAACAAAATAGGAAAAGATCCTATCTAAGGATTCAAACTCTATCTTGATAGCCTTCATATCCTCCAAACTCTTTGACAGATGTACAAAACCTTCCAAGGCTGATGAATCTTCATAAGAAATTCGAATTTGCCACCTTTGGCAAAAAAGACAGTTTTTTTCTCATGAACTAGGTCACCATTTTCACTTTTCCACCTTCTTAAACATTAAATACATCAAGATAAAACCTTAAATCTGATGTATTTAATTATTATGCATCTTTAGAAACCAACCTTGAAAGATTTGGTTGAGAAAAAGTCAAATCTGTGCAAAAATACGACCTTGCTGCCATGTAACAGGTTTAACCAGCTCTTTTGTCCTGAATCCGACCCTTTAGCTGGTGAAAAGGAAAGATTTCAACAGCTAACTAGCAGATTTCAAAACCAATAAGCTGGTGAAAACCCAGAAAAATTGCCTTGGGAAAAAATCAAATTTCTCAGTCGTGGAGAGTCCGTTTTACACACTTGAATAGTCAATTGACATCTAGAAATCCTAAAATTTCCAATGGTTCTTTCAAATCTTCATTTCGAGCTCGGTAAGGTAGTAAAAAGTCCCCCACAAGATTAGGCATCATTTTTCAAACAAATTTCAAAATGAATTATTTGATCGCTAACATCTAAATATTCCCGCCTGGTCTTTGACACTTCGTTCCTTCATGCTCGTTCCCTGTAGGTTATATCCAGGCAGAAAACCCAATCTTGTAGCTGCCTCAAATGAAATGTTGACCCAATGTTTTTCTCCTTTGGCAAAGTAATCAAAATCTTCATCATTGATGATATCAAAACAAAGCATACTATTAATGAGGTTATCATATGCCAAAACAAATGCCAAAATTACTGTCTAATTATCATTCATGCTTATACTAGAATTATTCATAGTGTCCTTTGAATTTTTGACAATATATGTACTCTTTGATCCAACATGCAAGAATAAAGGAAACCATCTCGTTGAATGAGGCTTTACAGATATTAACTGCAATAATACCCTTATAACTTTTGGTGCAAATTGTTGCAGACTTGCTGCCATGATCAATATTTTTGTAATGTTTGGAAATGGGAATCAATATCTATACGTTCTCCTGGCATGTGAATTTTAATAAAAAAACTCCTATGTGGTTGTTTTTATGCTTCTGCATTGGCTTTGATTTGATTTGTATGTTCTTGTTGCTATGTAGGTCGCATGGAGCTGAAACACGGGAGCAAGAGCTAGCCTCGGTGTTTTCCCTGCTGGCAGTGAATGACATTTATCTATTTTTCCTTTGAATGCTCAGAAGTTTTGATCTGTATAAGTGTATAACAAGTGGACTACGATTTGTCGCTGGCCTCAACACCTGGGCGCTTATTAGACACTTTGCTCGACAGCTGCAAGCTTTGTTTGACTAATAGTATTTCATTTGACGTTGATCTTGAGTCCCAAAGCTTCTCACTCTTTGTCAATAATTCCTCGAGGTGTGCATGCATAGGACAGATATGGTCACTATAACAATTGTCGAAGTTTCCTTTTGATATTTACAACAGTAAGCGCTTTCACCAGCTTACTTGTTGCGGGGAGTACACCTCAACTGTTGAAACTCGAGGCTTTCACCAGCTAACTTCAACTTCACAACATACGTTAGTTGTTGAAAAGATCTTTTGAGGATCAATTTATTTCTAAGATAAGATCTTAAATCCTATGTTTTGATACTTCTAAAATCTGAAAATTTATAAAAAAAATCCTATCAATGACCACGCCATCACCTACAAAATGAAAAACATTGACCGATTCATTTTGGGAGCTAACATTTGGCTCCAACTGGGATGGATACCTCCCTGTGAGGTCACCAAGAACCTAGTAGTTCTAGTCGCCTTTAGCATTGGGCATGGAGTCATCTGTCTTGTGCAACTGATCTTCGGAAACCTGTAGCATGCTCTTCTTATTCAACCAATAACTGAAAACAACCTAGCTGCTCATATGGCGAGCTTATTCTTCTTCCTACTCCTATACTAACCAGTAGAGGCAGATTGATCAGGTATAATCAAATTTCCAATGCAGCCATATCAGAAACTGATTTACTGCTAACATCCTTGATCTTGACCCGAACAATATAGGAAACCATAGCATACACGAATGTAATTTGAAAAGATGACAGAGCCCACTTTCATCTGACAAAAGTATTTGGACATTTATGTTGCTTATAAAATCCAAATGATTAGCAATAGGGTCTTCAAAATCATTAAAGAATACCTCTTTGAGTTATTGGTCCAATTGACTGTGTTGCAGCCATTGATTGCCAGCACTGGTCTCAATGTTGAATGTAAATTGTTCTTCTTCTGTCAAGCAAGAATGCAAGCTCAATTGTTGATCTGAACTTTTTAGCACACTATCTCCCTCTTTGTATCTGTTGCAATTCCCTTTTGTCTGCAGAAATGAAAATCGAGGGCTGCCTTCATCATCTACTACAGATTCAATAATTTCACTTGCTGATTTTTCAATCTGCTCATCATCTTTCAAGTCTTCAAAGGGGATAATTCGATCTTCATGACAACCTAAAATAGTAGATGTATTTGATACAATGTCAAAAGCATCACTAAGGTTATCATAGTGTGGATCATTGATCTCTTGATCATGATGAAGAGTATCTTCTGCTGCAGCAAAGTCTTCACAAATGTTGGGATCTTTATACAGCAAATTGAACTCATGACAACATTCAGGAAATAGAAAGTCATCTGAAAATATGCCTTTACAAAACACATGGAAGGCAACATGAAAATCTGCTAAAGAGCTGATACTAGTAATAGGCAGAGACCGGTACCAATCACGAGCAATCCCTTCTAATGAAAAAAAAAATAGTCAGATCTGAACATCCTCATGCACAACTTGCAATCGATGCATGTAATCATGAAAGTCCAGCAAATGTTCAGTTGGCACTTCCCACTCTTCTCCTAGAAATCTGGGAAGACTGTTTTTCCATTCATCTCTACTAGGCACTGGATTAGGGAAACCAACAATTTTTGAAAAATCACAGAACGCATACCTCTTAGCAAAGATCTAGTTCATGTCATACCAGTGGAGTCACCAACAAATTTCTGAACAATGGAGTCGCCACTGAAATTGTCCTTCATGGAGTCGCTAGATAGATGATTACAACCAATGTAATGTCTAATCCTTGTCTATCATCAAGGAGTAGATCTAATGTCATCTCCCAGGGAAGTTGAGCTTCAATCTCCTCTCCCCAGCAACGACGCCAATTTGTTATCACTCCAAGAAACTCTTTGAGGTTGTAGGCCAAAGATGCTTGGTAACTTTAAGTAAAATGGTTTTTTGTGTTTATAAAATTGTGGATCAATGGGATAACACAGTGACTAATGAGAAGAACAACTTATCAAGTATTTGAATAAACCAGTGCTTTTAGAAATCAATGATCAGATGGAGTAATTGGACAGGGTATGAAGAATACTAATCAAGATAACCAAATACAATGAATGCAGGGTCATACAAGATAGTAAGAAGTCTTTTAATTCGAATTTATGAGATTTATAAGAAGATGACAGTTCTTAAAAGTTGAACTAAATTGAATTAAAATACAGAGTAATATAGTATATGAGTAAATCTGATATTGATGGCAAAAGGAAACTATGATTCCATTAGAAGATAAGAGCCTTAGTACAATAGTCAAAATGTATCTAGAATTGAACCCCTTGGTGCTCCAAATGACTTTGGCTTTATAGCCTTACAAGATAAAATCTAGATCCTTGAAAGATGGATCAGATTTGCTAAAAATAATCAAATCAAAATAGATGCAACAAGTGTAGGATGAGATCCTATAAAAATGGATCTAGAATACCAAAAATAGAAATTCAAAACAAAATAGGAAAAGATCCTATCTAAGGAGTCAAACTCTATCTTGATAGCCTTCATATCCTCCAAACTCTTTGACAGATGTACAAAACCTTCCAAGGTTGATGAATCTTCATAAGAAATTCGAATTTGCCACCTTTGGCAAAAAAGACAGTTTTTTGCTCATGAACTAGGTCACCATTTTCACTTTTCCACCATCTTAAACATTAAATACATCAAGATAAAACCTTAAATCTGATGTATTTAATTATTATGCATCTTTAGAAACCAACCTTGAAAGATTTGGTTGAGAAAAAGTCAAATCTGTGCAAAAATACGACCTTGTTGCCATGTAACAGGTTTCACCAGCTCTTTTGTCCTGAATTCGACCCTTTAGCTGGCGAAAAGGAAAGCTTTCAACAGCTCACTAGCAGATTTCAAAACCAATAAGCTGGTGAAAACCCAGAAAAACTGCCTTGGGAAAAGATCAAATTTCTCAGTCGTGGAGAGTCCATTTTACACACTTGAATAGTCGATTGACATCTAGAAATCCTAAAATTTCCAATGGTTCTTTCAAATCTGCATTTCAAGCTCGGGAAGGTAGTCAAAAGTCCCCCGCAATATTAGGCATCGTTTTTCAAACAAATTTCAAAATGAATTATTTGATCGCTAACATCTAAGTATTCCCGCCTGGTCTTTGACACTTCAGTCCTTCATGCTCGTTCCCTGTAGGTTATATCCAGGAAGAAAACCCAATATTGTAGATGCCTCAAATGAAATGTTGACCCAATGTTTTTCCCCTTTGGCAAAGTAATCAAAATCTTCATCATTGATGATATCAAAACAGAGCATACTATTAATGAGGTTATCATATGCCAAAACAAATGCCAAAATTACTGTCTAATTATCATTCATGCTTATACTAGCATTATTCATAGTGTCCTTTGAAGTTTTGACAGTATATGTACTCTTTGATCCAACATGCAAGAATAAAGGAAACCATCTCGTTGAATGAGGCTTTACAGATATTAACTGCAATAATACCCTTATAACTTTTGTTGCAAATTGTTGCAGACTTGCTTCCATGATCAATATTTCTGTAATGTTTGGAAATGGGAATCGATATCTATACAATCTCCTGGCATGTGAATTTTAATAAAAAAACTCATCTATGGTTGTTGTTATGCTTCTGCATTGGCTTTGATTTGATTTGTATGTTCTTGTTGCTATGTAGGTCGCATGGAGTTGAAACACGGGAGCAAGAGCTAGCCTCGGTGTTTTCCCTGCTGGCAGTGAATGACATTTATCTATTTTTCCTTTGAATGCTCAGAATTTTTGATCTGTATAAGTGTATAACAAGTGGCCTACAATTTGTTGATGGCCTCAACACCTGGGCGCTTATTAGACACTTTGCTCGACAGCTGCAAGCGTTGTTTGATTGATAGTCTTTCGTTTGATGTTGATCTTGAGTCCCAAAGCTTCTCACTCTTTGTCAATAATTCCTCGAGGTGTGTATGCATAGGACAAATATGGTCACTATAACAATTGTCGAAGTTTCCTTTTGATATTTACAAAAGTAAGCGCTTTCACCAGCTTACTTGTTGCGGGGAGTACACCTTAACCGTTGAAACTCGAGGCTTTCACCAGTTAACTTCAACTTCACAATATACATTAGCTGTTGAAAAGCTTTTTCACAAAAATTTGAAAAGATCTTTTGAGGATCAATTTATTTCTATGATAAAATCTTAAATCCTATGTTTTGATACTTCTAAAATCTGAAAATTTATAAAGAATCCTATTAATGACCATGCCATCACATATAAAATGAAAAACATTGACCGATTCATTTTGGGAGCTAACAGGTCTCTTTCTGGTATACCTTAAAACCTTGAGATTTCTCTACATAAGCTTCTTCCTCAATTGGGAAGAATAGTATTTTACATCCAACTGATGTAAAGCTTGAGATTTATCTATTGAGAAGAATAGTATTTTACATCCAACTGATGTAAACTTCAATCCATGTATATTGCAAGAGATATAATAGCTCAAATAGAGGTATATCTGGTTTACTAGAATAATTTGTCGTCTTAGTCTTCTCCCTCCTTCTGGAAGAACCTCTAGTTCTGAATCTTGCAATGCTTCCATTCATAAGTATTTTTCACAATTTCTTACATACATTTTTCTTCATCACAACTTCCATTCCTTCTTCTTGACTGCTTCTAGTGGGTTCAAACCATGTTGGTAGTCTTATGATTTTCAGTATAATAATTGGTTGTTATGGTTTTTATTTCATTCTCAGAATCTTCATGTTCTTCCTCATGTTCCTCTTTAACTTTGAGGTCCATGGAGTCTTCTATAGATTACATGGCCTTCCTTCTAGAAGATTCCAACTTCTTCCTTTCATCATAGGAACATAGATGTAGATGGACAACCAAGGATACTTAAGGCTTCTTTTCAAAGAAGACTTATTCTAGAGTCAAACTGAACGCATGTTGCTTATCATGGTTGCTACTTTCAATGGGGAACATGGGCATATACATTACAATCTTCACGGATTCTTAAATGGATCATATCATTTAGGATTATCTCCCTCCTAATACTGGATACATGCATGAATGCATGCTATTCTTTTGGAATTCTGCCATCAACTCCCTTCATATCAGAGAGTCCATGCTTTCATCTGCATACTTATTGTTTTATGTAAAGTGTCCCAAGTCTTATTCTAGTTTCCTCTTGATTATTGACTTATTTCTGGTCTAACTCCTTCTGGTTCTCTTCAAGTTTCATTATGATTTCGGTCTATCTGGCAGTTTCTACTTATATAATAGATTCCTCGGGAATTTGTCACCAAATATTGTCAACGCACTTCATCTTTTTCATGTACATTACTTGACTTGTAATCGTCATAATAACAATTCTTATATTGTTATTCTTCCATAGGTATTGTTTCACTGACATTCTTATCTTATAAGACATAGATACACATAATATGTATAGGAACTATGTAAACATGGTGTGTACGAGAACTATGTTACAGAAGAATTGTTACCTTGATTAGAAGAAGAAGTTTGTTTTATCCTGCTTGGATTTCTTTGAGGGTTCCCTTTCTTCGGCAATTTTTGCTTCGTGTGTTTCCTTCCTTTTCTTTAACTCAGGACAATGGTTGTTTTATTGACCATATTTTCGAGAGTTGAAGGATTGTATTTTTTACATATCCTTTTCTTGATTTGGTTTCTTCCTTAAGCCAAAGTTCTTCTTATTCCTGAAATTCTTGAACTTTGTTGTGAAGGCTTGATCATCATATTTCTTTTGGGATTTCTCTTTTGCATTAATCCTTGATTATTCTTGTGCATAGAAAGTCCAAAGCTCTTCAAATGTAGGATACTCCTTTCTTGTGTTCATGCTTGCGGCAAATTCATCCCATGTCCTGGGAAGGCCATTGAGTACTATATTTACTAGTTCCTTTTCTGAAATTATTTCTTCAATAGTGTGTAGTTGATCTCTTAACTAATATATTGTTACAGAGTATGATGTTATGATGTCATCATCATTCATTTTCATGTCACAGAGCTCATTCTTTAGACTCGTCACTTGTCCAATGTTTCTGACTGAGAATAGGTTAGTTAGGGCATCATACATATTCTTAGATGAGTCTAGATGACAGATGTGGGGTATCAAGTGGTGTTTTACAGAGTCCACCATGATGCTCATAGCGTTGATTTCATTGTCCTTGAACTTCTCCATAACTGCAACGTTCTAAGGCTCATTCTCTTTTCCTGCTTCAAACTGTGGTTCCATGATCTTACCTTTCACGATATCCAACACTTTATTCTTGGCAAGGATGAGGTCAATCCTTGTCTTCCATGCTCTGAAGTTAGAAGCCCCTTATAACTTGTTTTCTGACTTCATAGAGTAAGTGATGACTACTTTTACTTGGTCAACCTTTGACTTTTACCCAAAACTCAAACTTGATGCCTTGGCTTGTTGAGAGTACCAAAAGGTGTGCTAGGCTAGGGTGCACTAGGCTATTCAGGAATTAGGTCAAGATCTTCACTTAAGGTGCCTAAACAAGAGGATTAGGGTTTTGTTATTGCAACAAAAATTTGACTGTAGTTGCAACTGCAACTAAGCAAATCCTCCCAATCTATCTTCCAATGGTCAGACTGTCCGAAGATAGTGTGGGCCCATAACCTATTAGAAAAATAGGTGTGCTCGTTTCCCCATAGAAAATATAGCAATATTGTCACCCAACCATAGGCACAAAGGCCACCCCTGAGCACCTTAACCTTGATATACAGAATAATTCTGGAAGCAATCCAATAGCTAACCAAGGTAGCGCACCTTTCTCCAAGGCTAGCGCACCAAGCAAGAATAACCAAAGACCAAGCAAAAATTCCAAACCATAACCATCAGACCAAGTCTACATTGTTGCCGCTATAAGAGTTGTGAGTGTGTGAATGAAAAATGAGCTCTAGTGCCCTCTTATTTATAGTGTTCTAACTCACTTGACTGGGATGACTTCTCTTTCTAGAGACTAATAACTCAATATTAATTAATCTCTTGAGACGACTTGTCTTCTAGGGTTTTTTATCCAACGTTTTAGGGTTTCTCTTGATTCCCTAAATATTCTAGTCTCGTCAAGTTTAAACATAGAGGTTAATACCTCCCGTAGCTACCATAATATCAACATATACATATTCCTCTTCATCCTCTTTGTAAATTATGTCATCATCCTAAGTTTTGACATCTTCTTCTTCAACCTCTTTATGAATTCTGACACTTTCCTCTTTTCCTATAAATTCATCATGATCTCGTGCTACTGCAAATCATGTAAGTATGATTCCCTGAACATTTTCTTCATTTACCTGCTCTTCTTGTTCTTCACTTATTTTCCAAGCCTTCTTGTATCTATCGTCAATATTTTATTTTATGGGAGGCTTTATCACGCTTTTAAAATTTCGAGCTGTGTGTCCATAGTTGTGGCATTTGTAACATTCAATAATATGTGGAGCCACATATGCATTTATTGCATGATCATTTCTTTCATAAGCCCTGCAATCTACAACTTTATGTCCAAAGTTAGTACAATTAAAACAATGACCATAAAATAAATTTACATACCTGGGAGTGAATGATGTTCTTTGTGGTGTATCCCTTCTGTAAGTATGCCTTGGTTGATCAAGATCTTCTCTTTGGTTTTTTCTTTCACAATGATTGAAGCTTATTTGTTGCATGAATGTAGAAGGTCTTTTGTATTCATTCATTTCTAATTCTTGTTGACCGTGATTCCTTCCTTTGAGAACTTTTGCATAACTCCTTTGTTCTATTTTCTCATCATGGGGCTTGAACCTTCCTCAAAATGAACATTCTTGTATCCTAGTCCGGATTAGTCACTGTATGGCCTTTGACTGTTGAAAATGTTTTCTAACACTTGAGAAATTTTCAAGTTCTTGTTGACCTTGTTGACTTCAACTCTCAAGGTCACGATTTCCTTTTCAAGCTTCTCACACTCTTTTTCTTTCTTTATCATTTGGATCTGCATTACTTCTTCCTTTCTTTTTCTTTCTTCAAGTAGGGTTTTCAAGTGGATGTTTTCTTCTTTGAATGATTTATTTTTCTTCCTTTCTTTATTTAGCTCAGTTAAAGCACAGATTAATTCTTCCTCAAGATCCACTTCACCTTCTTTGTCGTTTTTCTGATTTTCTGTATCCATAAAGAGTATTTTCTCTGAGTCAGTGTCGCTTTCCTCATCTTCATCGGATGAAGAACTGTCTTCTCTTGAGTAGAATTTTTTCTTAAAGACTTTCATTTTAACTTTCATGTTTCCCTTTTGATATTTCTTTTCTTTCTTGGGATCTTCCTCTTCATCACTATCTGACTTTTTATCATAAGGACACTTATTTGCAAAATGACCAATTTTACCACAATTAAAACATTTTAAGGGAAGCATACCTTTGTACTTGTTGGTTCCTCTCTTCAACTTCCTGACGAAGTTGGATATTTTTCATCCTCATCTGAATCATCGATACAGCTGCAATTTGGCTTTGACTAGGGCCTTTTCTTCTTCTTTTTTCTTTTGGGTGCTTTAAAGGCTGGTTCTTTTGTGGATGGATTTTCATGTACTGTCATCATTTCACAACCTATAAATATTCCATATAGCTCATCCATACTTATCGTACCAAGGTTTTCTCTTTCTTCTAGGGCTGAAATCTTCGGATCAAATATCATTGGTAGAGACCTTAGTACCTTTTGAATAATGACTGGTTCTTTCATTTCTTCTCCCAAACCTTTAATAGCATTCACTATTTCATCAACTCGTAGAAAGTAGGCTATAATGTCTTCATCTTCTTTCATCTTTAGTTGTTCAAATTGACCTTTATAAGTTTCAAGATTGGCTCTTTTGACTTTGGCATTCTCTTCATAAACATTATGAATTTTGTCCCATATCTCCTTTGAAAAATCACAATGCATAACCTTGGCATATACTGAATCAACTAAACCATTCAGGATGACAGTTTTATCCCTCGAATTGTTTTGACCGAGTTTCTTTCCATCATTATCTGTTGGAGTGGTAGGCTCTTTGTATCTGTCTACTATTGATTGTCAAATATCAAATCCATGTGCTTGTACATATGTTTTCATCCTTCTTATCTAGAATTCATAGTTATTTCCATCAAATTGTAGTATTCCATTCTTATACAAATTGTTTCTCTCCATGATCTTCCTTCTAGTGGTTAAATTGTTTCCTAAAGGAAATTTCTCTGATACCAATTGTTGGAATACTAGGGGGTGGGGGGGCGGGGGGAGTGAATCAGTATTAGCACTCTATACCACTTTTAACCACAATATATAATCTTTCACTTTATCAACAATGTTCAACAGTTTATCATCAATGTATCATCTATGATTGCATTCAATATATCATGAGCATATAATCATAAGCAACATCACATCAACATCATCACATCAAATAAAAAGTACACCAATATTTACGTGTAAACCCAAATGGGAGAAAACCATGGAATGATTTCTTATATATATCAAGAATCCATTCATAGGAAGAACCAAATTCCAAATTCTCCAACTGCAACTAGAAAGAGGCTCCAACCCCCTATTCTCAAGCTCCAACCTAAAGGAAGCTACAACTCCCTCAATTCTTTGGCTCCAACTAGAAGGAGGCTACAACCCCCTGATTCTTAGGCTCGAACTTGAAGGAAGATCCAAATCCCTGAGTTCTCTGCCACCAACCAAAAGGAGGCTACAACACCCTTTCCTTACCCCATCATACTGCCCTGAAATATAAGTGTAGACGACATGTCACTACCACAATCACTGCCACTGCCACTGTCATTGCCATTGTCACTATCACTACCACTATCACTAGCATTGTCACGATCACTTTCACCGCCACTTTCACTCCCAATGTCATTATCACTGTCACTACCACTGTCACTATCACTGCCCTTGAAGGTCACTTCCCTGGCGTAGTGACCAGGTGATGGAAATGTCAATCATAAAGACCTAATGGAAATGAGAAGTATGGCTCGTGATGAGACCCCCTTTCTCTCGGCCATGCAATTGAGAGCCATTGCCCTAGTTTGGTGATCAAATGATGACAATGTCATACCACCAGATATCCATGGACATGATAGGTCTACTCATGATGAGACCTCCCATCCTTCAACTAACCTTTCAATTTATTTATTATGATGTGGATCCCCTTTATTCAAATATAAGTGTTTTATTGCTTTCTTGGGTGATCCCTGGGTGAAGCATCTGGAAGGTTTATATAAGGCTTTTATCTTTTACCCAACACCAATCCCTCTGGGCCTTTATCCCCTTCTTCCCATAGAATGAGGGACAACCCCTTCTGGGGTCAATATACCCTAAAATCAAAAGAGAAAAGGAAATGGAGGGGAATAATGATGGAAGGTGGTAAGTATGGTCGGTAATAGTACGATGGCTCATTAAGGGATTTCCTAGTAGCAGACCCATCCCCAAGGAAAACCACTTACTAGGGTGCAATTTCAACCACCAAGGTGAAGCGGGGCAAAAGGAATAATGTCCAAGCACATATCATGAAATCTAGAGCAATCTAAGATACAACATATTCAAATGTATTAAATATTGAAATGATTCTCACCATAATACTGACTTATACCTCATGGAGCAAGGCCCACTGCCTTCCAAAAGCCAATTGGTGTGGTGGATGCCATCTGTAAACCTGTGACCATCTATGGTGGTGAGTGGGTTTTTCATATGTGCAAAGGGTATTGCTAGTCATGTAGTCTCTCGGCACTCCATATATGCAACCTGAGGGACTTTAAACATCATCTCCTTAGTTATCCACAAAATGGGGATAACATCTAGATCCTACTTGGGGACATGTTCTCGTTGTAGAGTGCATGATAACCGCAACATCTCCCAGTAGACATGTGCCTGCAAGGAAACATTAGACTGTCAAGTGCAGGATGGCCTACTCATCCTTGCTCTCATATGATCATAATCAAAACCAACTGAACTAGAAAAATAAAATTTTGACACTTTTTTTCAAAAAAAATCTAAACTAAGCATGAAATCAATATGCAAGTAGAATGAAGTGCTTCTAAACTAGTATGAGCAATCAAGATGCAAATGCAGGAAGTCAAAATGACTTACCTACTTACCTGGGGCATGGGCCCTGAAGAAGTCATGTGACCTGGATGTGAGGATGGAGAAGAGACCCATCTACTGGTAGTGGCATCTTTCTCATGTCTAATGTTGTCAGATAGTACCTTTCTTTGTCAGACTTCTACCTGATGATGTAAGGGCCAAGCCAAGAATTGTTGTCTTTCTGTTTGTATATGGGCTTTCCCTTTCTTTTTTCCCACATGAGCACAAGAATTCCTTCATTTAAATCAATGATCCTTCATTTAAATCGATGCAAGGTGTATTCTCATTGTATGGAAGCTCTGTGTGGACTATATCTTTAATGAATTCTTCATTTTTATCATCTTCCTTTTGTATAATATTAATAGATTATAACTCCTTCCTATGGTACTGTGCAATCTTATTTTTATCTGTCCATGGGAGAAACATCTGTACTGCATCTTCCCACATGAAGGGTAGCTCAGATGGATCATACTCAATGATTTGGGGAAGTATATTATGGTAGTGTTCACTGACATAATTCGAGCCACTCAAATTCATCACATGTGTATCTTTGTTTTCCATGTTATGTAATATCTCATACGTGCCATCACCCATGGGAATATATGCATGTGTAAGGTTCGTACTAAGGAGACATCCAAGGGTTGAGGACCAGGTCCTAGAAAAGAGCATCCCACATGCATCAAGGACATTGATCACCAATATGTCCATGAGGACATTGATATGTGGAAAATCTATCAAAAATACCTCAATGTCTTCACATACTCTGAAGACCTTAACCCTTCTTGAATCGATACCACAAGCATTTCCATAAGGTCAGGTTGTCTTCAAACCAAGTTGTTTCATCACCTTCAATGATATGACATTTGTTGAGGCCCTTGAATCAAGCATGCAGTTGTTCAAGCGGATGTCATTCATGCCTAATGAGAGATAGAAGGGAGGGTTATTGTATTTTGGTCAATCGAGATACATAGTGTTTAACATCATGAGGGGATTCTCCCTTTCAACTAGCACTTGTAATATCCTCAAAACTTCCATTTTTACGAAAGGGATATTACACATCTCTATCACTGGGACCGTCATATACAATTTTCCAAACATGTTTGCAACATCTATATTCAATTGAATGTCATATGTGGGAGTTGGCTTAGGAAGCAGCTCACATGCCAGTGGTGGAGGTGGTGGAGCCACGTTTTCTGTTGTTGGAAGAGGAGTATCAGGATGTAATGGAGGGGATGAAGAATATTTCTTCTGTAGGTTATAATTTCCCTCCTTCTTAATTCCTTCTTCTAATCATCTGTCGGTTTATTTAAGCCCTAGATTGTCCCCTCTCTTTCTCCTATTCTTCTGGCTTCATTGATTTGTTCTTGAGTAACCTGTTCACTGTTGAGATTGCAAATCATGAAGTTTATATCGTCGAGATAATCTTCATCTTGTCGGGGGAATTCATCTTCCATGTGAGGTTCTTGGCATGGGAGACACCGTGCTTCTATATCAATTGTTCCAACAGGTTTCAAACTATCTAGGGCCTTTGCCTCTTGTTGAGTTCTTGGTTTCCAACCAAAGGCATCTCTCTGTTGTCTAGAAAATAGAGGTATGGGAGCAAATTGATTTCTTTCCACTGTAATTATATGGTTCATAAGTTGATCCTTCACCTGGACAAAGTGAGTATTCATCTAGTCTATCTTCTGAGTCGGGAGAGCAACCGGATCAAGAGCACTATTTTTGGAAACCTTCGTCCTTGATTATGTCTTGTTGCAAGGATACTAAAAAAGGTTCTATTTTTTAATCAAGGATATTCTCTTCATTGTTGATATTGGATTCTTTAGCCTCTTCCAATGACATGGTATTTTTATCTTTAATAATGTATCAGAACTTTCCTTTAAAGGCATTCATGTAAAGGAGATGAACCAATGATGTTGTAGGACAATAATCTGTTCGAATTTGATTGTACAACCTATCAAATCTTGAAATGAATTCCTTTACCATTTAATTCTCCTTTTTCTTGATTTGATTGAATTGAGTTCCTAGTGTCCCACCGTCTACTTTTCTCAACCATCTTCTTTTAAATAAAGCAGAAAAGGCATCATAGATTGTGATATGATTATCAGGGAGTCCTATGAACCAATCAAGAGCTTCTTCGGTCAAAGATGAAGCGAATAGTCTCATGACCACATCTTCGTGATCAATACCTGCATTGTCCATATCTCATCCCATGACATAAATGTGGTATTCGACAGTTATCACATTGTTTCTTGGGAAATTTGACAACCACTTGTTCACATATGTTGGCATTTGGTTAGGGTAGCCTTGGATATTGGTCATGTTAAGGGGTTTGTAGAGGTATCTTTCCCAAGGGCGAGCCATTGGAGCAAGGGAAGGGGATTTGTGGAAAAGGGTTTTAGCAATGGGAGGCTTGAGAGGAGGCCTTCTTTCATAAATCTTAGAAAGATTGAACCTCCCAGGGGGAAAAGGTTTGGGGAAAGAAGGGTTTTGGGAAGGTGGAGTCGCCAGATGAGTTTCAAAATGAACTCATCAAGAGAGGTGGAAAGAGAACGTTCTTTGGGTGGAGTCACCAGGTAAGCTAAGGGAAAGGCTTTTGGATAGCTTACCAAAGTGTCGTTAGGGTACGAAGAGGATTCAAAATCTTCCCCGACAATGGCGCAAAAATTTTATAGTGCAAGTTGTAGGTTGGGAAAAGTCCAACCCAACCATAAAAAAAGTGCTACAACTTGGGAATCCTACACCCAATGTCACCTCAATGTAGGTCCCGCACTTGAAGGGTGACTAGGTCACTCTAGGGAGGTGATCCTGGTTACACTAGGGGAATTGAGATGGAGGTAGAGGGAAATGGAAGTAAATCCCTTAGAGGTCAATAATAAGTGGAATGAAAGGTAGGGAGAGATGCCTTGCAAGTCAAGTAATTGTTGTTGCACTGGTATAGTACTTTTTTGGATGATTGTACCTGCCCAAGACACAAGAAAACACACTTTGCAATGATATATGTTAGTTGGATTAGAAATTTAAGCTTGTTGTCCCTAATTTATAGCAGTAGATATCATCTTATATCAGCAAATAAAACATCTAAAATCAGCATATAAATATCTAGACTAGTTAGGTAAATCAACATCAAACTTAGCAATGAGTATAGGCTAGAAATTGGCACTTAAGAAGCTAGATAAGATGGTTGTTGTAAACATGCATTTTCTGCAAAAAATTGCATCCCTATGGCTGTAGCATTCAGTGGCAAGCAGCAGCAAAATCAGCCATGAAAAGTTTCCAAGAGCTAGCTCAAAAGATGTGCCCTAGTTAGTAGAGTAAATGAGCAAAGTTAAATAGCTAGTCTAGGGTTAGTTTAGGAATTATGAGAGTGGTAATAGCTAGGGTTATGTATCCCTAATGGTTGTAGGTTAAATTTTGTAATAGAAATTAGAGTTTTGGGAGCGATGGGACGCCCTAGTTGGGGAAGACTCCTTTCAATGAGACAAATCAACTTTAAGCAAGAGATCTTTCAAAAGGTCAAAAATTATGTTTCCCAAGGCAATGATTTTATATCTTCAATGAAAAAAAGTATGACTAGTGCCTTTACTATTGGTTTAATTGAGTCAAAAGGAGCTTAGAGAAACTACCTCCTTGAGGGTGTAATCCCTTTTACTTCCCAAGGAAAGTTTCTCTAGGCTAGGGTTTAAGCTAAGAGGGTGTATGCCCTTATACTTCTCTTAGCAAACCCTTGTTAAAGAAATAAGATGAAGAATAAAGTGATGAAGACTAAGGTGTGTGTGTATGCCCTTACACTTCCTAGCTAGTTCCTAGCACAATAACCTTGAGTTCAAACAAATGAGAGCAAGAAAGTAAAAACCATACCAATTCAAGGGAAAATGCCAAAATAATCCACCGCAATAGCAATAGCATAGTCTTCCAAGGCTAGCGCATCACTTCTTCCATCAACCATTCATAAGTATAGCCATACAAAAGTGCACAAGAGATAGAAAGAGCCAAGAAGGCCAAAAATTCCAGACCAAGTCTCTCACAAGAGGGAGAGTTATGCTTTAAAATGAGATTTGTGATCTATATTTATACTAAAAGTAGCTAACATAGTTTGTCCACAAATTAAGGAGTAAAACACAAGATTAGGGGTCAAAAACCCTAATCTTTCCCCCTTAAAAAAGTAATATTCAACAATTCACTTAAAATTTCATTTTTTGCACAAATTAAACTCTAATTTAGGAGGATGTCAGCCCTTTAGGGGACATTTTTCCACTTTGAGGAAATCGTTGGTGTTGGAGAAGCATGGATGGGCCCCCAAAGGCCACGTGTCAAGCATCTACGCACTCATATCATAGTGAAGACCTTCTTCTCCCCAAAACATCCATGTGTCAAAGAGTGGCACCTCACCACCATGCCCTAGCCCCTAAGATCATGATGCTAAGCTCAAAAGTGGAACGTTTTTCCCCTCCTGGGAAAATCGTTTGGCAAGTAAGGGGTGGTCTAGGTCGTCCAAGTCATCATCAAGGTCTTCCAAGTCTGATCTCTCTCTTCTGGCATGTAGGAGCCTAGCATCCAACCTATGGGCTTGTAGCCCCATGGAAGCCCAATCTAGGCTTGTTCTCCCAAAACTGTCCACCAATTAGGTCCTGCAAAGACAAATGAACATGCCCTCCAAGGATCTCAATTCATAACATCATGATATGTGAATCCAATCAATAAATAATCCATCTAATCATGTGCATCAAAGATCACTATATCAAACAATTAACAACTCAAAGACATTATGTGACTTATCAAGCTTAAATACGGGAGGGTTGACGAGGTGTCCTATTGGGTAGATCTTGCCCTAGGTCAAGGAGAGCTTCCAAGAGGTCCCTCTCTCAGCCATGTAAAGTGTATGAGGTGGATGGGGTCAAGACTCAATGGGCATAGGGCTCATGACATACAAGGGGTCGTAGTGTCTCATTCATGGGTGCCTTTGTAGAGGGTGTGTGGTACCTTTGTTCGCAATGCACTTTTTCCAAGCCCATCAATTGCCTTTTATCTTTCTTTCTTTATATTTTCTTTCATAATAGAATAAGGAGATATTGAAGGTCACTGCCCTGGCGTGGTGACCAGGTGATGGCAATGTCACTCAGAAATACATAATGGAAATTAGAAGGTTGGCTTGTGATGAGACCCCTTTCTCTCAGCCATGCAACTCAAAGCCATTGCCATGGTTTAGTGACCATATGATGACAATGTCATACCACTAGATATCCATGGACATGATAGTTCATCTCGTGATAAGACCTCATATCCTTCAATTAACCTTTCAATCATTTCTTTATTATATTGTGAGTCCCCTTTATTCAAAGATAAGTGTGTCATTGCTTTCTTGGGTGATACCTAGGCGAAGCATCTGGAAGGTTTATATAAGGATTTTATCTTTTACCCAACACCAACCTCTCAGGGCCTTTAGCCCCTTCTTCCCATAGAATGAGGGACAACCCCTTCTTGGGTCAATATACCCTAAAATCCCAAGAGAAAAGGAAATGGAGGGGAATAATGATGGAAGGTGGTAAGTATGGTCGGGAACAATATAATGGCTCATTAAGGGAGTTCCCAATAGCAAACCCATCCCCAAGGAAAACCACTTACTAGGGCGCAATGTCAATCACCAAGGTGAAGCAGGGAAAAAGGCATAATGTCCAAGCACATATCATGAAATCTAGAGCAATCTAAGATACAACATAATCAAATGGATTAAATAGTGAAATGATTCTAACCATAATACTAACTTGTACCTCATGGAGTAACGCCTACTCCCTTCCGGAAGCCATCTGGTGTGGTGGATGCCATCTGTAAACCTGTGACCATCTGTGGTGGTGAGTGGGTTTTCCATTTGTGCAAAGGGTATTGTTGGTCATGTAGTCTCTCGACATTCCATATCTACAACCTGAGGGCATCGAGACATCATCTCCTTAGTTATCCACAAAATGGGGATAACAATGTCAATATCACCAAGATGTGCCTCAAGCACTATGTCGACATCAATTTTCCAACATGCACCTCAATCATGTGTTAAACCAAGAACCAAGCTACGCCTCAACAAATATTATACCAATATCAAAAAGACATGCATCTGATTGTTATAGCACAAAATGCCACACATATGCATTTGTGACATGGCCCAATCCTTTCTCAATGCTTGCTAGACTTTTCCCCAAAATACCTCTCAAAAATAATTTAAAAGACATGCCCTAGGAGCATATATGTGGGTTTTTTTAGTGCAACACGCGGACATCCGCGACTTTCCACACTGCAACCTACGGATACCCTCAAAATTTGTGAAAAATAAAATAATTATGTGTTTTCGGGATGGTTTTTTGGTTGGGCTCGTTTCGCAATGACCCTTGCATGTACGCAACAAAATTCAACTCCCCAAACCTCTGTGGGAAGATATAGAACAACCATGGAAGGCAGAGGAGAGATCAAGTCCATTTATGCAAAGTTATGCTGCCAACATCTAGCAAGCCTTCCTTCCCCATAATTCTCTGAGCAACATCCCCTCTAGTCTGGAAACTCCGTTTCAAGTGCTTCTTTCTCATTTCATGTGGCTATAAGGTGTCTCCTTATCCCTATATGAGTCATTAAAGGAAGATTACATTGGTTGAGTTGATGCTTGAGGATTCCTAGAGGAACCTAGATAGTTGGCTTCAAGACGATGTCTAAGGCTGGACAAGGTTGTAACTTACCTTTTCCACTTGTTGATAATAAAGAGTTTGTTTTCCCTCAGATTTTGTCCTCAATGTATGTTTCTCTTTGTTCTTACTTTGAATATGACATATGACATGCACATGCTTTTGATTACATAACTACTTTCATTGCAGCCCTTGTTTTGTAGCTATCTTGCAGGCTAGTTCTAGCGGAACATAAAGAGCTCTTCGATGAATTGGAGTGGGGATCGACATCAGACTGGAGAATAAGGTGCACTTTCTTTTCTCCTCTCCATCCCTACTTTATCCTAGTTTAAGTAGTTATTTTCTTTATATTTTGTGTGCTTGTCATTGAGGGGAGATTGTTGTCTCTTCCACTTAGTATTTCTCTATTGTGATTCTGACTCAAGATCACAGGGGAAAAATCCCTTAATTGGAATTAGTGACTTCGCTGGGGAATCTCCTAGTTGGGTCATTTTGGTTGAGGTGTCTTTCTTTCTTGCTTTGTCTTTTTCTGTTAGTTTCTGATTCTTTTACGGATTCTTTTAGCCTCGCATGACCTGTTGCTAATTCCTAAAGCCCTTTGTTTTAGAGTGGCCTTTTTCTTTTCTGGGCTTACCTCGTCATCCTAAAGTTGCATCTATGTATCCCACGTACATCTGTGTGTTGCATATCTACAGTCTGTGGATATCCATAAGTTGCATTGGTAAGAGTCGCGGACCTGTGTGAAGTTGAAATGTTTTTAAATTTCTCTTCCTTTTTGGGTTGAATGCTTGGTTTGATCAGTCACTTGGACTGTCCTAAGTTTCTTTTTGGTTTCTTTTTGTTAAGTCCTGAATGTTTGATGTACAGAAAAGATTAAAAGTTTTGCTTAAACTGTGTATTATAAGGTTTTTTGGGTAGAATGAAAGAGTAGCCTTCTTTGTCTGCATATCCAGATTCACTGTATTTTCAGTGGTGTCTTGGTTGAACGCTTTCTGTCTTTTTGCCTGCTTTCTACCTTGTTTCATACAGAAAAAAAATTGCATTTCTTTGTTTTTATTTTCTTTTGTAAACGAAAAAGATAAAAAAATATGTTTGTTTGTTTTCTTCTCATTTCTTGAACCCTTGCCTTCTAATATTGCAAGAAAAGAGGTAGTCACTTAGCATTCAGGTAGTTGCATTATGCTTTGGTAGTGGTAGCCTTTCATTAAAAAGGAAAAGAATCCAATAGTACAAGTTTTGCATTCTTGTGTGCATTTGTTTTCGGAAGGAGAATTGTAAAGTGCATCTCAAGGTTTCCAAAATATTGCACTCAAACTTTTTGTTTTCATCTGAAAAACAAAAGAATTTGCTTCATAAGTGTAGTTGCATCCTTTTTCATTTTAAGAAATTACATTGTGCTCTTATATTGCATTACTTTTGCAGACATTCTGAACATCACCAAAGTTGCATCTGCACCCTTTCTGAGTAAAGAAAAACCCATTAAAATGAACGCATAAATAAAATTTATTAGAAACATTCATTTTTCTAGGGTGAACGAACAAGTTTAGGCTAGGGCCTTAGTGTAGGTTGGAGAGAAAATTTATCCAATGCCACTAAACAAACATAAATGTCTAAGATAGGGAGTGTGGAATCCAGTTGTTGTATAAGTTGGTCTGAAAGCTCCTCTAACACGGGAGTTAAACACGAGGTCATTTAAGGAATAGATAAGGAGATCCCCCTCCAAAGTTCGACCGAACGTAGCAGATAGATCATATAATGGGGGTTTTTCCTGAAGTGACACTGACTCATTTGGCGTCATTACTCTACAAGTTTTGAACCTGGTTGAATTCTTCTTGAAGTGATACTATCCCTCTTGGCGTTAGTCCTCTAGAACGTCGGACCTAGTTTGATATTTTCTGAAGTGACACTAGCCCTTTTGTAGACAGTCCTCTGAAAGAGCTTCGGGCTTAGTTACCTTTCCCATACGTTCGATCCCGACTATCGACTATACCTATTAGGCACTAACTATGAATTGGTAACTTTAGTTTCTTCTCCTAGGTATATCATAAGGTGACTACGGGAGTTTGTCGTAGTACTTCAGTACTTCTGGAGGGTTCCCTGCAAAGAGTGGGTACTTACACCAGATAAGGCTGATCTCTGGAGGTTGGGATCACTGCTTCTCATACCTTTGTGCATTGTTCCACCAGACTTAATCAACCCATGCCTTCGTTCGGAAGGGCCCGGGCCCACTTTGTTTCTATTCTGGTCCCAAGACCTAATCCACTTGAGTCAGAATCTTGACAAAGTTGTTTGTGTTTGTCTTGTCTTTTAGGGCTTTGTAGTGGTGTGTTTGGTGAAGGTAGTTCAACATTAGGAAGGCGAGTTGATTGTCACTGAGACCTAATAACTAAAATTGGCCAACCTATCACCCCAAAGATCGAGGAGAATTTAAGGCCTTTCTCTCGAGGAAGAGGTTAGGAATAATTCTCCCCCTTCCCCTCAAATGCATCAACTTGATCAATCCGGCACTTTCATAGCGATCGGTCAAATTGATATCGTAAACATTGATCCTCTGGAAGTCAACACTTCAAAACTAGAGGAGGTAACCATTGAGGACCTTGGAAGTGGGGAGCTCGCTCCACATTTTAATCCATAGTTACTTGAGACTTTTCCATTTCCATTCGTAGGAGTCCCACCTCCCAAATCGGACTTCGCTGATAGTATCCCTCTCCATAGGGCCACTATGGATTTCACTCTTCCAGTGTCAAGGTAGAGAGCCCCTGCAACTCCCACCTTAGCAATAGTTACTATGGGTATCTTTCCCCCTAGTATGTCAGCTCAAACGAAAAATGTAATTCAATCCACCATAATCGCGATGAAGAGCAACATTTCCTTACCAGTTGTCGGTCCCACTCGAGTCTTGAGTGAAACTGCATTGTTTTCATCCACAACGAACTTCTTCTTTTACGGAATTTTGTCGATGGACGCACTTAACGCATTAGTTAGTTCTCATCCAGCATCCCAGTTTTCAAATGTTGGTACAGGGAGCACTCTAGCTCCTTACCAAGCCATGTCTTGGGGAAGAAGACACATTCCTCCATCATCCCCATTCATTGGAAGCAAACCTATCCAATCTTCCAGCCATAACCCCGCATGGGCCTAAGATGCCTCCATGGGTAGTGGACTTCAATCCGCTAGTATGTCTTCTACGTCGACCCCGTTCACACTTTATGGTGGGTTCTGGAACAACCCTTTCACTTCATCCGCAGTGTCGGTAGGGGGAAACCCCTTCCCAGGTCAATCCACCCCTTGGAAAGTACCTTTGTCTTCTCTAGGGGCACTATTGGGGAGTACCCCTCTCCAAGGCTAGTGGTATCCCTCTCAAGGGATGTTGTAATGGGGCAACCCATTTTCCGGTCAGTCTACCCCCATGACAGGATTTGTTCTTCCACATGGGGGCTTCACTAGGGAAACCAAGGTTTTTATTTTGGGAATCAAATGGGTGGAATTGTTCCTCTGGTTAACCAAGGCCAACAAGGATTCATCCCAAGCTCTAGTTCAATAGAAAACTCTTTCTGACAGCGTGGTACCAGATACAACCCATGACCTTCTTTTCAAGTCACTCATCAATCAATGACGCAGCCTAGGTTACCATTTCTGGCAACGTTACATTTTCCATATTTATCCAAGTTGATGAATGATCCCATTCGTCATGACCCCAGTTGGCCTGCAATCCCGACCAAACCACCTTTGGACATTCCAAAATTCGAAGAAAAAAGTAGCGAGCATCCACAAAACCATGTTACGACTTTCCACTTATGGTGTTCATCCAGCTCGCTCAATGACGATTCGATTAGATTGTGTTTGTTCTAGTGTACTCTTACTGGAGACGCTACCAAATGGTATATTTAAATTGAGAGGAGAAAGTACTCGACTTTCGGAGAGCTAGCCATGGTTTTCTTAAATCATTTCCAACTCCTTGTCTGGTACAATGTCGGGATAGAATTGTTGACTAATTTTGAGCAAGATAACGCCACACACATTTTTTATCATATTCGGGAATGGAGGAGAAGGAAGATATTGATTAAGGCTACGGTTCCACCTTAGTTCCTCCTTGAATGGTTCCTGAAATCTCTACTTCCTTATATTTCGAAGGACGTTGCAACTTTGGGAGTGTTTTCAAAGGAATAAGCAATCTTTTAGGCGTAGCAGTTAGAGCTCATATACTCTCAATCAGGAATTCTCTATGAGATTATGTCAAACGTTCCACGATCTACTCTCAACTTGGCAAAGCCAAAGTCTAACCCACATGTCAATGGTATAGTGGATTATGCCCAAACAAAAGTCACAGACCTTACCACTAGCAAGATGCAGAAACTTGTTATTTAGTAACTTGTGGTCGGTCTAGGCTCTGGCTCAAC
This sequence comes from Picea engelmannii, assembly GCA_009831015.1. Taxonomy (NCBI): domain Eukaryota; kingdom Viridiplantae; phylum Streptophyta; class Pinopsida; order Pinales; family Pinaceae; genus Picea; species Picea engelmannii. The sequence continues at coordinate 340,396 of ML788935.1, read as the reverse complement.
CACCCCCACCACCTAGTATTCCGACGTACATTCAGTGCAAACGAAGACTTGAAAGGTTCCTCAGCAACTCGGAGAGAAGAAAACAGACAAGGGTAAAAAAGGTGGTGGGGGGAATAATAAAAAGTCGGATAAGAATGCTTAGGGGGGCAAGGATGAGAAAAGGAAGGTGAAGTTTTCTTGTAAGATTTGCAACGATGATCACCTTACACATCAGTTCCCACATATGAAAGAAGCTCGATGTCTTATTAAGTTGAATAACCAGCAGCAGCCTGTTGGGTTGAAGAACCCTTTCCCACAAGGGAAAAATTTGCAAGCTAGTTCTTCCAACTTCAACCCACAAGGGGGCACTTCATGTGCTCCACCCTCTGGTGGATATAAAGGAGTAGTAAACATGCATAGCACTTTGAAGATAAAGGATGTGGATTTTTCAAGAAGGTCTAGGAATTATGACAATCCAAAGTTGACTGAAAAGGGTAAGAAAACTTCAGAAGAGAAATCCCCTCTCCACATAGAGAATCCTAATAAAGAGACAACATCTCACATACCTAAGGGAATTTATAAAAGGAAAACGTATAACCCCAATGCAAGAGTCGCTCCCAGTTATTCAATTGTTGAGGATTTGGCTCAAATGCCTTATGCAATGTCAACTTTGGAGGTGCTCCAAAGTTTCCCCTCATATCGCACTGCATTGTTGTCTACCATACGAGTTGTTGATTGTTCTAGTCGGCTCGTAATGAAGTTTGATGCTACTAAGGTGAGGCCAAACCTTCCATATCACTTAGCTTTTCAGAATGGGGTTGTTTGCAACAATATGTTAGTTAATATATTCATCGTTGATGAACAAGCTTCCACTTGTGTGATGTCTTTGTCATGTTGGAAAGCTATTGGTTATCTTGAGCTTAACCCCTCTCCTACACTCTTGACTGCCTTTGATGGTCATTCATGTCAACCACATGGTATTATTATTTCATGTTCGGTTACACTAGGGTGAAATTATGTTTGTGTAGAGGTTGAAGTAGTCGACACACTACTCGACTATAATCTCTTGTTAGGAATAAGTTGGACATACACCATGAAAAATGTCGTCTCGATAGTTTTTCAGATTATATGTTTTCCCCGTGAGAGAAAAATCGTGACCATCGATCAAGTGGTGTCCAACCTTTCTGACATGGCAGCTAATCCTGGGACTACCGTCCCTTGGATTGAAAACTCTCAGGCGGCCACTACGAGCATCGGTTCTGGGATGTACCCTTCACTTATTGGATCTTTTGAATCTCCCGCACCAATTTTGTATGTTCATGCCACTCTAGTTAATAGGGTCGCTTTATTTAGAATGTTGTATATGCAAGACCCATGGACCCTTCCCTCACCGTCTAGTATGGTTGAAGGTCAAATTCATGTTGAGATGGTCGAACCATTGTCTGCAGTTGAAGTAGCTTATCAAGCCATTTAGCAAACCTAGATCAAACTATAGTGGTCACCGAGGAGGATGATCTCTTTCCTGAGCCTATTTGGGCTCAAAACTCTTCAAGTTCTCAAGACTATTTGGATGTCATCTTGCCTTCAGATGAAGCAATAATCGAGGCAATGGTCGGAGCTGAAAGGCCATGGGGGGATTTGCATCATAGATCATATTTCCTCCCTGTTCTCGGTCGAATAGAGAATGGATAGTTCAAGTCAGCCATCGTTGGAAGAGTTGATAGGGTAGTCAATCCCTTTGTTGGGCATGGTGTCTATACCGAATGAAACATGGCTAATATATCAGAGATGATCTTAGTCAACATTTCTAAAAATCCTGAAATTGTTGAAAACGTCTTTATCGAAGCAGAATGCTCATAGGACGAGATCATTGAATATATGACACTCTCTAAGGAGTTCCGAGATTTTTTTGCATGGTCTTACGAGGAAATGATTGGCATTGATCCTCAAATATTTCAACACGAAATTCAAACCTATGAAAATGCAAAGTCGGTTCGACAAAATTTGAGACCTGTGAACCCAAGAAAGGTAGCAGCAATAAAAGCAGAAGTGGAAAAGTTGCTTAATGTAGGATTTATATACCCAGTTCCTCTGACAGAATGGGTGTCCAACCCTACTCCTGTTGATAAGAAGCAGGGTACAATCTGTGTTTGCATGGATTTTAGGGGCTTGAATAAGGCTTGTCCTAAAGATAAATTCTAGACACCATTCATTGATCAGATCTTGGATGAGTGTGCAGGGAGTGAAATCTTCTTGTTTATCGATGGTTTTTCTAGATACAACCAAATTGAAATTTGTCTGGAAGACCAACACAAAACATCCTTCATATGTCCCTGGGGTACTTTCGCTTACAGGAAAATGTCGTTTGGTCTTAAAAATGTTGGTGCAACATTCCAGGGAGCCATGATTTTTTCCTTTCATTATTTAAAACATATAGTGGAGGCATACTTAGATGATCTCATGTCTAACTCACACAAGAGGGCCCAACATCTCTTACGACTTCACTTAGTTTTTGAACAAATTCATTTCTATAGGATCCAATTGAATCCACACAAGTGTATTTTTTCTGTGACCTCTGGTCACCTTTTGGGATTAATCGTTTTGAAAAAAGGGATTAGGGTTGACCCTTGAAGGTTGAGGCAATAACTTTGTTGCCTCCCCTGCATACAATCAGACAAATTCAGGGCCTACAGGGAAAGGAAAATTTCCTCATGTGTTTTGTCCCGAACTATGCTAACATAACAAAGGGTTTTATGCACCTTTTGGAGAAAGGGGTCCCGTTCTATTGGGAAGAAGTTGCACAACGTTCCTTCAATGCATTAAAGAAAGTGTTAGTTTTGACTCCTTTCTTGAGTCCTCCTAATTACAATTGAGACTTCTTGTGATATTTGGCAGCAGTTGAGTCTTCAATTCACATAGTTCTAGTTCAGGAGGATGACGAGCTCCAGGAGCATTTCATCTATTACTTGAACCGCACTCTCATGGGTCCTGAACTCAATTATTTGCATGTTGAGAAATTGGGATTGGTAGCTTTCCATGTTGTCCAGTGGCTTCGACATTATATTATACTACGTAAGACAATTGTCATCGCAATGGTCAATCTATTTCAATGTAATATCCATGTTTCCCCCAGATTGTAATTAATCATAAAATAGGAATTACCATGCTAAGTCATGTGGACACTGTAAATGTATTATTGTTTGAGTTGCCAATAACTAACTGTGGGGGTGAAGCCTTGAAAGTACTGGCCATGATATCACTAGAGGAAGAATGTGAAAACTACACGAGAGGGTTCATTATATCAAATAACCCCAAATTTCCCTTGATGAGGATGATAAACCTCCTTTGTATCCCAAGGAGAGAAATCAGTTAATGAAGAAAGGACCAGTGGTTGAATTATCAACCACCCCCATGAATGGGGGCATGATCTAGCTGCAAAATGTCAGCCCAAAGTACCACAGAGACCTACAGACCCGAGATTCCTTTTGATAAAAGGAACGTGATGGGTCAGGAACCTTTCGAAAGAAGGAAGGTAAGATAGATACACACGAACAATCAGAGGGGAGACACGGGACGAGAGCACAAGATCGTGAGGGAGATGAGCGGAGCTCTCTATGGGTTAATGAATAGAAGGTCGTGAGCTTGATGTTATGGGGAGAGCATCTGATAAACCTCGTCGAGGCCATAACAGAGAGAAATCTTTGAAAGTTGCAGAGAACAGAATCTGAGCAGAAGCCAAACAGAGAAATAATCCTCGAGAACTGTGAGAGTTACCTGGTGATATCATGGCTTGGAACGGGGGTGGCCAGAGTGCTAAGAATGAATGCCTCTGAGCCTATGGTAGGGTGGAAGGACGAACACCCACAGTCAGTTAGTTGGCTACCACTTGTAATAGATAAGTAATCGCATATCTTGTGTATTTAAGTGGTACTGCTAGTTAAAGTTGGATATACTATGAATGTTGCAGGGATGGTTGTGTTTGCTTAATGATTTATACTGTATTTCCTTCCTTTTTATCTGCCTGAATGTAAAATTAGGCAAGTAGGAAATCATATGGATAGGACATGTTTTATACTCGTAAATGCTTGCGTCATGTGGTAGCTTAAGCTAGAGTCACGAATTGTATGTCTGTGGACCTTGGACACAGTTTCATGAATGCATGTCGACCCTCCTAGTCATTATGAGTCCCTTGAAGGACGAAGTCTGTTACGCTTAAGAGAGGTAGTGCAGATATGCATAGGCTCTCTGCGAGGCAAGTAGAAATCGAGAACCACTTAAGTTCTAGACTTGATGAATGAGCGCAAGGGGTATGCAAAAATTATTCTATGTGTTAAGTCCAGGATAAAGAGTTTAACACTCATAAATCCTTCATAACTAACGAAGCTCAGGAGGGATAGAAAGAAATTCATGTATCGAAAGGGAGTATCCTTTCATTTGGAAGTTGAACGGATGAGATCTATTCAGGAAGATCTAAGGTCTATCACAACCGTTAGATTTTAGGAAGGAACACAAGCGTTAGTGCCTCGACTTCTTCCGCCTTCGTAGGTCTGGTAAATGTTGATAATCATCGTGAAAGGGATGGATCCTTTAAATTCCAAAACCTGAAATAGAGATGTGATCTAGGCTGTAGATCCAAGGATCTATCGGGACCCACCTGGATCGTCAGATCAAAGTCCAGACAATAAGGAACGAGCATAGAGGAGCTCAGATATCAACGGTTAGATTTGAGCGCGTGGACCAACAACCATTGGATCTAGAGGAAGGTGCACAAGATTTAACTTTTTTGGAGTTGCACCAGAGAGTGAACTCGTGAAGTCCGAGTTCGTGAAAAGATTCTAGTCGTCCATTGAGAAGGGACGCATGGCAAGAGATCATCGTTTCGCTAACTCACAACTCGGGAGGTCATAGAGAGGAGTCATGAGAACTCGTGAAGTCTGAGTTCGCGAAAGGATCATAGTCGTTGATCGAAGGAGGGATCTGGACCGTTCATCTGGAAAGAGAATATCAGGAAATCGGGAATCGGGGAAACAGAGGTAAGCCAACTTCCAAGGTCGCGAAATGTGAATTCTTGATTCGTCAGAGATGAGATCGGGACTGTTGGATCACGGAAGACCATGGACCATTGATCTGACTCTATCGGAAGATCGTGGATTGAAAGAGTCAGGGTGGACTCACATTCAAATACCCGAGACGCGAACTCATGATCTGATCGCAGTCGTCAATCGAAGGGAGAGTGTGGACCGTAGATTGGGTCTTGGAGGGGGTTGCATATCGGACTTCAGAGAGGAGAAGTGAACTTCCATCTGGAGACACGAAACACGAAGTCCTGATTAGTGCTTGAGGTTGAGCCCCGGTTCATAGTCGGTGGTCATATGAAGAAGGAGCTAGCAAATGTTAGGTCCATGTTGGGAGATCGGAGATCGGGAGAGTCAAGGTGACTCACACGCAAGGACCTGATACGTGATTTCATGACGTGCCTTTTAGTTAGGCTTGTGGTCACGGGTAGTGATCACGTGGAGGGGGGGCTTGCACCTAGTGCTAGTTCACACGGGTGAAGTCTCGCAAAGACCCATGGATCGATTTATTAGAGATTCAAGTGGGGAATTGAAGATCTTCTTCAACTTAGGAATTTTGAAGGTCCATTGACCATGATTAGAGACCATGGATGGAAGATTCGACTAATTGAGGAAATAGAAAAAAAATTTCTATTTATGCCACGTCGTGGGTATGTGACAAATTGGTATCAGAGCATGGTTACAACACTTGGCCTGCTTGGGCTCATGCGACAGTCGCATAAAGAGGTACTATTATCTGCTTTTACTCCTTGAGGAAAAAGGACTGCAGATTGAACCTATGATTTTGGGAATTCTTGTTGAATTTCAGTAGAAGAATTTATTTAACCCTTGTCAAATGATAACTAGTCTTACCTGACTAGGGATATGCTAATTAACATTGATAATAAGACTTGAATGTGGATAGTTGAAGGTGGCAGGGTTCTGTCAAGGGTAGCTGAAGCCTGAAAGATGGATGACCTGACATTCATGACACTGCCTCTAAGCGTGGGCAGTTGGAACCTTAGGCACTGATGATGGCTGATTGTATAATGGTTAATACCTTTGTGGGCTTAAAGGAATCTGATAGAATCAGGTAGGATCCTTGCCAGTATAATTATTGCTTTATATTAAACTCGGAGTATATAACTCCTCATGACTAGAGGAAAGGTGAGACGAGTAAAGTCTTATAGAAGTTGAGGCAAGAAATTTATCTTGCCAGCTGCTATAGTATAAAAGGGAGAGTGATGTTGGTTGGTCATTTTTATAAAGAGAAGGCAACACCAATATGAGTTATAACTGTGAGATTATCCATGTAAGCGACTATAATATCTAACTAAAGAACACTAATGATAAAACTAAGCTAGAATGATGAATACTTAGTTGTGTGTGTATGCTTGAGTGCATGGATCTAATGCATTGAGAAGCTTCTTGATATGAAGCCTGATATTAATACCGGTTAGATACGAATGATATCAAATGTGCGAGTGATGCACATGTATGATGTAAGGGTATAATTATACTAAAGTCCCAATATGGTTGCCTTGATGAGTGAAATTTGAGGCAAGCTTAGAACTTGCCAAGATATAATGAATAGTAGAAGAATGCCATCGTTGCATGGTTGACTCCATTTTGAAGGGTCATGAAAGTTATGTTTTGAATGATATCTTAAGGGGAATTTGTTCCATTCCCTCGAGAAAGATTAGTGTAAATAGAAGAAAGAGTGGACGACCAAGGATGTTTTGTTGTCGTAATAAGAGGCAATTGGTTTTGCCTTGAAGGTCACATGAGAATGATTGTAAACAATCATGAGTTGACTGATTGTAAACAATCATGAGTTGACTGATTGTAAAGTAGAGATGTATGCATGCTATGAATTATACCTATGGAAGCTACACACAAGCTGATGATTATGAATATAGTTAAGTACATCATGGAAGTAAGTTAACAAACCAGAATATGTATAATTTGGGTACTTAACCAAGACGCTCGTTTATATTTCTTAAGGAATATTTGGTAAACAACTAAAGCTAACTCAAGGTTGAGTCCATCACAGTTAGTGGTGGACATGCAATAAAGAAGTTGCATGCGGTGAGATTTCCCTGTGAAGAAACTGTGTAAGGACTCTGTCAGAAGAACAGAGTCACAACCCTAATAATTGTTGAAGGTTGGGCAATGGGCTGCAAAGCCTATCTATATATAAGAATCATGGATTACATTTTGAAAGCATCATGTAATGAATAGAAGACTAATGAATGGATACAAGAGTATGTTTGATTGAATAGGCTTGGTTAAAGCCATGTTAAGAAAAGGTAGTGAATCCTTTAGAGATAACTCAGCTGGGCTGAAAAGTCTTGGGCAGTGTAGAAAGAATTGGAAGAAGGGGAGATTCCCTAACTCCCTTCTTGCTATGTGTTATGTTTCCTCTGGAATGAGGAAGCCAATTTACTGATAAAAGTAATTGTTTTGACATCATAGTGATGATGATTGCATTATTGCAGAAACAGTTGAGGACTATTTGTATTGCATTCATGGAGACCCTTGAAGATAATGTGATGAAGTGCATAAAGATATACTAGGACATTTTGAAGAAGTTGTGAATTTTGGATGTTATGATACATGCATTTTAATTGATATTACAACTAATGATGCATGTTGTGTATAGAAAGGAATTAGAACTGTTGAGGAAGATGGTTACCAATGACGGGCAACCTCAAGTAGAGGATGACCATGGGAAGGCTACGGTTGAAACATTGTTGACAGGATTGTAAGAATCCCCCTAAAAGCATCGTCGATGAGGTAAAAATCATAAAGAGGGTGTTAACAGCCAAGAATAGGTATGAAAAGATTGGGTAAGAATCTTTTCCGAAATATTTTATTGTTTAATGTTATGCACGAAATTTTAAAAAGGGCAGTTGTATGCAATGGATACCCAAGTAGGGTATGATTCGGAAAGGAGAACCCGAGTGATGGAGGTGTGAACCTCTAGCATTGAAGACTAATTGTATGATGCAATAACATTTGACCCAAATGATATCTGTTGACCAAAAAAAGGGGGGGTCAAAAACCTTTACTAAGAAATCATAGAAATCCCTTCAATCAACTACAGATTGAGATCGTGAAAATCATGAAAGAAAACCCTGATCGAATCAGGTTAATCAAGAACCTGACAGAGGAGATGAACACGAGTTGTTCATCAGAAGGAATTTGATCTCAATCATCAGATCGATTTCAAGATCCACTAGATTTATCGGATCAAACACTAGTTGTTCGATAAGATCGATGACCAATGTTCATTGCAGGGATTGAATGGACACACAAGTTAACGACAAAGTTTGTGCCCATAATTTAAATCCAATACAGTTTTGTTTTGAGTTTGGGGTCCTATCGTAGATCGGACGACCCCCATCTATTGCAGTGATCGAAAGGAGAACTAAACCGTGAACTAGTTGAGATTCTGCAATCCCTTGCAGCTGTTGGATCTGGGGGAAGATGGATCTTCACCGTCGATTTGCAGACAAGGGGTTTAGCCAGGATCATAGAACCCAGACACGGGGGTTGAAAAGGTAGTGCTTGAAAGGAATAGAGTTGAGGTCACAGCTCTCGATCACATGGAAAGAAAAATGGAGTCCTCTAGGCCAGTCAAGGAAGGTAGAGTTTGACACTCTACGTTAGACTGTGGCCGCGAGGACTGGTTCTATGGGAATAAAGGTGCTCATAGTTAGCACATTTCATGGAATGCATTGAGGGAATGCATGTTGCATAAGAGGACAAACAATGGATTTTTTAGTAAGGAAGGAGGACCTTCCAATGTTTTACTTACATTATGTAAGCGTTGAAGGAAAACAAATTGGGTGGTCGTGAGTGTTGGCCTCATGGTTATTAATGAAGGAAGATTGCTTAAAGGCATTCATGTGAAACTTTTGAGTTTCATGTGTACCGATTTGGGATCGTGATCGGCCTATAGCTGGAAGCATGGTCCTATTGTAAGAGTGAATGAAAATGAATAAGCCATGTGGTGAAGAGGTTGGTTAAATTCAATACACCATGGCCAAGAACCTGTCATAAAGTGTGACAAACTTGAAATCAATGCAAGAGTGCATTGGGTATGAATGTGGTCGTGAATACTGGCACATTTGTTAAACCCTTTAAAATATTGAATTATGCTTTGAAAGGTTTGGTATGTTGAAATGAGGCATACGAAAGGAATGGGATTCCCTTTTCATGTTTATACAGACGTTATGAACTGTTAGTATGCATGGTTTTGTGTGTGTGTGTATATATATATATATATATATATATATATATATATATATATATATATACAGGGATGCATGAGAGACTAATAGTTTGTTTGGTTATGGAAAGAATGAATTGCAGGAAGCAAAGGGTCATGGATATGGCAGTGATGTAAGCCCATAAAGAAGACTAATTGCCTGTTGAGCCAAACTACAAGGAATGGTATTTTCCTTTTTGAGAAAGTGAATTTGATTGTTGGCATGCACAACTCTAAAATTGTTTGTGATGACGTTATAAAGATATAACAAAATATATGTGCATGGAGAAACTAACAATTTGTTTGGTTGATTGAAGTTGAAGTGCAGGAAGCAAAGGAGTCTTGAATATGGCAGCATTGTAAGCCATAAGGAAGACCAATTGTTTGTTGAGCCAAATCGCTATGGGAAGGAAATTCCCATAATTATGAATCTGGTTCCTGTGCGGAACAAATATGAAAATAAAATGTAGAATTGGAAATCTGTAGGTAACAGAATTTAAAATTTATGATGATGTCTCATGAATTTTTGTATGCCTATGATACAGGTGAAAGGAAAAGATATACGGAAAGTGCAGATACAAGAGACTAAGTTCTCGGGTTCGAGGAAGTACTGAGAAAAAGGGTATGTTCTGATCGCAGGAAATAGAGACTGACTTGGGAGAAGGAGACTAACCTTCGTCCCTATCTATGACTGAGTCGGGGGAAGGAGAGTAACCTTCGTCCTTAAATTTCGTTGAGCCAGAAGGTTGTCAAGCTAACAAGAATGAAAAATGGCTACTACTGACCCATGAGAACCCCATGATAAGCCATGATCGCCTGAAATATATTGTGTTAAGGTAACACAAGCTGGAGGGATGCCTCAATAGAGAAAATCTTAGGAGACACCTCAATTGTAAGACTCGATAGAGTCTCTGGAATTCTTTATGTGCGAGAAAACCTTGGGAGGGCAAGATGGATCACCCGAGGGACTGTATAGCAGTTAAGGGGATGCCTAAGCCTGGGCCTAGAGGGTGAGTGACCATAAGGAAGAGGAGACATTAATAGTCCTTGTAAACTATTGGGATCATTCAGACGGTGGGTAGATCTTCCTGTGCAAGAAAACCTTGGCAAGGCAAGATGGATCACCTGAGGCACTGTATAGCAGAGAAGGGGATGCTTGAGCCTGGGCCTGGAGGGTGAGTTACCGCAAGGAAGATGAAACCTTGATAGTTATTGTAAACTATTGATTGGGATCATGCACCCAATGGGTATGTCAAGGAAAAAAAACAATGAGCCTGGATAACACAACAACCATGTGGATACAAATCCACAAACTGCGCAGATAATTATTGTGCCAAGATTATGAAAATTTTCCTAGAAATTTGTATGCAATGTTTTCGCATAAGACTATGATTAGCGTGCTTGATTGTCCAAGAATTATTGAAAGCAGGTGACAAAGATTAAGGGTCAAAAAAAAGGACCTAACCAAGAGAGAGAGATCAAGATTTCTGAAACGGCTGAATGAGAAAGGCATGACGGGTGTTTTTTAGAAAGAACACCGAGGACAGTGTTCCTTTAAGGGGGAGGGAATTGTAATATTTGTTTCCCCCAGATTGTAATTAATCATAAAATGTGAAAACTACACGAGAGCGTTCATTATATCAAATAACCCCAAATTTATTTTGATGAGGATGATAAACCTCCTTCAGATCCCAAGGAGAGAAATCGGTTAATGAATAAAGGACCAGTGGTTGAATTATCAACCACCCCTATGAATGGGAGCATAGTCTAGCTACAGAATGTCAGCCCGAAGTACCACAAAGACCTACAAACCCGAGCTTCCTTCTGACAGAAGGAACATGATGGGTTGGGAACCTTCCGAAAGAAGGAAGGTAATATAGATACACACGGACAACCATAGGGGATACACGAGACGAGAGCACAAGCTCGTGAGGGAGATGTGTGGATCTCTCTAGGGGTTAATGAATAGAAGGCCATGAGCTTGATGTTGAGGGGGCGGGCATCTGATAAACCTCGTTGAGGCCATAATGTTGGGTATGTGTTATATTCTTTGCATGTGTGTGTGTGGGTGCGTCAGATATGACAACTACGTCTGGCAATTTGATGTATGCAATGGTCTATACTAGACTGGACATTGCACATGCAGTGGGAGTTTTCAAGTATCTTCGTGGCACCACCAGTTATGGATTGTCCTACCAAGGAAGACCAGGATTGGACATAGTGGTGGACATACATGGCTTTGTTGATGCAGACTGGGCTGGAGATCTGGATCGCATAAGATCTACAAGTGTGTATGTGTTTAACCTATTTGGAGGAGCAATCAGTTGGATGAGCAAAAGATAGGTTGTAGTGGCACTCTCAACTACACAAGTTGATTACATGGCAGACACTCATGCAAGCAAGGAAGCAGTATGGTTACAAAGATTGTGTTCAGGTATTGGGTTGGTACAACAAGCAGTGAGATTAGATTGTGGCAGTTAGAGTGCAATCTTCCTGGCAAAGAAACCAACTTATCATTCTAAGACAAAGCATATTGATGTTCAGTATCACTTTGTGAGAAACATGGTTAAGGAAAAGAAGGTGTTGCTGGAAAAGGTTGACACTTTGAAGAATGTTGCAAATTCATTGACAAAGTCTTTGAGCACAGAAAATTTCTCCTGGTGTAGAGTAACAATGGACATTGATGCCCTGGATTGTTGACTATATAATCCCCTGGACCCCTAGATGTAAAGAAAACAACAAGTGGGAGAATGTTGGGTATGTGTTATATTCTTTGCATGTGTGTGTGTGGGCGCGTCAGATATGACAACTGCGTTTGACGATCCCTCACACTAGTGGTATGTTAGTGTCATGTGCGTCAGGTGCTTTCCTAGGGGGGTCCCAGGGGGGGCAGGTATGCCCCCCCCTGGTTACGCGCAGTGTTCAGCAACGGGCGATATCCCGGGACCAACGAGGTTCGAGGCAGCGCCCCGAAATAATTTTTTGGGCGGTTTTTGTTATTTTTAGTAGACTTTGCTATTTTTAGCAGTTTTGTAAATTAATCTTGGATTAAGGGATTAGGGTTTTGGTATCTACAAAATACCTAAAAACATTGTGTATATATTGTATGGTGAATGGTGAAATTCGATATAATGAATATAAGAAAGGTTTTCCCGGTTGAGGGTTTCCGGTATAAATCTCTGTGTACTATGTGAATGAGCCATTGATTAAATTATGTTTTGCTTAAGAATCTATATGCATTGTTTTACTTCACAAGTTTAAAACTTACACATAACAGAGAGAAATATCTAAAAGTTGCAGAGAACAGAACCTGAGCAGAAGCTGAATAGAGAAAGAATCCTTGAGAACTGCGAGAGTTACCTAGTGATATCATGGCTTGGCACGGGGGTGGCCAGAGTGCTAAGAATGAATGCCTCTGAGCCTATGGTAGGGTGGAAGGACGAACACCCATAGTCAGTTAGTTGGCTACCACCTGTAATAGATAAGTAATTGCATTTCTTGTGTATTTAAGTGGTACTATTAGTTAAAGTTGGATATACTATGAATGTTGCAGGGATGGTTGTGTTTGCTTAATGGTTTATATTGTATTTTCTTCTTTGGTATCTGCATGAATGTGAAATTAGGCAAGTAGGAAATCATATGGATAAGACAAGTTTTATACTCGTAAATGCTTGCGTCCTGTGGTGGTTTAAGCTAGAGTCACGAACTATATGTCCCTGGACCTTAGACACAGTTTCATGAACACATGTCGACCCTCCTAGTCGTTATGAGTCCATTGAAGGATGGAGTCTGTTATGCTCAGGAGAGCTGGTGCAGATATGCACAGGCTCTCTGCTAGGCAAGCAAAAACTGAGAACCACTTAAGTTCTAGACTTAATGAATGAGCGCAAGGGGTACAAAGAAATTCTTCTATGTGTTAAGTCCAAGAGAAAGAGTGTAACGCTCTTAAATCCTTCATAACTGACAAAGCTCAGGAGGGATAGCGAGAAATTCAAGTATCGAAAGGGAGTATCCTTTCGTTTGGAAGTTGAACGGACAAGATCCATTCGGGAAGATATGAGGTCTATCATAGCCATTAGATTTGAGGAAGGAACGCAGGCATTAGCACCTCGACTTCTTTAGCCTTTGTAGGTCTGATGAATGTTGATAATCATCGTGAAAGGAATAGATCCTTTGAATTCTGAAACCCGAAATCACGATGTGATATGGGTCGTAGATCCAAGGATCTATCAAGACCCACCTGTATTGTCAGATCAGAGTCCAAACTATGACGAACGAGCGTAGAGGAGATCAGATCTCAGCGGTTAGATCTGAGCGCATGGACCAACAATCGTTGGATATAGAGGAAAGTGCATGAGATTTAACCTTTTTGGAGTTGCACCAGAGAGCGAACTCGTGAAGTCCAAGTTCATGAAAGGATCCTACCTGTCCATTGAGAAGGGACACGTGGTGAGAGATCAGTGTTTCGCTGACTCACAACTCGGGAGGTCAGAGAGAGGAGTCGTGAGAACTCATGAAGTTCAAGTTCACGAAAGGATAACAGTCGTTGATCGAATGAGGGATCTGGTCATTCATCTGGAAAGCGGATATTGGGAAATCGAGAATCGGGGAAACAGAGGTAAGTCAACCTCCAAGGTCGCGAAATGCGAAATCCCGATTCATAAGAGAGGAGATCAGGACCATTGGACCATGGAAGACCGTGGACCATTGATCTGACTCTATCAGAAGATCGGGAATCGGAAGAGTCAGGTTGGACTCACATTCAAATACCCGAGATGCGAACTCGGGATTTGATCACAGTCGTCGATCGAAGGGAGAGTGTGGACCATAAATTGGGTCTTAGAGGGGGTTGCATATCGAACTTTGGAGAGGTGAAGCGAACTGCCCTCGGGAGACGGGAAACACGAAGTCTCGATAAGCGCTTGAGGTTGAGCCCCGGGTCACAGTCGGTGGTCATATGAAGAAGGAGCTAGCAAGTGTTAGGTCTTTGTCGGGAGATCGAAGATCAGGAGAGTCGAGGTGACTCACATGCAAGGACCTGATACATGATTTCACGATGCGTATTTTAGCTAGGCTTGTGGTCACGTGAAGGGGGGCCTTGCGCCTGGTGCTAGTTCGCACGGGTAAAGTCTCGCAAAAACCCATGGATCAATTTCTTAGAGATTCCAGTAAAGAACCGAGGAGCTGCTTCAACTCAGGAATTTTGAAGGTCCATTGACCAAGATTAGAGACCATGGATGGAAGATTCAATTAATTGAGGAAATATAAAAAAAAAAAATTATTTATGCCCCGTCGTGGGTGTGTGACATTCAATATGTTTTTACTAGGAGAATTATTGTAAAGAAGTATAACAAGTGGATTGTTATGCTTCAAGAATTCGATTTAGATTTTGCGTCCGGAAAATCTAAGAAATCTTTGATCTTCGTTGAGTTGATGTCGAAGTTCCTAATAGAGAATGAGGAAAGCGGGACAATAGACTCATTTTCGAATGAACACATTTTCCTCATCTCTTCGTATGGCCCATGGTATGGGGATATCCTTATATATTTCCAGACTTTGAAGTTCCCTCCGAACTATTCATGAGATGAGTGACGACGAGTTTTTCACATGGCTAAAAACTAACTCATTATCGCTGACACTTTGTATCAACAAGCGGTGGACTCGGTCCTTCAACGTTGCTTAACTCTTGAAGAAGCGGAGGTTGTTTTGAACGACTGCCATTGCAGAACATGTGGTCGTCATCTCTCTGGGTTGGAAACAACCCAAAAAAAATTGCACACAGGAAAATTTTGGCCTACAATCTTTAAATATTGTGTTGAAGTGGTCAAGAAGAGTCATCCATGCCAAATTTTCACTAAGAAAATGTGTACACATCCCACTCCAATGTTTCCCGGCATCATTGTTGGTCCCTTCACCAAGTGGGGGGTAGATTTTATGACATGCCACCCGGCTTCGACTAGCGGGAATCATTACATCATCGTAACATTCGACTACTTTACTAAGTGGTTCGAGGCTATGCCAACATTTGCTAATGATGGGGAGACAACAACACTATTCATATTCAATCAGGTCATAGCTAGGTTCGAAGTTTCGAGAGATATTGTCACTGACCATGGTAGTCACTTTCATAACTACATGATGTCATAATTAGCATCGAAACTAGCGTTTAGGTAGGAACACTCATCTCCCTACTATCCCCAAGATAATGGTAAGGTTGAAGTTGTGAACAAGTCATTAAAAATGATACTAAGAAGAATGGTTAACTCAACTCGAACAAACTGGCACTTGATGTTATACCCGGCCTTGTGGGCTTACAGGACCTCAGTCAAAACTGCCACTAGTTTCGCGCCTTTCTAACTCATCCACAGAGTGGAAGTAGTTTTCTCAATTCAATGTGAGGTTCCTTCACTCAAAATAACAGTCAAGCTCCTTCCAGACACAACTCATCTCGAAGAACGCTTGGTTTACCTTGAACATCTCAACAAGCATTGTCAAGATGCAACTTTAGCAAACAAACTGCATAAGAAACGATTCAAGTCCTAGTACGATAAGTCTTCCCATCCTAGGGTGTTCTCCGACGAAGATCTTGTGTTGGTCTATGACCAGGACAAGGATTCCTTGGGGGCAGGAAATTTCAACCCTGTGTGGTTCGGCCTATATGTCGTGCGACAAGTTTTAGAGAAAGAATCTTATAAGCTCGTGGACTATGAAGGTAACGTGTTGTCGAAGCCCAGAAATGGGCTCTATCTCAAGAAGTACTATGCTTCAGCCTGAGGGCTTAAGCATTAGTACCTTTGTAAATATTGCTTATTTTGCATTTAGTTTTGTTTACAGTTTTAGTCCCTTTGTTGCGTTAGTGATTGATGTGCTTTTGTTGTGTTGAAAATGCCCAAGGAGTCGTTGATTTACCTCAGATTCATGAATGGCATCGGTCACCATACTCGACACCTAGCATCCATTGCCTGGGTGATTTATTCTCCTTCTAGACAGCTAGTGTCTGTTGGAGGTGTGTGTCTCAAGGAAACTACCAACAATGTTGCCGAATATAGCATCGTTATTGAGATTTTGCGAGATGCATAGTATTATGGTATTTATCACCTTCAAGTGTTCATGGATTCACAATGGGTGGTTTCACAATTAAATGGTGTGTATCGAGTTCGAGATCTGGTGCTATTACGGTTTTTCCTTAGGGTACATCTTTCAGAACGTTCTTTTGAGTTCATTAATTATGAACATGTTCCTATGAGAGCTAATAAGTTAGTTGGTTCTTATTCTAATTATATTCTATATTTGCATTTACATCATTAGTAAAGTAAATCACACACAGTCACATGTAAATATACACATTTGCAAGTAAAATACAAAATGTATATAACGCAAAAAATAATATATATATATTCCATCAAGTACAAAATATGGGGCCTCCTAGCCCCCAAAGGTCATATAATGTTATACAAGTACAAAAATTGTGCTATGAGCACATACTATTCCTAGGCATGATGTCGGTGCACCCTATCATAACAAACAATGATGTTTTCCAAACACCGGAACAGTCGGACCCATGGCATGCGTACTCCGACAACATGGCGTTGCATGCCTACGAGGAGGTCATTAATGGTATCCATAGGCACATTGCACATGAGGGACTCAAAGTTCCAACCCACACTACGCAAGGTCCTCATTGCATTATCGCTCGATCCTACCAACTCTCTGCCTCGTTGGCTATGTCGCGGGACATTAGTCGTTCTCATAGGTGCTCTATCTGCATAAAAGTAACGTACTTGTTAGTATATTGAATCTCGCAAAAATATAGAAATAGTTATATTTTCAAAAATTAAAAATTAAACAACACAAAATGAAAAGTTACCTATATCCTGTAAGTCATCTCTAGCAGGGATGATAACGTCTGGGTTGTTGGTGAAATTGATGCCTGCATATGGGCAGTCCTCAATGAAGGGAGTTTGTTTCTCCCACTAGCCAAAGAAGTCATCATCAAATGGATTGTACATTTTTCCACCTCCTAAGGGAGCTATGAGCTTGCTCCATCTAACCATGGCAAGCCATGGTCGCAAGTGTCCTTGTATGTGCGTCCACAGACTCATCATAGGCACCCGCTCAAAGAAGAATGTGCATAGGACACTACCGAAGCAAAAGTTCTTTGCCTTCCTGAGCTTGCAATTTGTAAGTTGTGCTTTCATGTTGTTGAGCATGGTAGTGCTCCAGTCATACATAGTAGGGCATAGGCATTCAACCCCATATTGCATTTGCGTCTGTGACTCCAAATGTAAGGAGTTAGATCCCATGATCCGAACCAAAGTATATAAAACGATCGGCACTTGAGAGCCACACTTCTTGGTGTCGGCATCACAATACTCATTGATACTCCTACCTCCTCCTCGAGTTTGGAAGTTTGGTACTTCCCCCATCCAAGATAAGTTGGTAATGAAGTAGATTTATTCAACCGTAATGGTTAATGACTATCCTGCGAGCATGAATGCCTTGGCATCCGAGTTCCAATAGTCAATTAAGAGATTTAATAATCTCCTTTGCACCCTCATGCCACCAACTTGGAAAAACTTATACATGTTGCAAGCACGCAAAGCTTGTTTTTATTCATCATTGTCAAACACTACTCGATCCACCTCTTCGTGTTTGCATTCTCTCCAAAGAATAGACATCTTGCTCAATTTCCAAGAATTTTTGAGTTAGTTCTTATTTTTTGAAATACTTTCCTGGGAATCTGCAGCCTTTAGTTTGAACAATCGTGGATATATGCAACTGGTGTTTCCACCAATTGCGGATATCCACAGGTTGCCTTAAGGTAGCCTACGGATGCATAGAGTCGTGCTTAATAAATTGAATTTAAGCTTGAAAGATGTAATAAATTAAAGGAATGAAGTTATGGAATGCAAGCTAAAGTGAGAATACTTACTTGTGTAAGGTGGCAAGTGATGGAGTTGCTCCAAGATCTGCGTTTTCTCGATTTGTTGTCCAAGGGTTTTGGTCACTTTGGTGGTTGTTTGGGTGAAATGGTAAAAATGGAATGGTAAATGGGTAAAGAAATCAATATTTATTAAAATTTTGAAAACCCACTTCCTAAAGTTTCCTTATTTTTCTCCAAATTTTCAACTAATAATCAAATTTTTGTAGCGTTATCGTCATTTTTGTAGGTCTTAGGCTGATTTGGAATTTTCTCTGGTACCTTTATCATCGATTGGTCGAGTCTTTTACAAGACTCTGGGCAAGTAATGTGATTATAATTAACATTTGGGTTAGAGTGCATTTCACTCGAACTGTTGCATTATCAGTTACCATTACCATTTAAACCTAGGGTCAAACACCTTAACGAATGATGAAACCTTTCTCTGTGCTTAAAAGCATCGCTCAGTTGATGGTAGAGCCTACCTTTCATGGGTGCTCTAGTATAGAATACTTTATCATTTTGGTGCTCATGATGCAAGTTTGCTTATAGGCTTGGGGGTCCTGGTTAGTCCTACCATGAGTTTGTGTTTGAACTTCATGCTTCTTACTCTCTCTCGTTCTGGCCATTTCCTACAGGACCCATATCTTACATGTTGCTCACCAACAACATTATGGAGTCCATAATTAAGCTCTTTTCAGACTCTTTAAAATTGAAAATATTGTCGAGTGAAGTTGTTCCTTGTACACTCGTTAAATGGACCTGAAGGAACGAATGTCCAAGACAAGTTTACCCCTTTTTCAAACTAGACAAGACTACTTACAAAAAAGGTATACTCTAGTCTATGGGCTCGAAGAGTTCTCCTAAGTTGTGTTTTATACTTTTTCGGGCTCAAGGGACTAAATTTATGAAAAAGTACAGGGGAGTCCATAGTTAAGCTCTTTTCAGACTCCTTAAATATGAAAATATAGTTGAGTGATATTCTTGTAGATTTTAACCTTGTACAATATTTTAATGCAAACAGATTTTCAATAAAAGAACAGAAAAAATACAATGCCAAATACACACATTACACAGAGATTTTTCCCCTGGAAACCCAAACCGGGAAAACCAGCATATTTTATATTCATTCATAGTCATACATTGTTTAAAATAGAATATACATATAGGACCCAATGACATTCAAAACCCTAACCCAATGACTTGGATTAATCAACAACCCTAATCCATTAACCGAAAATATAAAACCATCGAAAAAACCCGTGTGCCGAAAAACTGCCCAACAATGGACACAAAAATCAAGGCGACACGAAAAACTAGGCAAAAATGTGACATGTTTCCCGAGGCAAAAAAAAATTCTCGGGGGCGTTGCCCCATAACGCCCCCCCTCAAACCCCCATGCATGCCCGACGCAACGTAGCAAACACTAGAACTAGTTGTGTGAAGAATATAACACATAACCAACATCCTCTCACTTGTTGTTTTCTTTGCATACAGGGGGTTACAGGTTTACATAGTCAGCAATATAGGGCAACAATGCCTATGGATCCTCTACACCAAGAGAACTTCTCAATGCTCACAGATTTTGTTAATGAATTTGCAACATTTTTCAAGGTGTCCACCTTCATCAACAACACTTTCTTTTCTTCAACCATGCCTCTCACAAAGTGATATTGAATATCAATATGATTTGTCTTTGAATGATAAACCAAGTTCTTCACCAGAAAAATTGCACTCTGACTGTCACAATCTATCCTTCCAGCTTAGTGTACCAACCCAATACCTGAACACAATCTTTGTAACCATACTGCTTCCTTACTTGCATGAGTGGTTGCCATGTATTTAACTTTTGTAGTTGACAGTGGCACTATAGCCTATCTTTTGTTCATCCAACTAATTGCTCCTCCAAACAAGTTAAACACATACCCGCTTGTAGATCTCCTACGATCCAGATCTCCAGCCTAGTCTGCATCCACAAAGCCATGTATGTCCAACACTATGTCCAATCCCGGTCTTCCTTTTTAGCATAATCCATAGCTAGCGGTGCTACACAAATACCTAAAAACCATTTTTATTGTTGTCCAATGCTCCTTCCCTGGTTTTGACATATACCTGCTCAAAAATCCCACTGCATGTGCAATGTCTAGTCTAGTACAGACCATTGCATACATCAAACTACCAACTACACTAGCATATGGAACACAAGACATGTCTTCCTCCTCTTCCTATGTCTTGGGACACTGATTCACAAATAACTTTACACCAACAGGAATAAGGACCTTGATCGATTTACATTCCTGCATATTAAACCTCTACAATATTGTCTCGACATATTTTCTTTGATTTAACCAGAGTTTCCTCTTTTTTCGATCTCTTTTGATTTCCATGCCCAAAATGAAATTTGAAGCACTGAGATCCTTCATGTCAAATTTAGAGAACAACTGAGTTTTCACATCCTGGATAATCTCCTTGTTGTTTTCTATCAACAACATGTCATCCACATACAAGACCAAATAAATCAAATGATCACCAATTAATTTAAAATACACACAGTGATCCTCTTTGCTTCTTGTGAAGCCAAGTCCCAGTACATAAGTATCAAATTTTTGATACCATATCCTTGGTGATTGTTTTAAACCATACAGGGACTTTTTTAGCTTGCATACCAACTCATTATTTCCCTTCACAATAAAGCCTTTTGGCTGCTTCATATAGATTTCTTCTTCCAAATCCCCATGTAGGAATGTTGTCTTCGCATCCATTTTTTCTACTTAAAAATCAAATGCAGCAGCAACAGATAACAAAAATATTATAGAAGTTAAATTGGCAACAGGAGAAAAAATCTCACCAAAATATATTCCCTCAACCCGAGAATAACCCTTTGCTACCAACCGAGCTTTGTATTTCTCCACTTTGCCTTATGCATTCAACTTCTTTTTAAATACCCATTTGTTTCCAGTGGTATTTCTTCCAGTCGGAAACTCCACTAGATCCCAAGCCTCATTCTTATCTAAGGCTTCCATTTCTTCATCCATGGACTTTTTCCAGAGATTTCCATCCTTTGAATCCACTGCCTCCGTGACAGTTCTAGGATCATCATCAGTAATAGACAAAGCAAAATTTGAATGGAAATCAGATGGAGTATACCTTTCTTATAGCCTTCTTTCTCGAACCGATCTCCTCAATACTGGAGTATGAGGATCTTCTTCTTATTATTCATGTTCTTCTGTAGAGTCTGATTCATCATCCTTTAAATCAAACTCTATTTTCTCTAGTTCTTCCTTACTTGGTAGGGCTTCCTGTTTAACAACATCCTTCATTTCTCTAAATACCACATCTCGGCTATACACAACCTTCTTAGTTTCTAGTTTCCAAATCTTATAACTTTTGAGACCATCTTTATACCCAATAAAGATACATTTTTCAGCCTTCTTATCTAGCTTACTCTTGTATTCCTTTGCAACATGAACATAGGTCTCACAACCAAATACCTTGAGATGTGTGAGAGAAGGTTCCTTACCAGTCCATACCTCTCGTGGAGTCTTGTCATCCAACATTGATGAGGGTGATCTGTTGACCAGGTCACGTGCGGTACCCACTGCCTCTGCCCAGAATTCTTTCCCTAACCCAGCACCACTGAGCATGCACCTTGATTTTTCCATCAGCATCTTGCTCATCCTTTCTACAACTCCATTATGTTGAGGTGTATATGGAGTAGTCTTCTGCCTTTCTATACCTCACTTCTTACAGAATTCTTCAAATTCATTCCCGCATAAATCTCCACCATTATCTGTCCTCAACACCTTAATTATTTTCTCTGTTTGATTCTCAACAAGAGCCTTAAACTCTTTAAACCTCTCAAAGAGTTCATATTTATTCCCGAGGAAATATATCCAAGTATTCCTCGAGAAGTCATCTATAAATGAGACATAGTACATTGATTTTAACAATGATGGAACCGACACAAGTCCAAACACATCACTATGAACTAACTGTAAAATTCCTTCTTCCCTTGCTGCACCAGAGGGGAATCTTACCTGATTCTTCTTCCCATATACACAATGTTCACAGAAATCAAAATCTAGAGAGTAGTTAGACATACCTTCAACCATACCTTTACCATGTAGTAGTCGAAGACCCTTCTCTCTAATATGCCTCAGTCTTTGATGCCACAGCATAACCTTTTCTCCAGAGAATGTAGGAGTTCTTTCTTCTTCAACTCCAATATCAGGAACAATGGAACTATTACACCCATCACTAATAGTGCTTCCTTGCAGCTTATACAGAGTTCCAAACTGAAATCCCTTCAACAACACCATTGCTCCTCGAACTATCCTGTAGGTTTCCTTTTCAAATATCATTTTTACCCCTACATCGTCCATTTTTCTTACATAAATCAAATTTATGGCCAATCCTGGGATGTGAAGAACACCAGGTAGTGTTCTAATCCTTCCATCTATGAGCCTCAACTTGACTTTTCGTCGACCTATGATTCAGGTTGCCAAGTCATCACCTAGGAAAACATTACCTCCATCATACCTTTCATATTCACACAACCACTCCTTGTGGGGAGTCATATGAAAGTATGCACCTGAGTCAACCAACCATGCCTCATGATCTGCATGTGTGCTTGAAGAAGCCAAGTAAACATCCCCTCCTACTTCCTTGGAGGTTTTTTCTTTTGTAGAAGGAGATTCTTCAGATCCCTTCTTTTTCTCAACTTTGGATCTACACTGCTTCTTGTAGTACCCTTCTTTTCCACATCTCCAGCATACCTTTACAAACTTTTTGGGAGATTTAGATCTTCCCTTAGACTTAAATCTCCCACTTGAGGACCTAGATCTATTTATTTCCTGGGAGCATCCTCTTGAAAATAATGCATCTTTGCTCTGTCCTTCCATATTCTTCTGTCTCATCTCCTCCGAGAACAAGGATGAGACCACTTCATCAAACTTCAAGGCATTTTTATTACTAACTATGGACACAACCAGACTATCCCATGAGTTTGGTAAAGAGCATAGTAAACTGATACACTTATCTTCATCTGAAATTTTAATCTCAACAAATATTAACTGACTTACCATAGTATTGAAGGCGTTCAAATGATCTGCCACTAAGTCTCCATCTCTCATCCCCGGGTTATAAAACTTCTTTCTCAAGAAAAGTTTATTTACTAGGGACTTAGACTGGTACAACTTCCCAACTTATCCCATAAATCTTTGGTTGTAGCCTCCTCTGACACATTCAGTAATATTGAATCTGAGAGACATGGTCGGATTGTGCTCTTCGCCTTTTGATCCAACTTTGTTCCAGTCATTTGTTGAAGTTCCTGTAGGTGCAGTACCTGGATCCACCACGATCCACTCATCTTTGTCCACCAACAGATCTTCCATCTTGAGCTTCCATAGCTCAAAACTTTGTCCATTAAACTTCTCGATCACCATTTTCGAACTCCTCGCCATTTCTTTTGACCTGAAAAATCAATACCACAGATCTCACACTGTAACAAGGCTTATCACAGTCCCAATCCAAACCCTTGACCACAAAGGCGTCCCCCTAAAGCCAACAAAGATCTAATACCAAATGTAGATTTTAACCCTGTACAATATTTTACTACAAACAGATTTTCAATAAAAGAACAGAAAATATACAATGGAAAATACACATATTACACAGAGATTTTTCCCCTGGAAACCCAAACCGGGAAAACCAACATATTCTATATTCATTCATAGTGATACAATGTTTACAATACAATATACATATAGGAGCCAGCAACATCTAAAACCCTAACCAAATGACCTGGATTAGTCAACAACCCTAATTCCTTGACCGAAAATAGAAAACCATCAGCAAAAACCATGTGCCAAAAAATTGCCCAACAATGGACACAAAAATTGAGGCGACACAAAAAACAAGGCAAAAATGTGACACGTTTCCTGAGGCAAAAAAATTCTCGGGGCGTTGCGCCCGACACAACGTAGCAGACACTAAAACTAATTGTGCGAGATACCCAACACTTGTCTCAGTCACACTCGTGAACTCCTTTCGGTATAATGTTAACTCCGGACCGACCGGACTATGTACAAAAAAGGGATACTATAGCCCCATAGTGACCAGAAGAGTTCTCCTTGGTATGTTTTTATTCCTTTTCAGGCCCCGGAGACTAAACTTACGAAAAATACCATCATGGGAGGTTCACTTCCCAAAGTTGAATCGTAACTACATATGCATGTTGATTGCTCGCGCTTTTAGGCCTAATGTTAGCTTCAGCATGCTAACGTTGAACCAATCACCTATGCATTCCTATTAGTTCTGAGCCTTACAATTTATGCCCTTGTGACTCGATACCTTATCCCTAGAGGGAACATCCCCCGAGTGTCCTTATCCTGCATATGCTTTCTTGCATTGAGCATAGGTATGTTCCTTGCGCTATGCAACTAGTTTGATTTCCCACGACACTCATTCCTTCCACTGTACGATATCATTATTTTATTATTTTTCATGCTTCTATAACATGAAAAGGACAAAAAAATAAAAAAGAATGGAAAACCATGTATCTCTTTTATTGGAAACATTCTTGTCGCCCTTGAACAAATCACAATCTTGAGTTGGTATCTCATCATTTTGGGTTTTGTATGGCTTTAGGAGACTTTTTCTCGTTTTGAGTTTTTTCTCCCCTAATTGGTTATTCTTCCAACTATATGGAGCATTTGTTGATGCCTCCTACGTCACAAATGTATTCCAACTTATATTCATGTTGCCTAAATCACATAATGTGTCATGCTTGTGTTCAAGGGAAAGTTTTCAACCTGTGTTGGTCATTTTGCAGTTAGCCTTTGACCTTGCAAGTTGGCCTTCCCAAGTCAGTCTCATCATCACGAGTATCAGTCTCATCGTCTGATCTCTTCCAAATATTTGTCCTTCCTCCACACCTCATGTTGGATGATGGAGGATGCTTTAATGCCTCCCTTCCAGAAGGTTCCCTCCCATCGAATTCGACACATCTTACTCTGGGAGAGGGATCTAAAGTTATGTTTGGTACCTTGGGGATTGCAATCATCAGTGGCAGGTTCCCTCATTATTGACAGTGGGAATACCTCAATGTCCCATGCTCAATAGTTTCTACCAGGTGTTCAATGTCATCTCATTCATTCACACTTGTTAGATAGTACCATGGTACGTTGACTCCCATTATCATTATCGGTGGGTTGTCTCGCATTTGTTAATGTTATACCTCAATGATCGGTAATCAAACGATGTCTCACTGTGTTCGACTTTGACTCATCTATTCACATAGTGTATACTTGTACCATGAAGGATCGTTGTGATGACTTCGGGAAAAGTACAAGTGCCACATCTTTTATGCTCCTTCCCGACTCATATAGACTGGTACTCATAGAGGATCATCTTGTTTGTTTATTTGGTCCAAGTTATCCTCTGTTATTGGTTTTGATACATAGCTCCACTGTGTATCTATTCGTGGCTATTATATACTTTGACATGGATCCACTGTGTACTATTTGTGGCCATGGACTATAGCTATATTTTACATATGCCATGGATATGCAGTATATTTGCTTTGGCGTCCATGCTTACATCACTCTTAAGCATGGGTATGCTCGACTTGGGAAACAAAACTTTTGCTTGATCTGTGTTGATGGTTATTGTTTTTGGATCAATTGTTTGGGAACCTCCATGGATACTTCAATGCATCCTCACCTATTAAAGTTCATAATGTATTTCGGCCATCATTTTTCCCTTCTAACCTCACACATTAGGGGGGATCTGTTATAGCAGAAAATGTCACACCTATGCATTTGTGTCATGGCCCAACCCTTTCCCATTGCTTGCTAGACTTTTCCCCAAAAGACCTCTCAAAAATCATTGAAAAAACATGCCCTAAGAGCATATTTGCAAGTTTTCCTAGTGCAACATGCAGACATCCACGACTTTCCACACTGCAACCTGCGGATGACCTCAAAATTTGTGAAAAATAAAATAAGTATGTGTTTTTGGGTGGGTTTTTCGGTTGGGCTCGTTACCCAACAACCCTTTCCTATACATAACGGAACTCCCCAAACCTCTTTGGGAAGATATAAAACAACCATGGAGGGCTAGGGAAAGGTCAATCCCTTTATGCAAAGTTATGATGCCATCATCTAACAAGCCTCCCTTCCCTATAATTCTTTGAGCAACATCCCCTCTAGTCTAGAAACTCCTTTTCCAACACATCTTTCTCATTTTATGTGGCTATAGGGTGTCTCCTTATCCCTATCTAAGTCATTGAAGGAAGATCACATCGGTTGATTTAATGCTTGAGGATTCTTGGAGGAACCCAGACAATTGGCTTCAAGACAGTGCTTAAGGTTGACAAGGTTGTAACTTAACTTTTCCACTTGTTGATAATAAAGAGTTTGTTTTCCCTCAGATTTTGTCTTCAATGTATGTTTCTCTTTGTGCTTACTTTGAATATGACATATGACATACACATGTTTTTGATTGCATAACCACTTTCATTGTAGCCCTTGTTTTGTATCTATATTACAGGATGGTTCCAAGAGAATATCAGGAGCTCTTCGACGAATTGAAGTGGGGATTGACATCAGACGGGACAACAAGGTGCACTTTCTTTTCTCCTCTCTATCCCTACTTTCTCCTAGTTTAAGTAGTTATTTTCTTTAGCTTATGTGTGCTTATCATTGAGGGGAGATTGTTGTCTCTTTCACTTAGTCTTGCTATGTTGTGATTCTGACCCAAGATCACAATGAAAAAATCCCTTAATCACCAATCATGTACCTTAAACCATGTGCCTCAACCATATATCATATCACTCGTGATATGTCTCAATCATGCCATACACCATAACATCATCAACATGTAACCCTCAAAACATGCATATAAACATACCTATAACTATGTAACAGACCCAGTGTATGTGATCATAGACCTACAAACCTTCCTCAACTTTAGCAACAAGAGAATAGCATCTTCATCAAACTTTACCTTAGTCTCACAAGACTAGTTTTTAGATTAGTCACAAACACTAACTTTCAATAAGCATAACTCTGTCCTTGTAATGAATAAAGGTATGAAAATTGTAC
The DNA here is from genome assembly GCA_009831015.1 of Picea engelmannii. NCBI lineage: Eukaryota > Viridiplantae > Streptophyta > Pinopsida > Pinales > Pinaceae > Picea > Picea engelmannii. The sequence goes on along the minus strand of ML788935.1, from coordinate 313,066 downwards.
ACAATATTATTTAATATCTTCTCTACAATTCCTCCAGGTTTCACTACTTAGAACCTCCCAAAAAAGGAGTTATAAGAAAAATGACAAACCTTGTTGAATTCTAGCTTATTCTATAGAGCAAACTTGTAGAGCATGCCACACGTGGAATAATTCATATATGGATTTGAAAATCACACAAATCATACTACGAAATGTACTCTATCCAATTCATTTGGTTTCACTGAATTTGGATCTTCTATAAATAATTTATGACCCTTTTACCTGGAACACATGTTTGAGACTAGTTCCACGACTAGCCAAAAACCCTATCTTCCACAGAGTGTATCTCCCAAAATACAATGACCCGGAAGCTGAAATTTATACCATAATTACCTTGATATGTCTTATCAATATCCTTCAGGTTTCACTACCTGAATCATTCTAGAAAAAAAAGTTATTGCAAAAATGGTAAGATGACTTGTAAATAACATACCTTAGAACACATCCTCACAAGACTTCATCCTCCCTTGCAATTTAGACCTTCTTTACTTCATCTTCCCTCTGAAAAATGCCTCAGATATCCTTGGTTACCTCATATAATAATCACTTGATCACTTATATAGATATTCAATGAACTTGTGTGTATAAATCATGTGCTTATGAACGACTTCTTGAGGTGTATTTAGACTTTTTCTAAGTAACATTTTTCCTTAACTTTAAGACCTCTTTCCTTAACTTTAGGGCTTCTTGAAATTTCTTGTTACAACCACTTTACCCTTTCATTAAATACTTGTAACCAACTAGGGGCTTCTTGACCATTCTTCGGGGCTTCCAACGTCACAAATCCATATCTCCCTAATCGTGAGGAACCACGTGGTGTTTTACATATCACAGGAAATGGGACTATGTGTACTATCCATCTACGATAGTCTTACCTGCAATTTCATTGTCCTTCATGTCCATATTCAGTAATCAACTTCGGGTCCAGTAACCACACCTCTGGGATACATGTAGACTACATCAATTGTACCCAATTAACTCACCATCAATCTCTATCATACAAATGCCAATCAACTATCCAACATATCTGGACCTCTCCAAGTGTTGACATCAATCTATAAGGGTTGACATCAATCTCCAAAATCACTTTCCAAGGGTTGACATCAATGACAACCAACTGTCCAAACCAATTGTCCAAAAATTGTGTTCATTTATTTAATTGCCAATTATTTCTTTATTATTTTAAGTGGAATTGCTTTTATCTAAGCTATTTGTATTTACACTTAATCCATATGTCATTCTCAATTTGGTCAAATTTTAAGTATTTTTTTTAGTGCAATAATATCTTAGATGTCCTATTTTGGCACATATGTTTTTAATTTTCTTTTTGTATTTGTCCCTAATATAATATTTAGGACTGATATTACATTGTCTATCTGTTTGAACCTTTGTTTAATTCCACTTTTATGGCTCTCATTGACTAGGAACCATCCAACCCATTGAACACGTATAGCAAATTTATCCTTCTTTTGTTAGGTCATTTATTCATTCAAAATTTTAACTAATTTGTCATAATTTGGATAGGTTTTCATAAATATGGTTTCACCATGCCAAAAATTTAAATGAGGGTGGAATTTTTTTTATATTAAGACTGGTTTTTCAATTTTTGTAAAAACTTGATATATGTGAAAACATTTAACATATTAATATATTTTGTGTGATTGTTGTATATGTGAAAGTAATTTTTTTAGAAAAATTTGTTTTATATGTGAAAGCAATTTTTTTATAAAAGTTTGTTTTTCGATTTTTCCCAAAAGTTGATATATGTGGAAACATACAACCAATTAATATATTTGTGTAATAAGTGTTGGGAACAATATAGAATTTGATTTGGATGGGCACCTTTTTTTTCCAAAAATTAGTCCACGATGTTTTCATACAATACTTCAATTGACCAATGGAATCCACTATATGTAATAATGCAATTCGTATCGAAGTGTTTTTCTTGAGTTAGCCTCATCCCTCTATAGTCACACACAACTCTTGAAAGTATATGCAATATTATTCTTATTGTTTGGGCATTGCATATGTCTTGATGACAAGTATTTTGCCATAAAGATTGTATATAACTTTTACAATCTAAAGGCTTGGAAATTCCATGAGCTCAATATGTTGTCTTAACATCATATTATCCTTCTCTAGGTTTGCAATTATGATTTCTGTGATTGGAATTCAATATTGTTTAACTCATTGTATGTATTAAATGAACTTAAAAAATGATTATTATTTTTCTTTGCAGGAGCAAGCCATAGTAACAAAGAAGAGTCAAAGTTAAGGGAAACAAAAATCAAGGTATGTACCTTTGAAATTGTATTGTCCTTTTTTATTCCTAGTTAGATAATGCCATAAACTTAACCTGGGAATAATTTGAGTACCATAAATTACAAAAATGGCAAAAAGAATAAGCATTGAAAGCTACCAAATGAAAGAGCACTGCATCATACATAATAGCATCAACCATGTGTTGAATAACAATGGTATTTTTAGATTACATGCATTCTCATATACTCCATGAGACTGCTCATTTGATGCATTTCAAGTCCTATTGCACTTTCGTTATTCATTGATTGAATTGCAAAATGGATTAATAGATAATTTCTTGTTTTGTTTAAACAATGGTGATGTAGAGGCACTACAGTCATATCAATATGAACTAGCATCTGATTTTTTGTACCAATTGCATGGAATTCATGATGTTGACACATATCTTCGCAAAACGCAGTTTTTTTCATCCACAAATTTGAACGAAACTAAGAGAGGCCTATGGGGAGATACATTTTGCATATGATGGCTAGCCAAGTGATTAAACATATTAATTGGAATTTGGTCCCTAACAAAGAAAACAAGATATTTGTTATTTAATAAAGATGCAAATATAGAACAATATTGCATTTTGTTTCATGATGCAAATCTTGTTAGTGGTCATTATGAATCATTGATTTGCAAAACAATGTTCAGGTGCAATTTTGAAGAAACTAATATTTACTTATCGCTGATGTGCAAAGATATTGAATACCATTGGAAATGTATTATGCATGATATGCATCGTCGTGGATTGAACTGAGCAACAACTAGTACATCTAATTGCGGGATACTCTTTTTAGCGCAATTTGTTATCTGATAGCGATTGTCTTTGATGTACATTCTTTAAGACTTTATACTTTACAATCTTTAGCAATGCAATTATGAGTGGCGATCAAAATGCATTCCATTGCTTGAACAACAACTACTAGTTGTCGATACCATATAGAATATGACAATGGTTGGGAATTGGCAAAGGTATCTCATAAATATGGCAATGCCCTATGAAAAGCGGAAGGTAGAGGGTGGACCATTTTGTTTGCAATGGATATCGATTATATTCAAAGTAAATATCCAAGTATGGTCTTGTCTTACTAATAGCATTGTCAATTTTTATTCTGCCAATTCAAACTCTAATATAACATTTGATGTAATGTCATTTGAAACAAATGCATCGCACATTCACTATGAATTGTTACTAAAAGAACGGTGCAAACAAAAATCCATTGCATATTGTGATCATCCTACAATAAGGCGAAACAAAAAACATAGGATTGATTATCCTATGGTTAATGAAATTCCAAGTGCAAAAAGTAGAAGCAAATGCATATTGCTCCCTGAACATGTAATATAAGACCATCAACATATACACCATGTCCATAGTAAGAAGACATTGACATTGACAAATAGTGATGACAAATTTGAGATGATCTGTCATCAAGCAAGAACATGGCCAAATAAAAAGCGTAAGATCACTTATCACAAATTAAAAAAAAAAGTGGTACAAGCAAAAAACAAAAGCATTGACACATTCTCTATTGAACATGGCACAGATAGACATGTAGATGCACATTGCACATATTTTGTCAATGCAAAAACATCTCCTAATCAAAGTACAAAAATGACATATCATAGATTGAAAGAGATAACGTGTAGTAATGGAAACAAAAAAGAAGGGTCAACTACCAAATATGTCCATGTAAAAAATAAAGATGTAAAGCAAATTTATAGGGAACAAATTCAAGACATACTAAGAACAAATGTGAAATTTGTGAAGAATTGCATTTTGTAAAGACCATTAAGTGTCTCACCCGTGACTTTGAAAAAGAGTATCCAAGCTTGACATCAAATGACAAATCGTTTTCAAGTAAAAAGATATGTGTTGCTTGCAAAAGAGCACTTCAAAATGGAAAATTACCAAAGTTTGTGACATCTGAGCAAATAAGATGTAATGTGTTGTTAGTTGTTACAAGTACACTTTCAGAACTTGAAGAGAGACTTGTATCGTTGAGAATTGCATTTGCACAAATTAGACAATGGGGTTATAAACGATCCCAAATGGACTTGACTAGATCAATTATCAATATACTTGTCCATATGGATATTGTGCAAAAAGTATTGCCACATTTTATGAATGAAATAACAATAATTGCAATTGCATTGAAAAGGTGACTGCAATACAAGAATTCATATTAGACACGAAAAGTATGTGTACACATTGTCATCAAAGCATTGAAAGAAGTATGTTCTAGAATTTTATATAAGGATGAAAACATTTCTATAAATAAGGATTGGAACCATGTTCTAGAATAAGACACTGATAAATCCATGGAAACTACAAATACCAATTATGAAAGTGATATAGATAATGAATCAAAAAGTGAAATACCTACAAAGACGCTAATACATGGATTCACATAATCACAATGCATCCATGATTTGCAAGACAAGATCATTGAACTTGCACCAACTGAAGGGCAACGTCCACTTGAGATTTTCAAGGATAGATATGCAGAAGAAATGAACTTTCCAACGTTATTCTATGGAAATCCACATGATGATGACATTACAAAGAAATTTAGCTATCAAAAAATAGTGCAATGGGAGTTGTTACATGGAAGTGGTGAATTCTCGTATCACACAACAAATTTGTTTTTCAAAACGGTAAGAATAATAATTGACAAAATACTCTCTCTCATATGGATACAAATAAGAAAAGGACAGTTAAGAGGAAGAAATATATTAGCAAGAGATGTTAAGTACAAACCAAACTTAGAAAAATTACTAAAATATGATATTGTATACATAGATTTCAAGAACATTCACATTTCTTTTGATTACCTGCAACATGTGAAGAAAAATATATTTGCAATGATACGACAATTGGGGCCTCCAAATTTTTTCATCACACTTACAAGTGCATAGCATCGATGGAATCCATTGGTGACAACATTAACTGAGTTGTATAAGAATAGAAAAAAGGGAAATCACATTGAAACATTAGAAGATGACAAAATTGATTACCTCGTAAGAAAAGACCCAGTCACATGTAGTCGTTACTATAGACACGTAATCAATATTGTAAAACAGTTGATATGTCATGATGAAACATTCTTTGGAAAAGTATCAAACTATTACTTTGTAATAGAGTTCCAAAATGGGGGAAGTGAACACGAACATGGATTGTTATGGATAGAAGACGCTCCAATATATGGAAGGAATAGCAACTTGGAAATTGAAAAGTTTCTGGACAAATACATAACTTATAACACAGATCATTTGGATACAGATCTTGCCAAAATGTATAAGCATTACCATACAAGAAGTTGTAAGAAGTGGAAGAATTCACACTATATATATAATTTCCCTATGTTTCCAATGAAAAGGAAAAGAGTTTGTGAACCAATTAATTTAGTTGACAAAGCACTCTATTGAAACAAACCTTGAATTTTTGATCTTGAGGATAAAAAAAAAATTGTATCTTTGAGTCTTTACATTTTATAAATTTCCTAAAGCAAAAAATTTCATCTCCGACGAATTCAAAATTACCTTTAAGATTCATTTTTGGACAAAGAATGATAAAAATCTTAACGAATATAAGTTTCTCAATATTATTCGAAATAATCCTCTAAAAAAAAAAAGGACATTGATTTAAAAACTTAAGGAATTTTAGATTTACATCGGGATATCGGGATTCAGAGTTTTGCGTGAACAAATGTTCAATGCATATTGAATAGCGAAATCCCAATTCACAATTTCCCGATACATTAGTCCTTAATTAAAACATCATTTACTTAAATCATAATTAAAAAGGGTTTAAACCTTAAGTTCATCTCATCGCAAAATCGGGATTCGCGATTTTGTGAGAACAAACAAACTTGTCATCGTATTCTCCGATTTCCCGATTTTGCGATACAATTAACTCTTAAGTGAAGCTTAGAATTAATCTAATTACTGCTAAGTATGATTAAGAACAAATAATCATATCGGGATATCGGGATTCGCGGTTTTGTGAACAACAATTTTCATGTCATTGGATTTCCCGATTTCCCGATCCCCGATTTTCTGATTAATGAAATCCCGAAAAAAACTAATCTGGATTAATTAAGATAATAAAAATGTTTTAACTTGAATAATACATCGCGATTTCGGCGATCAGGGTTCTTCAATGACTTGTTTCCTTGGCATCAAAAGTTCTGAAACTCTGATACGAATGTTTTAAGTTTAATCCCAGATTAACACAAATTAATCATTTTTGAAACAATGTTTAAGGTCTAAACTTTTGTACGGCAATTGTCCAATTTGGTAAGTTTCTATCATATTTGAAAATATTGGGAAAGCTCAGGTACAAACATTAAATGCATATATTCAGGGATATCTTTGGTATTTAGTTCATAACAGAGGTACAAATCTCGATGATTTTATGATATATTCGAAATAAATTTTGAAACGTTTACATTATTATTTCGAAGCTAAATTCTGCTCTGTTACAGGTATTCAAGTGAACACAGAGCTATGGCGCCCAAAAAGGCTTCAAAGAAAATTGAAGAGCAACCAGAAGGTGACATTATTTCAGACACTACTGCATCTGGGGTACACTCTGTCAAGTCATGGAATGGAATTGCCGAAATACTAGAAGAGGAGCTGAAGTATGCGGCCACTGATTCGGATAATCACCTCCGAGATATCGCTGAAACTGAGCTTCATAAAGTTGTTGCACGGCCGAGACTCGTTTCATACACCGATATGATTGCCTGGGCACTGGATAAAGTGGATGTTCCAACCAAAAGTATTCTGAACGAGCAAGGAGCTGTTATCGGCTCATTCAGGCCTGAACATATCCAAGTAATGTATAAACTTTCACCCAATTATAGACACTTATAATTATGAGTTTGTAGCTGCATTTCAACAAAAAGAGTGCGTCGAAGGTGGCCAAACATACCCTGACATGATAAGAGGATAGGCCAGAGATGAAAACAAGTTTAGGGCCGATTTGCATGGAATTTATGCTACAGCTTCCTTAAATGAATATATGGTTTACACAGCAATGATGTTATGTAGACTATATGGGAAGAAGGATCCTTATCACTTTAGTGCAGAATGGACACCTTTCTTAGAAGAAGTTTCAGAGGGGCGCAGTTTCAATTGGCATAAAATTTTATCAGATAACATCACTTCAGAGGTTATGAATTACCAAACAGCTAGGTCAAAGGGACAAACAATGTCTTTCTATATGTCAGCTTATATAATGGATGCCATTTGCTTTATGACCCCTTTCCCATTAATGAATTGGAGTTGGAATGCTTCTTGCACAGAGCCTGTTCATAAGTACCATTCAGCTCTTTGGGAAGAAAATGCCAAAAATACTTTTTATGAGGTGTGTCATTATGTAATTATTCTGCTGCACAAAATATTTTTTGGTTGCGAACCCCCTCGTATTTCACATACCATCATAGAAAATCTCAAGTCAGTTGCTGACTGGTTTATTGAAGAAAATTTCTCCTACGTTAGGGTTTATGGTTGTTCTATTCCACCTCACGCACTCCCAAAAGTATTACCAGACAGATTAATATGCAGAGAAGTAGCTTATCAGCTGATAAATGCTGGTATTGGGCTAGAACTAAAAGCTCAACAGAAAAAGGCATGGCCATCATTTCCTGTGTATCTAGGAAAGTTTGTTTTATTAAACATAGGCCATACTAAAGCAGAAGCCGAATCCATGGACGAAGTGAAATTAGTGGATATAGAACACAGGAAACACGATCCATACCAAATAATCAGTCGCCATGTCACACAATGTGGTCTGAAAGCATATGAACATGAGGTCTCAGTTTATGATGATGTTTTTAGAAATGCTAAATCTTATGAGGAAGTTAAGAGCAGAGTGCAAACCTTGTCACCTGATGCACAGGTGGGGTTTTCATATTTTCAAAGAAATAGAAGACAATGTCTGCCAAAGATCTTACAAGGCGAAATGCCAGCACAAGAGAAAGAAACAATTCCTCTCGGGTTCAAAACTATTATTCAGTATAATGCAAGTGATAAAGATAAATTAAAAGAGTATGAAATACCTCCTCAGAATACAGAGGATTCTCATACCAAAGAAACACAGACAGAAAAGGGAAAAGGGATAGAAACAAACCCAATAGACCTTGATGATATTCCAGAAAAGGTTGGGGGAACAGCTTCACAGGAACTTGGTAGCCCTATTACAACATTGACTCCACTTCAGTCAACTTTTGGAATCCCTCATGAAGGAATTCTGTATGTGAATGATTTAAAGCCAATCACCTGGGATGAAATTCCTTCATCTGATTATTTTTTCAGTAAAAAACGAAGAGTTGTCTTGAAACAGGAATTACATCATGTAGGAGAAAGAACAGTCAAAAAACATAAAATTATCATTGATGGAAAGAAGCTAAATGAAGGAGAATTTGCTACAGAGTTAGCAGGAACCATGGGGGCTATAGCATCAGCCAACATGTACTCTGTAGGAAATCTAATCACCATGATAGAGCAAAAGGATAGGGAAATAATGCAACTGCAGGACAGATTTAAGGAGAATGAAAAAATTATTGGTTGGGGAATACAAAAAGGTCTAGAGCAGGCTAGGCTCAAAGACGTCCAAGAAATCCAAAAGTTAAATGAAAATTTGGATGACGCTAAAAACATGATACAGGTTACTCAAGAACAAGTGCAAAAGTTGGGCAACGAAAATAAATCTCTGCAAGATAAAATCATTTCAATTACTAATCAAGTGATTGAAAGAGAACATTTCAAGACTAAAGCATCAGAGATATATGCAAATATTGAGGAGGAACAACAGAAGATATTATGTAATCTGGAACTCATCCAGAATTATTTTCAAGAATCTAAATGGTCTATAGAAAAGGTAGTGCAAAAAGAAAAAGAAGCTAAAGCAGCAAGAAATTCTTTCCAAAAGATAATAACTTCTTTACAAAAATAAGAAGCTGGAAAATTACAAAAGTTATCTATTTCAGAGCAGTTGAAAGGAGACATAATGATAAAGGTTTGGGAAACAAAATTGGAAGGATATAAAAGAATAACAAAAGGAGTCAATGAAGATTGTCAAAAGATCTTCGATTCTATTGAAAAAGATTCAGTACAGATCGGGACAGATGGCTTTTCCGAGTCGTTAGGAGAAATCAACATCAACAGGCATCAGTTGAAAATAAAAGAACTTGAAGAAAAGAAAGCGGAAATCTCAAATATCAAAGCAGTCAACATTTCAGAAATCGAGAAGTGGATGATGGCTTCAAGTTCGAAACTGGAGAAAGTTAAATTCACCGAGAAAACAATAGGAAGCCAGTTGCCAGGTCTACAAAGAAGTTTCTTCTCGTTGGAAGCAAACGAAGTACCAGAGGCCCCTAAAGTCTTGGTGAACTTTTTAGAGAAATATGTTCAATATATTGAAGCAGATAAAGAAAGTTCTTCAACTCAAAGTTAAAACTTTGTAAATATTTCTATTTTTAGAACTTTGAAATAAATTGTAAACGGTTGACATTAGTTTATGCAACTGAAATACTAGGAAGTTGGTTAGTTACCAACGGAAGATTTAGATAGAAAGGTATAAATATAGTTTCAAGAGGCTGAAACAGGGCTTCAGAAATTTTGGGAGAAGGCCAATTTTGTACTGTCAGCTTTAAAGTTTATTGGAATATAATTCGCAACAAGATTATGGATCATGCAATTTTGTGACTATGTTTCTTCCCCTGTCTATCATCATTTGTTAAATCTTCTTCTTAATGTGTGTTTCTAGCAAATAAATCAATTTGATATTATATGCATTGTTGTTTATTTTTTCAGATTGGTTTGGATGTTGAATGTATTACTGTTTTTCCTCTGAGATTACTTTAGTAATTTTAAGACCTGTAATCCTTCTGTTCCTTAATATTTCTCTTTGTTAGAAATCTTGTTTCTCTTTCATTATTGTTAACTGAAATATAAGATTCTTTCCAAATAAAAGCCTTATATTTCTCTTTGTTGTGTTTCATTGTCTACAATTTCAAAGTTGTCACAAAACCAGGAAACGGCCTTGATTGTGTTTTTACATTACTGTTTTAAATTTTAAAGTTGTTTCATTAATATAATCTCTGAAAATCTGAAGTAACCAATTGATAAAAAAACCCTTTACAAAACCTTTAAAGACTCCATCACCCATGACAGTCCCTAGTGGTAGATAGCCAAATGTAGAACCTGGTATTCAAGATCAAACAAGTATCGCCCTAAACTTATTTAACACTATTCTGCAAACAACAACCAATAGGGCTGAGTTAGAAAGATCGTGGGTTGCTATCGAACGTGACATTAGCATCCAAGAGCAACGTGAAGCAAGACAGAGACAATTGAGAAACTGAATCTGATCTAGTTTCCCTTTGTTTCTTTATTTTAAAGTCTTATCATAAAAATCTGTTTCGGATGCCTTGACGGTGTGTTTTATAGCCTTAAAACACAAACTCAGGAACAACACACTCAATGAGAAGTCAAAGTCTTTGTTAACATTTCTAGAAGAAAAAAATCATGATTGTTTAACAAACTTTGCAGACTTCTTGATGGAAATCGAACTGACAGAAGATGAATACATACAATTAATACAATGTACTATAAAGCAACCAATAATTTTCCTAGAACGAAAACCTTCACATATTTGAAACAATAGTTTTGCAAAGGACATGCAAAATTTATGGGATGCAAATACAAATGCACAATATGTGCTCAATGCTTATGTTGCATCATCGTATTTCACTTCATACATGACCAAAGTTGACAAAACTATGACAAATGCATTTCGAAGAATACACAAAGAACATGAAAAAAGTAACATTGATGCTATGCAAATGATATGTACACTTGGAATTACATTATTTAATCTTCAACAAATGTTGGCTCAACAAACAGATCATATTGCACTCTCTCTTCCACTTAATTGCATTTCAAGGATGTATCTTTATAAACACATCCCAGTTGATGAACAGACATTTATGCTTAAACCACCATCACTGTTAAAACAAAAACTTAACAATTCAAAAGATGTTATGTGCAATTCTATTATTGATTACTACATTGAACGTTCACATGTTATTAAGCATATTTGCCTTGTAGAATTTGTATCTGAGTGCAATAAAAATGGCACATGCATATCAAAAAGGAAAAAACCAAATGTAATACGATTTGTTAAATACAATAGACACGTTGACTATGAAAATTTTTGTAGAGAGAAACTGTTGTTGTATGTTCCATTTGAAGAAGATGCGAATACATTGAAACATAACTTACCGACATGGCAAGTCACATATAGCTTCTACGAAAGTACAATACAAACCAATGAAGCTAAATTTACATACAATATCAATCCAACATGGAGTGACCTTGAAAATGCAATTGAAAAACTAGATAATAACCCTATGGATATTGATGGTACAATGACAAAAGAAGAGACAAATAAAACCCATTCTGAAGAATATGAGTTAGCAACAAACTTGCAATCTCCTCAAGAATCCAAAATGAACAAATTCATTAACCTTGGCTTTCAAGTAAAAACCCACCCATTTTTCCTAGAAAATGAAGAGTATTACAGAATTAGAATAATGTTAAATAGAGCATTGTTAGCGACATTTCTTGTCTTGGGCCTGAGAACATCCAGGTCTGCAGGTTGCACGAAGAAGGCCCAAGCGTAGCACGTAAAGCCCCATTTTCATGCTAAAAATCAAGTGAGCGGGCGAAATTACATTGTCAACGGCCTGGATTCATCTATAAAAGCAGATCGACGGACGGCGGGAAATCGCAGTTAGCGGAGTTGCGTCGGGATTAGCGCGATAGGTACCGTCTATATTGCATGCAAGAAAGGATATCAGTCGTCCATCCAAAGGATGTGTGGCGCAAGATCTAGTCATGTCGACATTTCGGCATTCGGGAGTTCGAAGGGTGAGGGTTTCACGTCTTTTTACATCTCGAAACCCCAAACCCTGAAATGCCGAAAGGATCCAAGTGCAGGCGGTCCCACATTCAAGAAAGGAGAACGGTTGTCCATCCAAAAGGACACATGGTGCACGATCATATCATGTCGAAATTCGAGAATTCGAGGGGTAAGAGCTCCTCGTCATTTTACATCTCGAAACCCCGAACCTCGAAATGCCGATAAGCGCCCTTCAAAGCCGAGCCCACGGTCCTAGCGCCAGGTCATGATAAGCGAGCCTGGGAATGGAGGTAGCCCCCTTTTAATGACAAATCCATCTCGATCGTTCATCTGAAGGACACGCGGTGCAAGATCTGAGCCACAGGTGGGGCCTTTCGGGATTTTCATAGTGAAAGCGTTGAAGTCATCTCAGTCGTCCATCCATCGATGAAACTCGGGCGCATTTGACTTACAAGGGGCATGGATCTGGGCGGCCAGGATCTGCGCACTCAGATCTACAGTCAGGAGCGGATTCTGGAGGCCCCTCGCCATTCTACATTTAAGCGGAGAGGGGGGGGGTCTGGAATCGAGTGCGTAACTCTTCAAAGGTCAAGATCGGGGCGCCTAAATCAGCGCTGAGGCTTCATTCCGGACCCCCCTTTCCTTTCTGCCTTTAGTCAAGGGGGGGGGAGTCCGGAATCAAGTACGCAACTCTTCAAAGGTCAGGATCGGAGCACCAGGATCAACGACGCTTAGGCCTTTCCGGCCCCCCTTTGCCATCCTGTCTTTAATGAAAGAGGGGGGGTCCAAAATGCTGTGTTATTATTGTGAGGTCCCTTGCCTGTCGTGTCACCTTTGCTATCGTCCTCCCCGTTGCCACCTGTTCTCCACCTACCACCTCCTCTCGTCTCCTGCCATGTGTCTCTCTCACTCCCAGTCACCTCCTCCTGTACTCCCGCACTCCATGTTCCTTCCTCCTCTGTCCTATTCAGACCGCGTGGCATTCCTCAGCTGATGTCACAGCTCCCGTTTCTTTTCCATCACCTCCACAGTGTTCACGCCTTTGACCCCCGTCACACCCTCGTCCACATCCGCCATAGGGGTCCCTCGCAGCAGTCCAACGAAGTAGCATCCAAAGAAATACTGTTCGGTTGATCCAAGTGGCACCATTAGGAGACCTCCACGTCCCAGAAGGCAGAGTTGCCCGAGGTCGTCCTCGATCCCAAAAAGCAGTTATTGCAACAGTTGCTAGTGGTTGAACATCAGCTCCGCCATAAAAGGAAGGTTCGACAAAGGACTAATTCACGTCGACTCACCTCCAGAAGGACAATCCGAAATCTGATGGCATTTGTCATAGGCACACGATCATCCTGAGTCTGCCTGGGCAGGCTATCAGAAGCCATGTAGACGCAATTCTTTAATGCATCGTCTCGTTTTTGCTGTTGTTGTTGTTTTTGAGTATATGTAGGCATTTTCGCCATTTTTTGTAGGATCGATGGTTGAGCAAGGCTCCCGGTTGAAAAACTTTAATGAAGCACTGTTATTCTGGTTATGCATGGACACTTGAGACTTCTTGCCTTATGAATGTCAGTTTCTTTCACGTCTTTGTGTACACTGTGTTAGAACGACTCGGAATTGGAGAATCCAGTCGAGTTGTAACTGTTATAGGATGATGTAGATTGGATCACTATGACAGTTGCATTGTTTCTAATCGGTCCTTGTGGTTTTTTTAGCGCTGAACGACTTGGAATTGGAGAATCCAGTCGAGTCCCCCTTTCAGTTTCTTGAAACCCTGAACCAAGAGGATCTTGTATTCGGAGTTTTTCCTCTACAAACTGCTAAAAGGCTTGTTGCCTGAGGTAGTTTTCTCACTCTTCTTACCAAGAATTCCACCTGTTGACTGAAGTTAGATCAAGACCTCCTTTGTCCCTTGCATACCAAACCCAATCCCCAAGTTGGAGTGATATCTCCCTGAGTCTCTACCCATTTGATCACCCATTAAAACTATCGTGACATAAAAAACTGATGGGCGTTGGGCGCTGCTCCTGCTGCAATCCAGGAGTGACTTATGACGCTAACAAGCACAACAAGCAATTTCCAAATACATTGCATTCATAAAAATGCAGTGGCATGCACACACCATTTTACTTGTTCCTTACAGGTGGAGCAACAACATGCAAAACATTTACAACAAAGGTGATATTCCAAAGGCTTATTCAAATCTATGATGCATACAATACAAATGACCCTCTAAAACCTAAGGGATTGATACAAGTAATGTTTCTAGGCCTGTTTTTCCATGATTTCATACCTGATTTCATACCTGATATGATTTAGATCAGGGAAGAGAATACCTTGGCCTCCGAAAGCTTTGAGATCAGGTATGAAATCAATGAAAAACAGGCCTATGCCTTAGTGAAAGCTCTCAAAGCTTTCAGAGTCTATGTCCTGCACTCAAAAGTGACCACATACGTTCCTTCAGCCTCTGTGAAGGACATCCTTGTACAACGACATAAATGGGAGAAGAGGTAAGTGGATTGCCAAGATCCTAGAGTTTGATCTGGAGATTAAGCCCACCAAGTTGATAAAGGGGCAGGGTTTAGCCAAGTTGCTGGCTGAATCCAATTGTAAAGCCTTGGGGATTAGCTTCATCAACGCCTGTTCAGAAAATCCGCAAGCTGAGTCGTCCAATAAGAATTCTCAGGGTGCTTTATCACTAACAGCATGCACCTGGTACAAGGATATCTTGTACTTTCTGCAAGAATTAAAGCCTCCTGATGGAATGGGAAAAAGCAAGGAGAGAGATTTAAAGCTCAAGGCGGTCAGATATTGCCTCATTGACCAAGCCTTGTACTGGAAAAACCCTCTAGGGGTATTTTTAAGATGTCTGGACCCGCAAGAAGCCCATAAGGTTATGTTTTATTTCCATAACGGCCTTTGCGGGGGGCATCATTTCTGGAACACCACAGCTCATAAGATCCTCAGGGATGGATATTACTGGCCTACTTTATTCGCTAATGTCTGCAGAGAAATCAGAGCTTGCATCAAATGCCAAAATTTCTCAGGAAAACAACAACTCAAATCCCTGCCATTAAAGCCTATAGTAGCTTCAACACCTTTTCAGCAGTGGGGGTTGGACTTCATTGGAGAAATTCATCCTCCCTCAAGTGGTCAACACAGATGGATCCTGACTGCGACAAACTATTTCACCAAGTGGATAGAAGCTACCCCTACCAGGAGTACTTCTCACAAAGTAATTATCAGTTTCCCGGAGGATATCATAGCCAGATTTGGCTGTCCCAGCAAAATCGTCACCGACAATGCCGCCTCTTTCAGGTCTGAGCATCTGGTCAAGTTCTGTGAACAGTTTGAGATTTCGCTGGTCCACTCTACTCCCTATTATCCTCAAGGAAATGGACTGGCGGATTCTTCCAATAAAATTATGATCAAGCTCATTAAAAAATTATTGGAAGACAATAAAAGGGCCTGGGATTCAAAGCTCAAATTTGCTCTATGGGCCAACCAGGTGACAACAAAGAAGTCCCTGGGCATATCACCTTTCCAACTTGTTTATGGAACAAAGGTTGTTTTCCCTACTCAGCTCGCTTTATCTGTGGCGAAATTCCTCCGGGACCTTGAAGGAGAGCCTGACCATATGGTCAAAAGGATTCATCAAATGGTGGAAGTACAACAGATCAGGGAACAGGTCATGAACAGGGCCTGCCATCATCAGCAGAAGATCAAGCAAACCTTTGACAGGAAGAGCAGAAAGAAATATTTCAAGCTGGGTGATCTGGTGCTCAAATGGGATGCGCCCAGGCAGGATAGGGGCAAACATAGTAAGTTTGATGCCCTCTGGTTTGGGCCTCTCAAGATCTCTGAGGTATTTTCAAACAACACTTACAGGTTGCAGGATTTGGAAGGCGAAGAAGTTTTCGATGGCCCAGTAAATGGGCATTTCTTAAAAAAATGTTTTTTGTAAGCCACAGGCGGCTTCTTTTGTTTTGTAAATATTGTTTTATGTTGTCGGCTTAATAAATGACTCCATAGCCCAACAACAAGGCACTGGATCTGCAAAAAGAGTCCTTAGAGAATCACAGGGACGACTCTATCCCCCATGGAGCCTAATGTTAGCGACATTTCTTGTCTTGGGCCTGAGAACATCCAGGTCTGCAAGTTGCACGAAGAACGCCCAAGCGTAGCACGTAAAGCCCAATTTTCAGGCTAAAAATCAAGTGAGTGGGCGAAATTACGTTGTCAACGGCCCGGATTCATCTATAAAAGCATATTGACGAACGGCGGGAAATCGCGGTTAGCGGAGTTGCGTCGGAATTAGCGCGATAGGTAGCGTCTATATTGCATGCAAGAAAGGATATCAGTTATCCATCTAAAGGATGCGTGGCGCAAGATCTAGTCACATCGGCATTTCGAAATTCGGCAGTTCGAAGGGTGAGGGTTTCACGTCTTTTACATCTCGAAACCCTGAACCCCGAAATGCCGAAAGGATCCAGGTGTAGGCGGTCCCACATTCAAGAAAGGAGATCGACCATCCATCCAAAAGGACACGTGGTGCGTGATCATGTCATGTCGGCATTCGGGAATTCGAGGGGTAAGAGCTCCTCGTCATTTTACATCTTGAAACCCTGAACCCCGAAATGTCGATAAGTGCCCTTCAAAGCCGAGCCCACGGTCCTAGTGCCAGGTCACAATAAGCGAGCTCGGGAATGGAGGTAGCCCCCTTTTAATGACAAAGCCATCTTGGTCTTTCATCTGAAGGACACGCGGCGCAAGATCTGAGCCACAGGTGGGGCCTTTCAGGATTTTCATAGTGAAAGCGTCGAAGTCATCTCAGTCGTCCATCCATCGATGAAACTCGGGCGCATTGGACTTACAGGGGGCATGGATCTGGGCGGCCTGGATCTGCGCGCTCAGATCTACGGTCAGGAGCGGATTCTGGAGGCCCCCCGCCATTCTACCTTTAAGCGGAGGGGGGGGGGTTCGGAATCGAGTGTGCAACTCTTCAAAGGTCGGGATCGGGGCGCCTAAATCAGCAGTTGAGGCTTCATTCCGGACCCCCCTTGCCTTTCTACCTTTAATCAGGGGGGGGTCCAGAATCAAGCATGCAACTCTTCAAAGGTCAGAATCGGAGCACCAGGATCAATGACGCTCAGGCCTTTCCGACCCCCCTTTGCCATCCTGTCTTTAATGAAAGAGGGGGGGTCTGGAATGGTGTGTTATTATTGTGAGGTCCCTTGTCTGTTGTGTCACCTTTGGTATCGTCCTCCCCGTTGCCACCTTTTCTCCACCTACCGTCTCCTCTCGTCTCCTGCCATGTGTCCCTCTCACTCCCAGTCACCTCCTCATGTACTCCCGCACTCCATGTTCCTTCCTCCTCTGTCCTATTCAGACCGCGTGGCATTCCTCAGCTGGTGTCACAGCTCCCGTTTCTTTTCCATCACCTCCACAGTGTTCACGCCTTTGACCCCCGTCACACCCTCGTCCACATCCCCCATAGGGGTCCCTCGCAGCAGTCCAGGGAAGTAGTGTCCAAACAAAGATCGTTCGGTTGATCCAGGTGGCACCATTAGGAGGCCTCCACATCCCAGAAGGCAGAGTTGATCGAGGCCATCCTCGATCCCAAAAAGCAGTTATTGCAGCAGTTGCTGGTGGTTGAACATCAGCTTCGCCATAAAAGGAAGGTTCAACAAAGGACTAATTCATGTCGACTCACCTGCAGAAGGACAATCCGAAATTTGATGGCATCTTTCATAGGCACACGATCATCCTGAATCTGCATGGGCAGGCTGTCAGAAGCCATGCAGATGCAATTCTTTAATGCAACGTCTCGTTTTTGCTGTTGTTGTTGTTTTTGAGTATATGTAGGTGTTTTCGCCATTTTTTGTAGGATCGATGGTTGAGCAAGGCTCCCGATTGAAAAACTTTAATGAAGCACTGTTATTCTGGTTATGCATGGACTCTTGAGACTTCTTGCCTTATGAATGTCAGTTTCCTTCACGTCTTTGTGTAGACTATGTTAGAACGACTCGGAATTGGAGAATCCAATCGAGTTGTAACTGTTATAGGATGATGTAGATTGGATCATTGTGACAGTTGCATTGTTTTTAATCAGTCCTTGTGATTTTCTTAGCCTTGAATGACTTGGAATTGGAGAATCCAGTCAAGTCCCCCTTTTAGTTTCTTGAAACCCTGAACCAAGAGGATCTTGTATTCAGAGTTTTTCCTCTACAAACTGCTGAAAGGCCTGTTGCCTGAGGTAGTTTGCTCACTCTTCTTACCAAGTCTTCCACTTTTTCATCTTTTAAACGACTTGCTGACTGAAGTTAGATCAAGACCTCCTTTGTCCCTTGCATACCAGACCCAGTCCCCAAGTTGGAGTGATATCTCCCTGAGTCTCTACCCATTTGATCACCCATTAAAACTATCGTGACATAAAAAACTGATGGGCGTTGGGCTCTGCTCCTGCTGCAATCCAGGAGTGACTTCTGACGCTAACAAGCACAACAAGCAATTTCCAAATACATTGCATTCACAAAAATGCAGTGGCATGCACACACCATTTTACTTGTTCCTTACAGGTGGAGCAACAACATGCAAAACATTTACAACAAAGGTGATATTCCAAAGGCTTATTCAAATCTATGATGCATATAATACAAATGACCCTCTGAAACCTAAGGGATTGATACAAGTATATACAGGTAAGGCGACATATAATACAGGTGGAACAACAATCCACTCTACATTGCTAATTCCTTTCAACAAGTCGCATTTTCTTCCACTTAACAAAGAAATGTTAGACACATTATCAAAGTTTTACCAAGAACTACAACTTGTTTCCATTGACAATCAACTAAGAAATATAAAAAAATGTACCAACAAAATACTTTGGAAACATTGATATGATATTTTGTGGTGATCTTTATCAAGGACAACCCATACAAGACTCTTTGATTTTTTAACAACCTATAATGAACATGCAAACAATAACACATGACTTTTGGAAAGATAATATAAAATGCTATGAATTGCATACTACAATGCACCAAACAGATGAAAAATTCATCGCGATTTTGAAATGGATGCACACAAACAACCAAATAAGTGATTATTTGGCATATCTTAATAGAAATTGCATATGACCTACACCAAATGACCCAACATTTCCTTATCTATTTTTCATAAACAAATATGTTGCAAGGCATAACAAACATATGTTATTACTCATACCTAGGAATGAGCACCATTTTATAGAGCCATCGACAAAATAAATAAAATGGAAACATTAAACAGGTGCCAAAATAAATAAAATGGAAATATTAAACATGTGGCACAATGTGTCTATCGATTAGATGGAGGCACATATAAAGTCATATTTGATTTTGGTCATTCACAGATTCCAGATTTTGTCTTAACGACCTATCTCAGTTTGTTCCTTATAGGAACACTATTGCCCTATTTGAAGTTTCAATTTAGATGTCATCGAAGGGTTTCAAATATTTAGACATTTAAATTTTGTATGATAAACAAAGATGCCTATGTCATTGTCTACTCTCATTTCTACACCAACATGAGTTTCAGAGGCAACTTTGTTATATGTATATGTGGGTGATTGTGCAGGTGGACTGAGAGAGCCAGAGAAGGCTTTGTACAAACTGTCCTTACATGGTCTCTACATAGACGAGGAATATTTCCATGCCTGTTATCTAAGGTTGGGGTTAGTAGTTAGCAAGCTAATCTTTGGAAGCCATTAGTCATCTACCAAATTTATCATAGGAGGAGAGGCTTCACAATTTCTCTAAAGAATTCCATTCATGGGCATATTTATCCCACAATTGGCTTAAAGAGACAAAATCCTATTTGCATAAGGATTTTCACTCCAGGCATATGACTCCTACAAATAGGTGTAGCTTAAATCACATTTTAGTTGTGTATGCTCTGCAAAAAAACTACCACACATGATGGTAATCATTATTCTCCCCACTTAAAAGGAACCATTTTTTATTTGAACTAGATGTTTTGATCATAGCTAGGCTTTCACGTTTGTAGATTACTATGGGAAAATAGAGTGTACAATGTATCATTGTGGAGTTGCAAGTAATGACTACATGGTAAAGGAAGTATTTTAAATCCTTATTTTCTAATTATTGCATCTTGAAATCATGGGATCATGGCTCTCCTAGAAAATAACATAAAGGATATATGTCATCTAAGCTCATAGGGAGATACAAACTTTAACATTCCAACCACTAGATTATCTCCACTACAATTGTAGAAGGCCTAGAAAAGCAAGAAACCCAATGTGTATGATGACTTTGAAGGTAATTGTACTAATTAACAAAATGGAGTTAGTGAATGAAGTAGAGAACAATGATGGACACAATAGAGTGAATGAAGTAGAGAACAATGATGGACACAATAGATACAGACAAGACCACATAATAAACACACATAAACATAATATTCCCAAATGAATATGTCTTAAGTATATATAGGGATATGTTTTTAAAAAGTAACTATTAGGATTCAATTTGTAAAAAATATGGTGAAGTCTTATCAATACAGTTTCCAGTACATCCAAGTATCATCTTTAACATAGTTCAAAATAAGACTAAGATCTGACATGTCCAAAATACAACACAATTCAAATAGTCTTAGTTTCATGCTGACAAAAAGGCATACTTAAACCACATTAAAACATAATAAGATTAAAACCATAAGTGTAGGCTTGCTACTAAAACAATAGAAATAGTCTCGTCAAAGATCTCGTGCATTTAAGTTTTATGTTATTTTTCTGTAGTCATAATTTGCGAAGAACAAGAATGTTTTCATTAATTTACATAATTTATTAATATCAAATAACTATAATTCCATATTCACAATTTCATAACATTAATAACTAAATCCTAAAATATAATAAAACATTTATAATATCATTTGTTAAAAATGATTTTAATAACAGTATTTTATTGCATTTAATATAAACACCAATATCATAAAAGTCCATTAGAATAAAATATTTGTAATTCCATATTTACATTTACAAAGTTGATAAAACATTTACAATATTATTATTAAAATTTGATTTTAACAACAATATTTTATTATGCTTGATAGTTTATTATACTTACTCTGATTACACTAATTTCAAAAGACATTATGGTGGAGACCTAATCACTACAATGGTACTTGTTAAATTACACCAAATAGAAATACTTAATGAAAAATATAGTTCCATGTTTTTATGAAAAGTGGGGACCTGCCTTAAAGGAAACAAGATCCCCTGCCAGATGACTCTCATCATAGTTTTCATGCCAGTCATGATTAAGATTTTCCCAACAGGGTGATCACAAAAAGGTATTAACTGAGATAAATACCTACATCTGTCCATGATAACAGAAAGCAAAGAAAAACATAAGAAAACCAAGTATCAAGAACTTGGAGACTATGTATTCTCCTCCTCCTCCACCTCTAGTATCATCTCATTGTCCTTGTCTTCGTCCTGGGCGGCCTCTGGTGACTGAGGGTTTGTATGTAGCACAATGGGATTGGAAAGAGTTCACGTTGAGCTGTAACAACCCTCTACCTATTTCCCTTTACCCATATTTGTCATTTGTGAAACTGAAATCTTGATATTGAACAATGCTTTACACATAACTTCAAACTTGCCCTCAAAGATGATGATAGTATGGAGTATATCTTGTTTCTCTTCCTTATTGTTTTTTAGGGCTTGGGCTATTAAATTTTTTACTAACTAGTAGGTTTCCTTTGTCTTGAAATACTTGGTATCCCATGTTCGAGAATGGATTGGGCCCGTAACCCATCGCTTAAATTCCTCCATAACTTTGGCTTTGGGAGTCACTTGTCGTTTGGACTTTACTCAAACTCCAAAGCCTCCATTTCCCACATTGCTACATTAGAGCATTTCTATTCAAATGGTTGCTCAGCTTCCCAGGCCTCTATCACTGCTCTGGATGAGAAAAATGGGTTACTAGATGTTGAATCATTGCCTTCAACCCCTAGATTTGTTTTCCTGCACATCCCCCCCATCAAAACCTCTGCCCATCCTATTCTTAGACAACAACCACAAATAGAGACAGAAATAAAGGTCGAACTGAAACAATGACATCGATAAAAATAGGGAAATCTCATGCATGAAGAGACAAAAGGAGAGGGGTGACTCTAACAATACCCTCCTAGTCCCAAACAACACTCCCAACGATTAAGAAACATAAATCCTCCCAAAATCCAAACACAGAAAGAGCACTGAACAAACAAACCGAAGATGAGGCATGACATGAAGGGTTACTTAGGGCCTAAAGGGCAGAGTTCCCTCTTGCGAAACAAGGCCATCTACCATGAAAAACCCATCTTGTTCTATAGAGCAACCTCGGGCCAAAGCAGATCAAGTAAGGAAATAACATGTTGCCCCCCGAAATCGCCAACATTAGGAGATCCCCCCACCTTCTCCTTATCAGAGAATTATAACCAAGATTCTTCCCCATACTTCCTCCATTCAAGATGCACCACCAGAGCATAAACCCAAGAGTCATCTCATTGTACCACTACCTTGCTATGCCAATTAATATCATCATCTTAGTGATTGGGGTGAGGGATATCATACCCCTCCATGCAAACTTCAACTTCTACACATCGCGACCAAGCCAAACAACATAGATATCATAGTGATGTATCTTGGGTGCATGACAGAGTGACAACCTAGCGCAATGTGTGTGTGTTCATGGTCCCACCCTTTGACACCCCATCCGGGTGTATATTTATATTTTTTATTAATATGTTAATTACAATTGTTAATATTTTAATAATAATATTTGAGATGTATAATTATAGTATAATTTTTTAAATTAAATTAAAGTTATTAGTTTTTATATTTGATATCATATTATGAGTAAAAACACATCTATATTCTCCATTGATATTTTAATTTTAATGTTGAAGAATGTTGTTTATCTAGAGATATTTTATGATATTTACTTTTCAATAAAAGATGAAGACCATTAACTTATTAATATATACTTCATTGATATTTTAATTTTAATGTTGAAGAATGTTGTTTATCTAGAGATATTTTATGATATTTACTTTTCAATAAAAGATGAAGACCATTAACTTATTAATCCCTGCCAAAGGTCTGGGACTATCGCAATCGTTTTTTCGTTGACTGTGAAATAGTTTTAGCATTGAAAAAAAAATTATTGCTTTTTTGCATAGTTCAACTTTGTTGCAAGCGATTCAATTTTTTTCTTGGCTTCTAATTGGTCCTTCAAAACAACACCTTTTTGTCGGTCCAACGACGACAATTCAATTCCACATGTTTAGTGGATGGTTGGAACATGTGCATGTACGGGTGCGAGACATGTGCATGTACGTGTGCGGGACGTGTGCATGTACGGGTGTGGAACGGGTGCATGTATGAGTCTCAAAGTGGTGCATACACAAGTCTCAAAGTTCTCGGTTTCCAAAGCTTGCTACTGTGTCACTTGGTAATTAGGGACATTTAAAGTTGTGGGCCAGAGTATTTGTTTTCATTTTTATTGCCAATTTTTTATATTTGTAATATATATATATATATATATATATATATATATATATATTGATTTTAATAACAACTAACATACATACTTGTACGGGAATATATTTGTGCACGGATGTACTTGTGTGGAGGTGCAGACAAATCATCAAAGCAAAAGTCTCTGCACATATGCAACAATGCATTCACATTGCAAGCATATGGTACTAAGTTCTTACTGCATGCTACCAACATTACTGCATAATTGTTCTAATAGCTTTGAAACCTTGATGTTTCTTTTTTATAGTCTTATACAAGAGAAAATATTATGTTTGACAATGGAAGAAATGGACAATTTGCTGCTCATCACTGCCCCATCTCCAAGAAAACGAAAATTTGAATTACGTCAAATACAAACAAGGAGGGCTTCTTGCAGAGCTAGCTAGTGAAGATTAGAGAAAGAAAAAACATTTTGATAATTGATTTGATGATAAGAGGCCACGACTATGCTAAAGTCGAGGGAGGGGATTGGCGCAGAAACTATGTTAAAGATTTGGAGGATCAAATTTCGAGGAAATGGAAACAATATTAAAGGAGACCATGTGAGGCCTGTGCTGCAACATTGGTTGCAATTATGTCATCTTTTGGAAGATAAAACATTGGAGCCACATGTAAGTTATGTGATCATAGTTGAATTGTATCTTTTATTGGTTATTTTGGTGAAAAAGAACTATGGTTGTTCTTTTTCTTTACTGCAGTAAGTGTTTGCATTTGTATTTTGTTGGGAGCTACTTGATTTTCATCACTCATTCCAAACTTAATAGAGAAAACATGGAAGCTAGTTAATTAAATTAGTAATATGCTCAAATTGTCCACCACTCACTTATGGCCTACAAATTCAATGCGACAATCTTTTAGGTAAAATGCTCGAACATGTGACCAATTTTTGGACAAATAATTTGTATGTATAGTTGTTTTATGTAGAGATATACCTGTGCGGAGGTGTGGACAAATTGTCCAAGCAAAGGTCTCAGTGCATTGCAATTTTTTTTTGTGTAAGCTAGAACTTGATATTACCTTCCAGAATAAAAAAAAAGTTACAACATATCTAAAAGGAAACTGGTACAGGGGTTGCCAACAGAGGAACCTAGCCACTGCACCAGGTCTCAAGAGTTTGAGAAACCATATCTGAGCATTTTGAAAAAGTAAACAGTTCACAACTAGAGCTGAAAATAGCCAAAACAGAAAAATAATAGTGTCCAACTAGACATATGTATGTTGAGAAAAAACAAAACTAGAGAGGGCATTGAACTTAATTGTCGGAGGTGTCACTCGAAGAAGCTTGCCTGGAGGAGTAGGATCATTCAAGGATCATGATGGATTGATGAAGATTCTCTTGGTCATGTCGTTGGGCCAGATGAGCAAAGCAAGAGTCTAGCAACCAATCCAACTTTTTCTCCAACAATTCCTTCTTGAATTTTTTATCTGAGAACCTAATCGGGGGGGGGATTCTCTTGCAAATGCAAGCAAACACCTTCCTCATAGTCACGTGGGGACAGAGCAGAGGTTAGAGGAGGACAAGAATATCCTTGCTTCCCCAGGTCAATGGCTAAACCAATATCATTATCAGTCAAGTGACCAATGTCATCTGGAAAGTCTTCCAATTCAACCTGGCAGACCCAAGATGCTTCCATGGGAGGCAGGGAACATGGTCCAATGAATGAGGCAGAAGGTGTAGAAAATGAACTAGGTGCCAAAATGGAGGATTTCAGGCACTGGGAATCACTACTAGAAAGACTGTGCAATGGTGAAGTGCTTCATCGATGTCCCCTAAGACCATAGAAGACCTCACTAGCTTGTTTCACCTTACCATGCTCACGACGAATACTGCCAAGGAAGTTGAGATGGGTATCAAGCCATGGGAGAAGGAAATGATGCCACAAAGAAGAATTTAGGAGCACATCGGGAGGGAAGAGAGCAATGTCTGGATCAGTAAAGGCTAGCTTGTATAAACCATTACCAAAATTATGATTTCCCGTGAGGCCAACCGACTCCTTAATTAAACATCAATGTGTTGTACCTTGCCAAACTTGAACTCACATCACACCCATACGAAATATCAATCACCATATCTTGTAGAGGTATAATTTGAAAGGAGGGAGGAAGTGGGTATAAATGAACTACGCCAGCCCATGGCCTTGGAAGAACCAAAGAGTGTCGATGGATGACACACGTACTTAGGCTAGTCATTCGAGGGATGATCAAAGGGACACCCCATCTGGGGCACATTGCAATATTAAATAATTAATAAATAATATTGAATAATTAAAGTTGTGGTAATTGGGGACATTTAAAGCACTAGGGTAGGCTATTTGTTGTCATTTTTATTGTTGATCTTATATATATATATATACCAACTAACAAATATACTTGTGCGAGGATATACTTGTGTGCAAAGGTGCGAACAAATTGTCAAAGCAAAAGTCTCCGCACATAAGCAACGATGCATTGCACATTGCAATATAAAATAATTAATAATTAATTATTTAATAAATTGCACATTGCATATTGTGCATTGCGCATTAATAAATAATACCATACACGTAATCGCACAATCTATAGCTTGGGAAAAGCCCAACCCAATCCACAGAAGTGTGACAACTATGGGAGTATCTACCCACTATCACCTTAGATAGACACCCCCCTAGCTTTAGTGATGATAAAATCACTATAAGGGGGGAATCCCAGCGACCCTAGGGGGATTGAGATGGAAAGTGAGATGTCGATAAATGAATACCCCTATAGGTCAAGTTTGGAGAAGGAATAAGGTTGAAGAATGAGTCTTGAAGTTGGTAAATGGTTGTCAAGTATTGTGTACCCGCAAAACAGTGTTAGCCCTACCCTGAGTAAGACAAATGATGGAGATAATAGACTTAAACAAATGGGGANGTCAATTGCTGCAATTTTAACCATCAAAAATCAAGTACAGTATGTTGGATATAAAACTAGAAATGACTAGTTAAACTTCCAATGATTTAGCCAAGATGTTGATGATATTTAGGGTTGTTTATTAAGTGTTATCAACAAGTTATTGTGACAATCAAGTGGATGTAGCAAAAAATTGCTACACCAACAAAATCTAACCACATAAATCAACAAGTAAACCATAAAAAAGATAGACAATAATCAATAGAACAATAATCTAGCTTTTCAAGCAAATCTCAGCGGTAGATTAGAGAGTGAAGAGTGAAAGATAGAGGGTTTTGTTGCATCCCTAATGGTTGTAGCATTGATTTGTAACAACAAAGAGAATCATTAGGCTAATCAAGACACCCTTAGAGCACAAGGAAGCTTATAACATATAGAATTAATTCCAACTTAGACAACTGCAATATCTCAACATTTCATGTATATCTCCAATACAACTTAGATTAGTGCCTAATCAATTGGGTTTATGGAGTCTCTCGTGTAAGAGATACTTTTGTTACTTCTCTAGGGGTGTAATCTCTTTTACTCCCTAGAGCAAACAAAACTAGTGAGGTAAATCTAGGAGGGTGTAAGCCCTTTTACTCCTCCTAACAATTTTTTTAAAATACAGCTTATTCAAAGATTACAAGGTAGACTTGATGGAGGGTGTGTGCCCTTATACTCCTCCAAGGGTCTATATTAATTCTTGAAACAAGAAGAAACCAAACAATGAACACAAAAATTCCTTACCAATTCAGAATAATATGAAGTAACCCTTCCTTATCAAGTATATTCCACCACATACTAAGAACAACGCATCCAAGAGGTAGCACTTAGATTTCTTTCACCAAATGAACAAGTACTAACATCCAAGAGACATTCAAGAGAGAGATAGAAAAATTTTCACAAGTAGGGCGAAAATTTCAGCCAAGAGAGTATGTAACTCTCAAAGTTATGATCTAAAAATGAAATAAGGTTAGCTTTATTTATATAAACTCACCTAAGACCAATTTGTCCACTTTTAAAATGTCATCAACAAATTAGAAGAGGTCTACCTCCTCTTTTTTCCTTTTACTACTTAAAAATATAAAATACATAAAACAATTCCCTTTAGAAGGGTGACGTCATGCCCTAGAAGGGTGACGTCATGCTTTAGAAGGGTGACATTAGGGTTCAAGTGAGACGTTTTTCCTCAAGGTGGAAGTCATTGGGTCTCCCAAGGTCATGTGTCATCTTGTCAAGTGCTACAAGGCATGCCATGTGTCTCTATTTCCATCAAACCCAACCACATCACCAACAACCATGAGAACCCCATAAAAAACCCTAAGCCCATGTGACTTCTAGGGCATAAGGTGCGACGTCTTAGGCCTTCCTAGGCCAACATTGAGGTGCGAGGAGCTAGAACATGGTCATCTCGTGGCGTCCAAGTTCCTCCAAAGGAAACATTCTTCCTCCGATGTGTCCAATGAGAGGGGGCGCATCATCCAACTTGTGGGATTCATGCCCCTATGAAGGTCCAAGCGACCTTGTGCCTTCACAAAAAGACTTCCATTTGGAAAAGCCCTGCAAAGACAAACAAATTCTCCCTCCAAGGGTCTGCATGTCACATGTATCATGCCAAGTGAGCCATATCTAATAAAAGAACCACCCAAGCATGTGCATCAAATCCCCACTTTTCAAAATAAACAAATGCTCAAAGACCTTATACAACTTGTCAAATTTAAGCATGGGAGGGTTGTCATGGTGATCTATCGGGCAGATCATTCCCCAAGTCAAGGAGTGTTTCCCAAGAAGACCTGTTCTAAGTCATGTAAGAGAGTGTGCAGTGGATGGGGGTGTAACTTTTGGGCATGGGGTTTCTTGACATACAAGGGTTCATATTGTCTCATTTATGGGTGCCTTTGTTGAGAGTGTGCTTGCTCTTGAGTTACCAACTATTTGCATGCCACCTTTTTCCAAACCCCTTTTTGCCATGTTTCCAATCCCTGCTATCATTTATAATTTGCAAATTTGAGGGTCCCCCTTTTAGGGTTTCCAAGCTTTAGCATTAATTTTGGGAATGGGGCGAGCACTGAGTAAGTAGAGATCAAGTTGGAATGAATTTTGATGGTCTGTATTTGTTGTGTTCACTTTATTTTCAACATAGTTTCTTATTCTTTTATAGCAGCTACAATCTACCTCCGGGTTGTCATCCCCTCTTCCCATGAAATGAGGTACAAGCCCTTCTTGGGTTAGTAATGCCTGAAAACCCAAAAGATGAGGAAACAAAAGGGAAGAGGTAATGGAAAGTGATAAGTATGTGCGGGTATGGTATGATGTCCCTTCAAGGAGACCCCCTAATAATAGCCCTGTTCCCTAGGGTAACCCACTTACTAGGACAACATGTCAACCACCGAGGTGAAATGAGGCAAAATGAATAATTTCCAAGCAAACATTTTCAAAATCAAGAAATGATCCTTTGCAAGAACTATTGTCCTTTGTGGGCCAAGTTGGGTGTGTGGATGTTGCTGCCATCAATCAGATGGTGATGTGTGTTAGGATAGGAACCTTTTCTTGCTCATTTGTCTCTTGGTGCTCCATGTTTGCAACTTGAGGGTCTCGAGACATCATCTCCTTAGTTATCCCTAGAAAAGGGGGATAACAATACCTGTGCAGGGAAATACATGTGCGAAGGTGCAGACAAAATGTCAAAGCAAAAGTCTCTGCACATAAGCAACAATGCATTGCACATTGCAATATTAAATAATTAGTTATTTAATATTAAATAAATAATAATAAATAAATAAATAATATCAAATAATTAATAAATAGTTAATTATTTAATAAATTGCACATTGCATATTGAGCATTGCACATTAATAAATAATATCATACCTATGCAGGGACCTGTGCAGAGATCGTCAAAGCAAAAGACTTCGCATAGTAAAAATCTCTACACATACGATGTACGGGTACGAAACCATGTTGTGTGGGGATATACCTGTGCAAAAGTCTATGCACATAAACAACAACGCATCACACATTGCACTATTAAATAACTAATACATAATTAATTATTTAATATTAAATAATTAATAACTAATTAATTATTAATTATCTAGTAAATTGCACATTAATAAATAATACCATACATATGTGGGGATATAATTGTGTGAATCGTTAAAGCAAAAGTCTTGTTGCATAAATAATTAATTATTTAATACTAAATAATTAATAACTAATTAAAAAATAGTATTAAATAATTAATTATTTTTTACTAAGTTTTACTCCACATTGAACAATTTGTTATTTTGCTTATTTTTACAAAGTTTTATGCTAATTGTTTTTACTTTATTCTTATCATTGTCCTCTTTGCATAGACAATAATGTTATTTTTCTTTATTATATGAGTTATTTGACAAAGAGTATTTATTATCTATGCATCTAGTTATATTAAGTTTCATTGTTCAACATATATTTTCCAAAAATATATATATATTTTTCGGAGATTGCCCTACCATACAACCCTTGTTTTTAATACTTTCATTACATCATTACATCATGCTAGAAATGTTTCACTAATACTAATTTTATATATATATATATATATATATATATATATATATCATTTTCAAAAAATTTAAAAATCAAATTATTTTACTAATTATATTAATATTCTACTTATAATTATAATTTAAAAAAATGATTCTTATTTTCAAACACACAACTTTATTGTACACAATATGGAATTAACCGTCCTTATCATTGTCCCTATTTTCAACGACATCATAAAATTATGGAAGATATATATACAATTATAATGTTGTGAGATGATTTCATCCTTGAACATACTTTATAGTGCATATCCTTTTAAAAAAATGTATTGATGGCGACCCCTATCTTTAATAAACTTATTAAAGATAAGTTTATTAAATTAAGCCAAATATATTTATATGTTTCATTGATATGATAATTATAAACTTTAAGGCATACATCTTTCAAAATATATTGAAAATAATTTATGTGTGTGTTTCATTAATATATTAATTTTAATGTTTAAAGTATGATTTAGATTTTCATGATGTACACTTTTCAAAATATATGGGGAAATAAAATTAAGTAGGAAAAAAAAAGAGAGGTGGAATCATCACCAATTTTTAAATAAAATAGTTTTAATTGCAATATTTTTATGATTTTTATTAATAATATTTGTTTTTTCATAAAAAAAAAAATTTGGGAAATTTTATTAATAAAAACTGTGTGTGGGCACGTAGAAGATGTACATATAGTTCAAAATTCATGAGTTCAAGTCCCCCATAGTTATAGTCCGAGCACAAAAGGAATTATTAGACTGATAAGCTATAAGCCTTAGAAGAAGCTTTGCTACAAAATAATTCACAGGGCAAAGTCTGTTAAAAACACATACGATGAATACACAAAAACACAACATCTAATTAAGGAGATTTGGGAGAGTCTTGACCGCCTGAGGCTGTGTCCCTGAATTTTGTGGGAGGGATATTTAAATTAGGGAGGGGATGGACGTTTCCTGGCGACGAAGCCCCTTCTAAATTTTTTATTGCAGTCCTAGAAGGCATGGTGATGTTGGGGCAAAGGTAGAGCTCCTTAATCTACGACTTCAAGGCTACACATTCATCTTGAATTTGTTGCTAAACCTACCCATGTTGAACAATAATTTCTAGAATGATGAGAACTTGTGTTGATAAGCCATTGACTTGAATTTGCAAAGTTTGGACTATGGAGAGAAGTTCACTCTGATCTTCCTCCATGTTTTCCTTATGTCTCCTTGAGCTACCAATTTCACCTCTTGATATCAACTTGAACACTGGAGAAGACAGGTTAGAAGACAACCTATGTGCGTAGAACACAATGGAGAAAGGAGACGTAAACATTGGAGCTACCGAATCCAAACTTGTGAAATACTTCTGAATTAAAAGAGAGGGGGCTAAGGCAATACAACTCACAGAATGGCAGATCTACCACCATAAATGATCATAGGTACAATCCATTGTTTATGTGATGAGAACGAGCCATCCGCACGAATTCATGAACTAGAGCAAGGGAGAGCACAGGGCAACATGCTAAGTATGTGAGGTCATAACATATGGAGGTGACGCTTGCTCCAGACAACGAAGAGAATGGTATAGCCACTAGGAGTAATGGCAGTCCCTGTGAACTAATGAAGGTTTGACATGGATGGATTTTCCACACGATCGTGGGGGGTGGAAAAAGTACTAATGATAACTGTTTGCATGCGCGAAGGGAGAGAGTGAGCATGAATGCCCACGTGGGAGTTTCTAATGGCAACTAGTGGCACAAACTCGAGAGAGATTAGGTTCATAGAAGTCCAAGTACTTTGAAAAATGTTATGGTGGATTAGAGTGATCATGGAATGTATTGAGTGGATGCCCTTCCATTGACTCTTAATATCCCTATCTTGTCATAGATTACCAAATTTGCTTGTTGGTCTGCTTCTTTGTTATTTTTTCTGAGAGTGGGTAGTGGCTCCACACTTTGGAATGATTAAATTTCTAGGTGAATTCTCTGAAATATAGCCCTGAGGTGACTATCAGAAGGGAGATATTTCAACCTTGCATGGTTAATAGTGATTTTCAAGTCGCCAATGAGAGTAATAGATTAGATGCCACTAGCCTTTGCTAGTTGCAATCCTTGGTAGAGAGTGTATGCTTCTTCCTGATTGTTGGTGGCGTGTCCAATATTCCAAGAATACATGAGCTTGATCTTTCCTCCAAGGCTAAAGATAACCCCATCCGCTCTTGCCACCCGATTATTAATAATATTAATATAAAAACATCCCTTAAATTCCTTCAACATCCCTATTAAAATATGCTAATATAATAATTATTTATTTTTTATTTCCATTTCATGTAAAAAAGTTTGTATATAAAGTTTGAAATATATATATTTAAAATTTATGCTACACCAACGTGCCCCTTTACATAGGCATTATCCTCTATGTTACCATGCATTGTTTTGAATAAATCTTAAGCCTTTTTATAAAAACAATATAACACGACCAATTCCCAATTTTTAACAAGGTTGCATGGCAACATATACGCCGCTATGCAGGAATTCAAAGTAATTTGGTAATGCAAAAGAGAATAAGAAGTTATTGACCAATGAGGTTATTGGGGTTCTTGAAATTTAAATTGTTTTTGGTGTTAATGTTTATGAATATTTGGGTGATTACAGGAATCCATTCCCTGACGATCAATATGCAGGAATCGATTCTCTTTTGTATGACCAAGTTGCTCTGAATTCTTGCACAACAACAGGTATCCTTGACAAAAGATGGTTGAACTTGGACAATCCCATCCCCCAAAAATGCAAAACAACCCAAGGGAGGTAACGACCATTGGACGACGGTGGAAGAAATCGATGGATGAAAGGAGTCACGGGCAAAAAATGAGGTGACATCACCCCAGGCTAACATCCACCCGCAATTAACGTGAGTCATCAGATCATGCGAGTGCTTGCGAAGGTTCCAACAACCCACATCACCCCAGGCTTCGTCGACTCTACAATGGATGAGTTGGGTGCTCCTGCATCATAAAGTTCTAAGAAAAACTTATCATTTCAATGCTTGGGATAGGTCTGATGCCCTTTAAAAATTTATTAAAAGTCCTTTATAAAAATAGACAAAGCTCACTTAATTTAGAGTCTCCATAAGCGGAGTTCTCGTGAAGACTTGTAAACGATGGTGTTATTTATTTACTTTTTGGTTAATATGATTAGGATTTATTAATATTTGGTTGACATTGATTAACTTAAAAAAACCCATCTATATTAATTTTTTTTATAATTAAAATTTGTTTTTATTCTTTTATAAGGTGTCAACATAATACATCTTCAACCTAGGTTCCAGTCAGGAATCAGGGTGTGACCAAAGTTCCGGGAATTGGGATTCTATACACATAACTAACATAACAAGTTCTAATAATATTTGCACATTTCATGAGAAACATCCCTGCCATGTATTCTTTCCTTGTATTACAGTCTCCCCACCCCCTGTTATTAAATGTCGGTTGGACCCCATCTTAAGTCAAAAATTAAAAACAACAAACCAGTTGGAAACATGTATCACCTCGATCTTCTAATATTTTATGATCAGCCGCCTCCTCCACCTCATTAGCAAGTTATGTTTGCATTTATGATCCCACTCTGTTTCAACAATAAGACATTGATTTTATTAACCAATTAGATCACCGTAAAATACTTTTACATAATTTAAAAAAATAAAAAAACTTTGTTTGTAATGTTTTACTTTAAAAAACCTCCCAAATTTTTAGTTAATACCTGGATTAATATGCAGTCGCTATATACCATGCCACAACAGGTATAATAATATTATTTTTCATCGTACCACTGCTGAATTTAATTTTTTTTATGATGTGTTTACCTTCGAACTGTTATCCCTAATTTTTAGGGATAACCAGGAGATCATGTCTCGAGGCCCACAGGTCCTAGATATGGAGTATCGAGAGAAGGATTGACCTAAGCATGGCCCTGGAGGGCCCATCC
This sequence comes from Picea engelmannii, assembly GCA_009831015.1. Classification (NCBI taxonomy): domain Eukaryota; kingdom Viridiplantae; phylum Streptophyta; class Pinopsida; order Pinales; family Pinaceae; genus Picea; species Picea engelmannii. The sequence continues at coordinate 278,756 of ML788935.1, read as the reverse complement.
TTTTCTTCTTCCATCAGCTTTATCTTGTCAGCAACAACAGCATCCATCACCATCGGCTTGATCTTGTATCAAACGAGGTTCTTGCTTCATGATCTTGTATCAGACGAGGTTCTTGCCTAGGGGGAATGACCCCTTTTCAGTGTAACATTGGCCTTGGAAGGCTCAGGATGCCCCCATCCTCGCCATGACATCAGCCAGCTTCATGGACATTCATGCAGGCATACTGGGCAACAGTGGCACGTGTGGCATCTTGGAGAGGCCCCTAGGGGGCTAATGTTTTGCTCCTAGATGTTTCATATGCCCTAAAAGGGGCTAGCGCCTCCCTTGAAGGGGCTTTTACCTTTTTTACAGCTCAGTTAGGGTTTTAATTTGACAATTTAATGTAGAAACAATATTATGGCCTTGGCGACCTTTTTATGACCTAAAAGTTAATTAAGGTCATTGATACAGTATATATTGAGGATTTTTAGCCTCATTTTGACATAACACATCACTCACTCATTAGTGAGGTCTGATTTTAGCACCCTACTTGGGTATTTTTGTTGATTTAGTGAGGCTCACTTGTTGAAGGAAGGCATTTCTTGGCATTTTATGGTTTTTCTCTTGAAGGAAGGAGTTACAACTAGGGTTTGCATGGTTATTTCTTAAAGAATTGTAAGTATTTTTCTGCAAAACTTCTTGATTGAATGGTTGTAGTCTTATTTTCTTACATGTATTTATAATTTGCTGAATTAAAACCCTAGGTGACAAGCACACAAGTAGGTCCATGTCTCATGTCCCCTAAAAGAGAAATTTTCAGCCATTGAAGAAGGAAGGAAGAGCCTAGCTATAGCTACACTCTCATTTCTTCTTCTCCCTGAGCTAGTCGTACTTTCCAGAAGTCAAGAAGGAGGATACCTCCTAGACCTAGGTTATCTACACCTAGGGTCGTTTTTCTTCTAGGGTTTAGTGATAGAGCCTTGTTGTAGCAACACTCTCCCTCACTATACTCTGTTGTCTTGATTTATCTTTCATGCTAGTCGTTTTTGCCAAGTTAACCTAAGGAAGGAGGAGAGAGCACGAGGCCTTTCTTTAGCAACACCGGAGTGAGCCTCTCTCCCCTAGGCTTTTGATTCTGAAGCCTTGCCATAGCAGCATTTCAGAACTATTTCCACTATTCCTTTGCCATCCTCCTTCAAGCCTTGCATCCTCTGCTAAATTGACTCCATTAGCCCAAAGGCGCTGATCTTAGACCTCCAACGTTGAAGTGAAAGTGATCAAACAAACTCTCAAACTCTTTTCTAAAATTGAAACCCTAACTAACTGCTAACCCTAAGTTGTTGACGTCACACCTGAGTATTTAATCTTTGTACAACAACATCTTGTTTTAAGAGCAATTAAATCGTGATTTAGGCATTAATTGATGTTGTGTTTATTTGTTACATTGAATGCCATCTCATTTCAATATCTATTGAGAAAGTGATATTATTTGCATTGCCATATTGATAAACATTGACTTCGTCAATATTTATTGCCATAATTGCTTATTTAAATATCAGATAGTCTTATGAAGTACTAACTCATTGAATCCTAGCTTACATACATTGGTTTGTTGTTGCCTTGTTCCAGGCAGGTGTTCTTCTTTGGGGCTTCACTTCATTATTGGTTGTTTAGTCAGTCTATCTATTTTTGGTGGTGACCTGTGAAGGGGGATCTTTACTTTTGTCCTTTTAACTTTTGCCTCTTCAAAACTCCAGGTTACCGGGGACGTCTCCCATGGGCCTAACCTCCCTAAAGAGAAAGAACCCTCCCCATCATGGTGACATTATGTGGGATAGGTTCCTGTTACGCCAGTTTGGCCTTCTATCTTATAGCCATTTGACCTAGCTACAAACTGTGCGATAACATTTTGGCGTCGTTGTCGGGGAACTCTGAGTCAATTCTCCTCAAACGACACATCTTTTCAGTAAGCCTTGCCTCAGAGACCTTTTCTTACAAGCTTACCTGGCGACTCCACTAGGGTGTTTTTCCCCTTTTCTTTGGTAGTTTCAAGTAAACTATCTGGCGACTCCACAAACTAAAAGGAGATTCAATAATCCTCCCTTGTCTTTTAAAAGAAATCCTCCCTTGAACTCTCCTATTGTCAAATCACTTTTCGGGAAGAGCCTTCATTTAAGAATCATGTCTAGCTCTCAGACCGCTACAACGAACCCAGCCAACAATCAAAGACAATGGTCATCTACTCTTTTCAAGCCGTTAGACATGTCAGCCATACCTGGCTACCCTAGGCAAATGCCACCCAAGTATGAGAAGTGGTTGCCTAAATTTACTGGTACTGATGCAATAAGTGTCAAAGAGAATATGAGCAACTTTTGGGCATTCTTTCAGCTTCACCCCATTAGAGATGATGCTAAAGATCTAGTCATGAAGTTGTTCTCCGCTACTCTATATGATGCCTCAAGGCGTTGGTACCTAAGCCTTCCCAATGGAAGCATCAAAACTATGGATAGACTTGAAGAGGCCTTTCTCAAAAGATGGAGTGTCAAAGAAGACCCTAATATGATTCTCACATGACTGAATAAACTTGCCAAATATGAAAATGAGTCTATTCGGGAGTTCCACACCAAATTCTAGACTTCACTGCAAATAATTCCCGCAAGCCATCATCCGAAAGATGACTACCTCGTCCATGTTTACACCAGATCTTTCAATGGCCAACAAGGGTATCTTCTTAGAGACAAAAACCCCCAGTCTATTCAAGAAGCCCAAGAGCTCGCTACCAAAATAGAAGGTAACCTCCTCTCATCCAAGATTGAGCCTTTTGCTAACTCAAGGGGGAGGATAGACACTAAACCAAAGATAGTTCACAATGTTGAGCCTACTTCAGATCTATGTACCAGTATCGCCAAACTACAAGCTTCTATGGATGGTATCATAAAAAATCAAGAGGAAATGGTGGGGAGGATCGTCAAGTTGGAAAGATCTCAGACCCAGGCACCCAGGGTCCCGTACAAAGGGAAATTCCAGAAAGGGGGCCAATTTTATAAACCAAAGAATGAGCATGAAGTTCCAAACACTATGTCCCCTGCAAACGTTGTTGATGAAAATCCTTGGTCCCTGGAATGCAGCAAAGCACATTGGGAACATGAGTGCCCCTACAATAGTCGCCATCAACAAGTCAACAACATGGATTGTTTCATGTACTTTCCTCAGATAAATATCATAGATGCATAACGTCAGGAAGCCGTGAAAGAAGCAGCCAGATCGGATGGCAGTGATAAACAACCTAGATCAAGAATCACGAGAAAAGCTAAAGAAACAAGAATTTCAGGTGTACATAAGAAAGAATTTGAAACAACCAGTTACTGATCAGGCAAAGCCCCCCACCCTTGGAAATGCTTCTTCCTAAGACATCCAAGGCTGGCAAGGTTGACCTGAACTTTGACTTCGAAGGGGCATTATCAAGGATGCATGTAAACATCCCCCTAAGAGAAGCAATCAAGATCCCATCCATCAAGGAACGATTTGACACTTTCTTTTCGAGATCAGATGAGCCTATGGACCCCCCTATTATGTTGCAAGCTAATCACTTTAGGGTCCAATATGGTGAAAACCCTCCTTTCTTCATGACTTTGACAATGAACGACAAAAACCTCAACAATTGCATGTTAGACACAGGTGTTGGTGCCAACATGATGTCACTCAAAGTCATGCGACAAGTGGGTTTGAAGGTCAAACGGCCTTATGGAAATGTATGTGGTTTCGAATCTAAAGCCTGACCCACACATGGGGTGGTTGAGAATGTTGAAGTTCGCCTGAAAGAGTACCCTGAAAAGATGGTCCACGTTGACATTGTGGTGCTTGATGTCCTGGATGTGTGGGGAATGTTGTTATCTGGGAAGTTTGGTGCAATGTTAGGTGGCGCCCTTGAGATGGACCTTACATTCTTGCAATTTCCTTTGAAAAATGGAATGGTAGGTCCTCTACTCAATGTGCCAATAACTGGGGACCATGTGCAGGATATTATTCACCCAATCAATAATGACAAAGCACAAAACGAGATGATACAAACTCTTCAAAAGTATTCTCCATAAGACATGCCCTTTGCAACAGAGGAGGACTTTGATCAGATCGAATGGCCCAAGAGAGAAGAATACCAACAACTCCTAGATGAATTCAAGAACAAAGAAATTGGGACGGTGAAGATATTAAGGAAACATGAAGATGACGTACAAATCCACCCGTCTCAATAAGAGGTTTTTACAGCAGAAGCCCACCCTCCTCCCTCAGCACAATACATCAGGGTTGTCCAAGGAATGACCAAATACAAAGTCAGAAAGTACAAGGAGGGAGACATGGTATGGATGTGGGATACCCAAAAGGGAGAGCCAACTAATGTAAAAGGAAACACTCAGTCATGGCTCGAACCCTTCAAAGTTGGAATGGAATCAGTTAACGACTCATCAGCGGGCACCTCCTCAAACCCCACCAAGGTGGGGGGACTTGATTTCACAAGTAAGTGCAGGTAAGTAGGCATTTTTCGTGTATTATACCATTTGCATTTCATGTT
>ML788935.1:244838-254872 GCA_009831015.1 Picea engelmannii | reverse complement strand
GTCGTCCCAGTGAATTTCTTCACTACCCTAGTGATTTTCATCACTATTGAGCCTTGGACAATTGGGTTGCTTGTTTGGTTTCATAGATATTGATGAGATGCAACCGAAAACTTGCTTAATCATTATGGTCATTGTTATCACAAAATCTAGCACCTTTGTGCAAAGACTTTCACAAGGGGCAATGCAAGTGCAACATTGGAAGTATTGTCACTGTCACCTTAGGAATCACTTCCCTCATTTTGGTGAAGGATGAATCCTACAGAAGGGAGGCTTCCCTAACAACCTCAAGGAATCCTATAGCAAGATTGGATCAAGTCTACGGCCTCCTATATTGGTTACTCAAACACACCACCACTAAATCAAGGTAATCAAGGTAAGTACAAGGTGGTTAAATGAAGCAATTTCCAGATTTGTATATGTGAAGTATCTTGAACAATTATTGATGTTTACCAAGTCAAAATAAGTCAAAGAGATGCCCCAAACACTACAAATCAAGAGAAAAGCTATGGCTGTTATAAAACTTGTATTAGAGATGATTACTTCAGCAATATATCAAGTTACAACAGCAGAAACAAACAACCCTTTAAACAAGTTAAACATGCAACAAAATTAGGGCTGAAAATCAGTAAACTAAGGTTTAGTAAACAAATACTTGCTGAAATGATAGATGGATATAACAGCTCTAAGAATGCGAGACGTCAAGCCCTAGAGGGCTGAAAACCAAATCAGCAAAGCAATAAATGATGACAAGATGCACTTTTAAGGTGAAAGATGTCAATAAATCCTAGACATAGACATCAAGCTAGAAGATGGCTGAAAATTGAAGAAAAATTGCAGCAAACCCTAAACTAACCCTAAGACAACAAAGGAGAGATGAAATTTAGGGTTTAAAATTACTACAAGGGAGAAAGACTAGTGTCGTCCAAACCTCTTGGGCATATGGAGTCAATTATGAGCTTTCTTGGGAGACAAAGGAGCTTTGGGTAAACCCTAAAGTAGTCCACTACAAACCTTAAGGATTAACCAATAGAATGAAGGCTAGAGTAGTCCACTACAAACCCTAGAAATCGTTCTATGTATCTTGACAAGCTTAAGATGGATCGTGGATAAAACCCTAGGGTAGTCCACTCCAAACCCTATGGAAAATACCTAGGGTAGTTCACTACAAACCCTAGAAATTTGCCCTATGTCCTTAAAAAACCTTTAAACAATGATAACAAGGGAAGGTAGTCCACTACAAACCGTCCTAGGGTTTCAAGATAAACTTTATTCAAGAGAAGTACAAGGTAACATGCACTATCACCACTTTGATAAACACATTAACACTTAATACATTCAAGAGATAAACAAACAAAGATTTAGAAAGAGCACTTACTGGGTAAATCAAAGCTCATCCATGAAATCCTAACCATGAAAATCATCCATAAAACTTGAGAAGCATCAAAAGGATCATCTCCCAAAGAAGGTGCATAAGTCATCCATAATGAAAGAGAAGTAAAGAAGTGATAAGTAGTGATAATCCTTCACAAGTTGCTATGGTTTACAATGAGGTAGTGCTCCCTCTATATGTATGAGGAAACCAAGCGCTTAACCTCTCTAAGAAGCCCCTAAAACATAAAAATCCATGATACAAGGTGGATAGGTCTTAGGTCGACCCCTAAAATGCCTCCAAAATAAATATACAATGCTAAAACATGAAAACGTCTTAAAAAACCACATGTGTGGGTGTAGGAAGCTCCAAAATGGTGACGTCATTCTCTAATGGGGTACAAAAGGCTCAAAAAGTCATGTCTCTCCCCAAAACATGCAAAGTATCGTCAAAAGACATGCCTCCTCATTAAGAAGGTCACATCTCCTCATTAAAAGGTGCCAACTCATCATCATAAGTACTAGGTCGGCTCACACATGTGTCCAATCATCATCAAGTGTGACGTCATCCTCAAGTGTGCAACGTCCAAGGTGGAAATCACGATGTCATGAGGGAGGAGGGCTCCATAAACTCTCTGAAGAGGTGTACCATCATCATCAAGAGCCACATCATCGATCCAAGCCACAACATCCCCAAGGGGTACATGACGTCATCTGGGGCTCAAAGTGACACATTAGGCTCCATATGAAACGTCCTAGCTCAAAAGTGCAATTTTCTAGGTCCAGGAGGTGGTGAGAGATGCCTAGAGGCATGCTAAGTCATCATGTAACCCATCGCTCAAAACTAGGGCTCCAACGTCCTCCATGAAGTGCACGGGAAGCATCATCAATGTCCTCCAAAGGACCATCTCAAGGGGTGCATCATCATCAAACAAGGGCTCAAAGAATCAAGCGAGACCAACCATCATGGATACAAGATTCATTAGAATCATAAAAGGTAAGGCATGGTCTAATGCAAAAGCCATGTAACTTGTAAGTAATTCACAGTAGGTATTTTCTTCAAACTTCACACTAGCCTATGACTTTATGCAATTTGCCAAGTTTAAGTATGGGAGGACCATCGTAGAACCCTATTACGTGCGACGATACCTAAGTAGAGGAGTAGTTCCCAAGAAACCCATCAAAGTGTAAGTATGAATGAGTGGTTTGACATGGGGTTTACTTCATGGTCATGGTGTCATTGGCATGCAAGGCCACGTGTAATGTTCATCTCCATGAGCACCTTTGTAGAGGGAGTGCTTGGTACATTGAGTTACCCTTTCCTCGATACTGTTTCTTTCCTCGACACTGTTTCTTTCCCAATCTATGCACTGCTGCTGCACTTTTTTGTACAGATTCTTCCTTAGCTAGGCGCCTAGAAAATCGTGCCAAAACTATGTTGAAATGGCTGCCTCGATTTCTGTGCCTAGAGAAACTGTACGACCTCCTCAATTTGTACTATACAAATTGTCCTTTAATGTTGAAGATGTCTTGGGATGCGTGCCTCCTCCACTCCTTGGAATGTGTGCCAATCCCCTCTTGTTGCTGCTCTCTTTCCTCTAGCTCAAACTCTCTTGGTCTGTCTCGAAATATGAGTGACTCTTCACATTCCTCTCCAAGCTCTTCTCAAAGTGTGCCCCCACTTCTCTCAATGGTTGCTTTTAATGACTCATTTAGGGTGACCTTTAATCTTCTGAGACCCTTCATCTTCCGTGACCCTTGATTTTCTAAGATGGATGCGACTTTTTCCCTCATTGAGATGACTTAAGTCACTTAAGTGACTCAAATATCATAAAGTCACTTTTCCCCCTAAAATAATAAAAGTCCCAACTTAACTTTATAAACTCAGTTTATAAATACATTTTATAAAGTTACATAAGAGAGACATTTGCTTGGACTTCTACCTAGTCACAATAATGCAGAAGTACCTTCGAGCTATCAAAATATAACACATCAACCTCGGGCATTCAAGTCCCTTCTTCTCATAAGAGAATGAAGTACAGACCTTTTTGGGATACATGTAACATCCACTTCCAAAAGATAGGACGACGGAAGGAATCTAGATGGAAAGTGTAAAGTATGGAAAGGAATGGCACGTTACCCCTATCAAGGGCTCCCTGTAGTACCCTTGTTCCCCAAGAGTGACAACGCTTGACTAGAGTACATATGGTGGCCACCAAGTTGAAACAAGGCAAAAAGCATAACTTTCAAGCATCATGATTCATTATCTGACTTCAACCCATGATCCTTACAGAAATGCCCAATGCATTAAATGTATAGCCTAAGTGGGCCTAATGGTTAAGAACATGTGTTTCCTCCTTAGACTTCACAGGTTCAAATCCTGAGGGGGGTAGGGTATTTACACCTCCTTAGACTTTAGTAGTCAAATTGCTACGTGGAGGGGGCCCCTTGTCCCACGAACAAGGGGGTTCCTTACCAATTGGTGTTTGGCTTGGCCGTGACCTTAAAAATAGATTATTATTATTATTACGAAACAATGACTAATGTACCTCATGTGTGCTGGACCACCATCATCAGGTGAGCATGCTGATCAAGTGTATGAGCTGAACAATGATGAGGGAGAGGCATCTAAGTGGTTGCTGTCTGCAGAGAATGTTGGTCATTATCTCTGGGACCATTGTCTACAATGTGGATCATGAAAAATGATCTCATCTAGTTACCCCTAGGTGAGAGGGGGTAATAGTCATCATCCTCGTTGGAAAAGTTAGGAAAAAAACACGAGCTGAGAAATGGGAAAAGGCCTTAAGTGACCTCCAACCATTATGCCACATATGCCCTTGTTAAGGTACCATATTTAAATGAAAAAGAGGCAGAGAATGCAGCTATTGTATATGGATCTTTTGAATTTAGCTTGGAAGCTATGGCTTGTCATGCAAGAGACCTTTTTACTGTATTTTCAGTACTTTCGTGGGTTGAACTTGTCCCCGAGGTCTGCCTTGAAGCTGTATGGTTATCTCTAGGGTAGGATAGTGCCTTTCTTCTTGTAGCAAGCAAATTTATAGAGAAATTTCTTTGTTGTCTAAAGGATTTTTTTTCACAAAAGCAGAGACATATATGATGTATCGTACAGCAAGCAAATTTATAGAGAAATTTCTTTGTTGTCTAAAGGATTTTTTTTCACAAAAGCAGAGACATATATGATGTATCGTGTGCATGATATGGTTTCTTTATACCTCGAGAAGAAGGTTGCATGATGCAATCAAGATGCTCCTTATGGATGGAATATCTGAAGCTTCTGCAGCTGTTGCACCATGGCTTTTTTGTCTCTGGGAAAGAAACAAAGAAGGTTGAAGAACAAAAACTGAAATAATTTTTAAGATCTGTGCATGAGAGTCAAGTGGTGGTGACGTTGGAAACAATTATTCAAGCTCTTCAAGCTAGTAAATCAGTTACTGAATTAGAAACAAGCTGTGTGAATTTCAGATGTCTTGTAGGCCTAGAGATGGTGTACTTGATTTCAAAGGGATTTGAAAATTTTATTGTTGCTGTTTCAAGGTCAATGTCCAATTTCTTTTGTTTAGAAGATTACATGCAATACATGGAGAGCCTGGAAAGTGTGGACATAATTGAGAAGCTTACAAAACTGCTAGAAACGTGTGATGATCCAGTGGTCCAGATTGATGTTGCTATGGTATTGTCAAGACCTGCTGAAAGTGGAAATGAGGATACGGCAAATGAAGTACTCATGAAAATTCTGATGAACAAGTCGGTGGATCTGTTAGATCCAGACATTGAGGAGTTACATGATAGCTTATTAAAAACATTAATGATCTTGGCCAAGGCTGGAAAAAGGAAAAGGCAGTAGAGAAAATGTTCATAGCTGGTAAGGAGAGAAAGTTGATAGGATTGCTGGAAAATGGTTCGGAGGTTGCTCAACATTGCGCTGTCATTACATTGAAGTCATTTTCTGAACTTGGAGGTTCTGATTTAGTGCATGGATTTCCAAGGTCAGGAATCATGGAGCACTTACCGTGGCTTGCTTGGTTCAGCTTAGAGAAATTTACAAATTCAGAAATGGCAATACCGTCTTTACCCAAGAGACAGGCAGTGGAAGAGCTTGCTAGCAATATTCTGGACCAAAAACAACATCAATGAGATGGATGCAATGCATAATCTTCATTCTATTGTTGAAAAGGCAGATGTACTCGAGATTAAAGAGATAATTTTGCAAACTGCCCTTGTAGAGAACTTAGCAAAACAGTTGCAGCATATATTGTCTGACAATAATAGAATAAAGTTTGAAGCTATATTTGTGCTTATGAAATTGGGTTCTTCCAGAGGTGAGCCATGTATCTGGAAAATACTCTAGTTCAATATTGTTCAGGGCTTGATTTCTTTGATGTCTTGCAAGTCACCAGAAGGGCAAGATAGAGCTTACATAGCAGTTCATCAGTTGATGCTTGGAGCAGGGGGGGACCTGGTTGTAGATATAATATTGGAAACATCTCAAATTCAAAAACTAACATGGTTACTTGAGAGCAGATCATTGAAAATAAATGAGATAAGCATGCAATGTCTTGAGGAAGTGGTTTACTTGATTGAAGGGCTAAGATTGCACCTTGTTGACTTCACATTTGACACCTTGAAGCTGATTTTAGAGGAGGCCATCCACTTTGAGGGTCATATTCATTGCTTGTTGAGCCTCCCACTTTGGAGAGCCATGTGCCCACATTGGAGGAACCCTAGGAGGGTCGACTTGCATGCTTTGAGGAAGATTTTTGACCTTGCAAGTCTCACACATGGTATTTGACGCTGATTGGCAGAGCCTGCCCCCTTTTGAAGGGTAGTTTGTTTACTCATGATCTAGAGGAACATTCCACTTTGGATGTCACATATCCACATTTGGAGGAGACCTAGAGGGGTCTACTTGCATGTCTGAAGAAATTTGGTTGGAGTTTACTCATTTTTTAGGCCTTTGGAGGTTACACATTGACATTTGACTCATTTCTCTCCCTTTTTAGTGGACACCTCCCTCTCTTTGGGGGTAATTTCACATTGATATTTGTACATGTGGCTTGACCAATTTATTTTTATTGTATTTTAGACGAGTTAGTTGGAGAAAATTGTGTTTTGCTTCTCCATAGGCTATATCTAAGGATCTCACATAAGATAATATTATTTTATTGTAAAGGAAGGTGAGAATCACTCTATAAAAGGAGATGCCCTTCCTCATTTGTAGTTATGGTTGGATTGGGGGAGAAATCCCTTAGAGCTTAATTGAAAATCTTTTGGAGATTCTTTGGAGGAAAATTTTGTTTATTTCTTTTATGCTATGGATGGCTAGCTAGAGCACTCTCTTGAGGATTTTGTCTTGTGATGCTTTGCAATTGATGGATGTTCATAAATTGATGGTTTTGGTGAATGGATTTGATGAGTGAGTGGTCTTTTTAAATTCTTGTGGTATTTATTTGGAATGGTTGCAAGTGTGGTGTTACTTCTCTAGTGTTGGTGGTGTGCCTCTTTATCTCTTCTTGATAGGTACCTTTCTCAAAGCCATTGGAGGATTTCTAGTGGAGGATCTTCCCTTTGATCATCTTGAAACTTGTTGGGCTACTAGGATGATTTGCAAGGGTTTGAAGTGGTCAACCCTAACTATCATGTTGGTTTTACATGTAACCTCTAAAAGAGGAGCCTTAGTTAACCACATATGCCCAATGGAGAGACACTAGTCTTCTTTCCTTCTATCAACTTTATTCTCTTAATAATTCAAAACTGTTTTGCTGGATTTAACTCTTCATATTACCTTTGAAGTCATTGCCTAAAATCCCAACGATCTTATCCTAGGGAAACCCCCCTTGAGCTGGAGGAGAGCTGGCCTAAAGTGTAGAAGAGGGTTGGTGCGGTGATAGTGGTCCCCTCTTAGTTACACAAAATCCTCACTTGAGCTTTGGGACTTTATCTCAAGAAGTGCAGGTTTGTGTGATTACATACCACATGTAGGGCTTTATGATTTTTGATTGGCTTTGATCGGAAACAATGTGCCTCAAGCTCTAAAGCACACTGTTCAACATGGGCTACATCTACTATTTCGTATTCCTCAATTGTGAGAGGAAGCATAGGCCAGATAAGATAATATAAGATAAGATAGTTTTATTAATGTCCAACAAATGACCACAAATAGGTGAATGGGACTGCTAAGTGCGATAGTATCCAAAGTTCCTTCTTATTCTCTTTTAGAGTCCTAGTTGCCCCATGTAGGGTTGTCTGGAAGGTTATCTCTTGAATCAATACTTTGGCAGGCATGTATTTTGGTAATGTGCGGGGCGCTGTAGATATCCCATAAATCTTGATGTAGCAACTTTTGTCTTGTACATACCAATCCTCAATTATTTTCATTGCTTTGACCGAGTTGATAGTGAACTGTGGGCATTCTTCATAGTAAGATGCTTTTGTGTAACATCCTACAAGTACCTAGTCTTCCACAAGCTCTGGTAGTTCACATGCATCACGTCAAATGTAGGTTACCGCTGCACTTTGAAGCTTGAAATATCTGTGTATGCACACTCACAATCCATGAGATACGATGCCATGTAAAGACATGTCGTTTCGCCATCCTAAGATGTCTTGGCCTTCTGTAGAGTGTGAATAAGGCTCCTCAAAATTAGGTCTACCCAATTGAACGCAGTGCCATGTTCCAATACCTAATACATGATTGACATCCAATTGATCCATAGATGTTGAGTATTTGGTAATCCATCCATTCGGTTCATTGACCTTGCCAGGCTTTTACCTCTTCTTGCAAATTCTTGTCAAGATATACATTATTAGTGGTTTTTTTGAAATGCTTGGACGAGATCAGCCATTGGTTGACAATCTTATGTGCATCACTCTCTTCTGCGATTATTTCTACCCATGTTCCACTCACGCAAATTGTGGGGAAATGGAATTTATAAATATTGTGGACATTTGTCGAATTGAAACGCCCAATGATACACCTCCTTGAGATTTTAAGGCTCGTATTGGGGCATTGGCATTCCAAATCAAGCTCCAAATAGCATTTCCACATGGAAACAACTTCTCCATGGCTGTTACTGTTAAGATGTGCTCGTTTAACCATAGACAATATCACAATATTGTTACCCAACCATAAGCATGCAGCCACCCTCGAGCACCGTAACCTTTGACAGATAGAATGATTCCGGAAGTAGTACCAGACCCAACAGATAACCAAGAGATAGTGCACCAAGCAGAAAGTCCAAAAACCGTAAACCAAGACCAGCTCCCAGCTGCAGTCGTTGCAGCTACACTCCTCCTCTAGACATGCACACTACTTATCTTGAGTGTGTGAGAGTGTGTGTACAAATGAGCTCAAGCGCCCTCTATTTATACTAATCTGGCTAGGTGAACAGGTGTCTCTTCAAGCAGGGCCGACCTCTTCTCTTCAATATTACTTATTCTGCTGAGCCGACTTGTCTTCCAGGGTTTTCACACATCTGTTTAGGTTTTCTCTTGCTTCCGGAGTACTCTATTCTAGTCAAAGGTTTATCCGGAGGTTAATACCTTCCGCAGCTACCAAAACATCAACAGTTACTTTATGAATATGAGACACCTTGACCATATAATCCTTGCAAATGGTGTTTCTATTAACAACAGATTTTTGACTAGCTTTTGATGTCTCTGTTACCTTTGGTGGGGGAACACCATCTCTTTATCTACAGTATAATGCGAAATAGGATGAATCTGAGGAAATGTCCAGTGAAAAGGCTGCGTTACCACTTTATTTGTCGCCTTTAGGTGCAAAGTCTTCACTAGACGACAAACAAGTGGAACATAGAAAGAGTCATCACTGTCACGTCGATATCCTCTTTCCTCACTTTAGGATGATCATTGATCACCACTAGGGGGGCTTCCTTATATGTCAACTCTCTTATGGATTTTAACCCCAAGTGTTTGATGAAAAAGAGGAAACACTGTTTACCAAGAGAGGATTTGTGTATTTGGATTTTGGGGGCTGTCACAGATTAAAAGTTATAATAATCTTTGATTGAGTTTTCTGTGTGGTGGACAGTTTGCAACTTTGAGATGAAGCTGGTAATTAAGGTGGTTACAATATGCATTCAAATCAGCTCTTTTACAACACCAATTAGAGCTCTAAAAGTGATTTTCCAGCTTGTTTAATATTCCACATAGACAGATTTCAGATACACATCATAATCTGGAAAATGTTATTAGTCTTCTTTACTGTTTCATAAAGACAGTTTACAGCATTAGATCTAGTAAAGGACAGCAGGTATGAGGCTGCCAATGTCAGTGTTTTGCAGACCTTTAAGACAAACCTCAATTCGGCCTCTTTAAGATTTTTCAATGAACAAGGCAATTGAAGTCGAGGGACAGATCTATAATGATGTCTAAGAAGTAATTTCCAGATCTGTAATTTGTTCTTATAACGTTTTAACAAAGATTTTAAGGTGGTTGTAAAGGCAAACCAGTTCCTATTATTTCTATTGGGCGTATGGGGTCGAATAAGGGCAAAAATCAAGGATTACTTCAAATTTTAACCACAAAGTGTAGTAGGCTGAAAACCTATAGAAACTCTTGTTGTTATATGATTCTGGAAATGAAGAAAGAAACTACTAGAATATATAGTAACCAGCTGGTAAGAACTT
>ML788935.1:198517-210471 GCA_009831015.1 Picea engelmannii | reverse complement strand
AACTAACTCAAGATGAGAGGGAATCTAGTGTAGCTATGGCTAGGCTAAACTCCTTCAAATCAAATGGCTATAAGCTCTATTCATGGGGACATGAAGCCACAACCTACTTGTGTGTTGGCTCCCTAGGGTTTCAAGGATTAAGCGACTCTTGGTTAGGGTGCGGCCTCCTTAGATACTTGCCGCGACTCTTGGTTAGGGTGCGGCCTCCTTGTTCTTGTTGTTTAGTGGAGCTGCTTCTCTACTTGTTGCTGGTGTAGGGTGTGGTCACCTTGGATCTGTTTTGCTCTAGCTGGTTTAGGGGTGCGACACTCTCTTGGATATATCTCTTGCTAAGTTTTGGCTGCGGCCCCCTCCTCTCCTCTCTTCCCTAGCCTGCCGCTGAATGTGGTTGCTGATTGGGGTTTTACTGCTGCCGCCCTTCTTTTTCTGGTGCCAACTATTGCGGCCGCTGTCTTCCTTCTTTATGCTGTTTTTCTGCCACTATCTAACTGCTGTTGCACCTGTTTGCCTTTGCTGTCCTATCACTAGTACCACCTATGTTGCTGGACAATTTTTTGTTAACGCTGTAAGTGGCATTTCTTTTGGACAGTGGTGTCTTTGCTCTAGCCTAGTATTTATTGTTTGGTATGCTGTCTAGTTTTCTGATATTTTCCCTAAGTCCTTTCTGGCAAAACTGTTCACAAGTCCATGATGAGATCTACCCCTGATTGGGGTTTTACTGCTGCCGCCCTTCTTTTTCTGGTGCCACCTATTGCGGCCGCTGTCTTCCTTCTTTATGCTGTTTTTCTGCCACTATCTAACTGCTGTTGCACCTGTTTGCCTTTGCTGTCCTATCACTAGTACCACCTATGTTGCTGGACAATTTTTTGTTAACGCTGTAAGTGGCCTTTCTTTTGGACAGTGGTGTCTTTTCTCTAGCCTAGTATTTATTGTTTGGTATGCTGTCTAGTTTTCTGATATTTTCCCTAAGTTCTTTCTGGCAAAACTGTTCACAAGTCCATGATGAGATCTACCCCTGAGGGTTTGATCCATGACTCTTATAGTTTTTTCTGAGCATAAAGAAAAGAGGATAACAACAAGCTAATCAGGTAAATCTGTTCCTTGTTTTTGCTAATGTAATGTTGAGATTTGTTCTTTGTTTGTGTTAAGTTAATGTTCAGATAATGTTCAGATTTGTTTTGTTTTAATGTTCAGATCCATTGTATTATTTCTGTTATTTGTTTAAATCAGAAATGTTTGAATATATTGCTGATATAAAACTACTGTAGTAAATAAAATTTAAAAGGATATTTCTGTTTCTTGTTTGCCCATAAATTTCTAACACTAGCCTCATTTAAGAAGGCTAGCGCTAGTTTTCATTTGGATCATCACAATTCCTCACACTTTGTGGGGTAACACTCTTAAAAAAGTTTGTTATTTCAGCCTTCTTGGTCTTTTCTCTTATACGCTATGCTTGAAGGAGGCTCTTTTGTGGATGGTTTGCTCATTTGGATGGATAATTTCTGCAATTAGGGTTTTGTGCACTTGGTTCTTGGATGAAGTAATTTTCTGCAATTCTATTGTCTCTTATTGATATAAATGGTTAAATTACTATCTTGTTGCAAGTAATCTTGTTTTGTTGAAACCCTAAGAGGAAGACATAAGTGCTTCTCTTCCACACAAAGTTTTATTTGTCCAAGTTTGTGCAACATCCTTGTTAGGGTTAAAAGCCTAATGGCCAAAATTTCTTGCACTTTAGGGTTTTAACCTAAGACATTTGATCCTTGACCCTGTTATCGCACAGTTTGTAGTTAAGGTAGAAGAAGGATGTAAGAAGGTCAAACTGGCGTAACTGAACCAATCCCACCCACTGTCACTATGGGAGGGTTCTTTCTATTTAGGGAGGTAAGACCCAGGGGAGACGTCCCCGGTGACCTGAGGTTTTGAGAAGGCAAAGGGTTTAGCAAGGCTAAGTGATCATAATCCCCCTCACAAGTCACCACCTGATCAAAAAGTCCCGACCCATAGCCAATAAAGATGATCGGAAGTAATAACCAATAAGATCACCTACCCGAGACAAAGCAACAATAAACTGCATGTGCAAGCTTGCTTGCTGGTTAGTACTTCATATAATGAATGGATTTCTGATAATAAGCAATGGAGTAATAAATATTGATGAAGTCAGTGTTTGTACAATAGCAATAGTTACTATATCACTTCTCAATAAATGCTAAAGAAACTTGGCAGTCGATGTAACAAATCAATACTTAATAGTTAATGCCTTAACCAACCATTCAATTGCTTTAAAAGTAAGACAATAGCTGCACAAAGGTGTTTATAGCACAAGAAAGATGACGGCATCAGTAAGATTAGTAGGGTTAATCTAGGCTAGGGTTAGTATAATTAGGGTTTGTTCAAAGTATTAGAAGTTGTTTTGAGATCAGGGTACTCACACACTAGGCCTTAGATTAGTGCATTCCTAGGGAAAATGGAGTCAAAAGGAGGACGCAAAAGATGAAGGATCAAATGATAATGGTAAAAACCAAGGACAAGAGAGTTAAACCTTGAGGTGTTGCTATGGCAAGACCTCAAGGATGAAACCCTAGGGGAGAGAGGCTCACTTTGGTGTAGGGGAACTAGGCCTCAGTGCTCTCTCCTCCTTCCTTAGCTCAATGGCAAAATGGCTAGCTCAAAAGATTGCATAAAACTAAGACAAGAAGGTTTGCAAGTAACGTGTTGCTATGGCAAGGCTTTACTAGGCAAGCCCTAGGGAAAATCAGCTCACCAAGGTGTAGGGGAACTAGGCCTTGATGCGTTTTTTCCTTCTTAGCTCAATATAAAAAACGGCTAGCATGGAAGAGGAAGAATAGAGTGTTGCTAAGGCAAGGCTTTATCTCACTTCAATAAATGGCTTAAAACCTTGGTAGGGACATGAGACAAGGACCTTCAATGTGTGCTTGTCACCTAGGGTTTAGATCAACAAATTATAACCATAAATGCAAGAAAATAATACTACAACCATTCAATTAAGAAGTTTTGTAGAAATTCACTTACATTTAACCAATAAATCAAGTAGAAAACCCTAGTTGTAACACCTTCCACCAAGATAAATGCCAAAAATGCCAATATAAGTCCAAAAAAGTCTTCCTTCAACAAGTGCGCCTCACAATTTCAGCCAAGAAGTCCAAAGATGTCGCAAATTTCAGACCTCACTAATGAGTGAGTGAGAGATGATCCCCCTTAAAATGAAGGTGAAAACCCTCAATTTATACAGTACCATCACCTAATTTTACTTTTTAGGTCATGAAAAGGCCGACAAGGCCAAAATACTAAAATCATTCTGTTTTATATTAAAATGTCACAAATGAAACCCTAATCAAGCTAAGACAAGATGTCATGCCCCTTCTAGGGCAAATGCAGCCTCCTGGAACAAAACGTTAGCCCTCCTCGGGCTTCTTCAACTTGCCACATGTGCCAAAACTGCCCTGTTTGTTTGCCAAAACGTCCATGAAGCAAGGATGACGTCATGAACCTCTTGGATGACGTCCTAGGCCTTCCAAGGCCAACGTTCCAGTGAAAGGGGCACAACCCCCTAGGTCAAGCTCTGCCAGGGTGTCTCTGCAAGGCGTCCTTCTTCTCTCTGGTGCAAACGTCTCTGTCCTGTCTCTGCCCCCTGTTGGGGTCTCAACATCCATCTGGTGGGCTCTTTAGCCCCATGGAGGTCCGAATTGATCATTTCCGCATGTGTACCTGTCCAACATGGTACCTGTCCGTTGGGCATGATCTTGCACATCAACAACTACGCCCTCCATGGGCTCATAAGTCACAGGGATCATAGCAATGTCAATCACATCTCATCATCAATATTATTAAACATGTGCATAAAACCCCTATTACCCCAGTTAAAAGCTCAAAGACATTATACAAGCCTGCAATACAAGTTTGGGGAAAGTGACAAGGTGTCCTATTGGGCTAGTGTCCGCTGGAAAAGGAAAGTTCCCGGAAAAGACTTCATTTAAGCCATGTAAGTGGGTGATGTGGATAAGGGATGTCCTGAGAACAGATGCGGTGAAAGCAGGGGAATGCAAAGCTTTACCTGTGGGTGCCTTTGTAGAAGGCGAGCTGCACCTATCCTGGATGCAATTGTTTCCAAGCCCATTCATGCATTTTATTCTTTATTTTATTGCTTTTTCTTCAAGAAGTTAATAAGGGGAAACTGCCCTGGCGTGGTGGCCAGTGGTGACAGTGTTACCCACAAGTACTTTCACAGAAATGAGAAGGCTGGCTCATGATGAGACCCCCTTTCTCTTGGCCATGCAACCAAGAGTCACTACCCTGGCATGGTAACCAACTGCTAGTAGTGTCATACTGCAAGGTACCCATGGACCTAATAGGCTATCTCATGATGAGACCTCCTATCCTCTGACTAAGTCTTGTTTTATTATTTTTATGGGTCCCCCTTGTTTCTTATTGAGAAGCCTTTTACTGTTTTCTTGGGGATCCCTGGGTGAAGCATCTCGAGGTTTTATTTTTAGGCTTTTATCTTTTGCCAACTTGCTTTTACCTTCTGGGCCTTTAGCCCCTTCTTCCCACGAGGCAAGGTGCAACCCTCAAATGATCGGCCAACCCAATGCCTGGACAAAATGAAATGGAGTAGATGAGCGGGAAGCAGGATGAAAAAGTGGTAATATGAAAGGAGTGGATGATGGCTTTTTAGAAATCCCCCCAGTGGCAAACCAAAACCTATGGACACAGGCTTGCTAGGGCATCCTGTCATTCCCCCCAGACATGGTCAAGTGGACAAGTATAAGATCCAAGCATTTGTTAGAAATAAAAGGAATTAAATGCACATATTCAAAGGTTTTGAGGATCATTGTGACACATACCATGATACCCAAACTCATTACCTCATGGAGCAAGAACCATCTCTGTCAAAAGACAAAGCCGATGGTGATGGATGCTGCTGGCAAAGTAGAGGCGCTGAAAGGGAGAAAAGATGGGCCCTCCAGGGCCATGCCTAAGTCGATCTGGGTCTCGGTACTCCATGTCTAGGACCTGCGGGCCTTGAGACATAATCTCCTAGTTATCCCTAAAAGTGGGGATAACAGACCCAAGTGAAGCTACAAGAAGGGAAAAATGATATCTAGGGCCCAAATGTGCTTGCACCCTGGATATCCTTTTACTTAAAGTCTAAAGCCTAAGGCCCAAACATGTTTGCACCTTAGGGTTTAGACTCTACCACTTTGGTTTCATCTAGATCAATCTTCTAGTTTAATGCTTTTGAGACTCCATAGGCCCTAAAAAGAACGACACTGATCTAAGAGTGTGTTATTGTGGCTAAAGTAGTTGTTAAAACCAATCTTCTAAATCTCTCAAGCATCCTACTAACTTTGCTAACCCTAATCCTAGCAAATTTTAAGTATTTCTTACTACTGTTATAAAAGTTTGCTACAACCACTGAAAATTACATTAGATTGTTGCATACACATATCTAAAAGTGGCTTAACTTGTTCAGAAAGTTCTTCTAGCAATTGGATAATAATCTGTTGGTTTAATGTTTGCTTTTCATTGTCAATTGTTATGTTTTTGAACATTATTTCTTGCCGCTATTGCAAATCTTTCATTGCTGTTATATAATTATTTACTGCTGTAATTTGCAACAGCCATAACAATTTTACATGTCTAGTGTCGAAAGAAGTCATTATTGCATGTTTTAGCTTGGTAATTGTCAATATATGCTGCAAATTGTTCATTGTTCCAGACAGGTACAACAATTACCTTGCAATTCCTCTCTCTTTCCTAGACCTAGACCTAACTGACAGGTGATCAAGATAGGGGGTGATAGGCTTGGCTTTATCTTGCTATTTGATCCTTTGAGGTCACCACGAAAGCCTCCCTCGTGGTGGATCCCTCCCATCACTAAAACGAGGGAAGATTCTACTTAGGTGGCAGTGGTAGTTTCTTCCATAGTTACACAAGATTTGGGGATCTTTTGGAGGGTTTTGAACAAGTACAAATCTTTTGATCACATGATCTATCCACTCGGAGGCCTTTGGAGGCTAGACGTTGCACCTTTGACTCATGTTCTTCCCTCTTTGATGGAGACGTCCCACTCTCTTGGGTCTATTTTGGTTGGAGGATTGTACATGTGGCTTGACTACCTCATTATTTTATGTATTGTTTATTTATTACTTGGAGGAATTAATTCTTTATTCCTCCTTAGGCTAGATCTAAGGATTTCACATGAGATATTATTATTCAATTGTAAAGAAAGTTGAGCTAGGCTATATATAAAGAGTAGACCTTACTCATTTCTACTCATGGTTAGATTTTTGGAGCTTCCACTCCATGGAGCTGTTGATTTTGTAGCTTCAGAAGGTATTCCCTGTAATGTTCCCAAGCCAATTTTTTCGCTTGGGAACACTAGCTAACCGCTGAATCAACTGTTGACTGTTTTTGTTAGCAGGTTTGGCCACTGATATTTCAGCCTTAGGGTTTATTCAGTTATTCAGTGTAGTTTATCAAGTTATATTCAACACAATGCAAGATCGATGCACAATATATGAACCACAATCACAGATCTGACCTTTAATTAAGAGAAATAAGAACCTAAAACAATATAAAAGCAGATCTGGAATAACTTTAGATGGCTCCAAGATAAAGATATGAGCTTCTACAAAATGCTCCCGAAAATACAAGATAAGCCTCCCAAAGGTTGAATGCAAGATGATGATCAATACAAA
The DNA here is from genome assembly GCA_009831015.1 of Picea engelmannii. NCBI lineage: Eukaryota > Viridiplantae > Streptophyta > Pinopsida > Pinales > Pinaceae > Picea > Picea engelmannii. The sequence goes on along the minus strand of ML788935.1, from coordinate 203,749 downwards.
ATCTAGGGTTTGGCTTAACCCTCAAGCTGCTGACACGTCCTGTTGAGATAATATGAAGACCAAGGGTTCGACCCTCCTGAAGAAGACTTCCAAATGCTGTAGAACTCCACCAAGTGATAGATCAGGGCAAGAGAAGCCCCCTCCTGAAGTATGAAGCCCAAATACTGAATCCTCTTTCTCCAAATGCTGAAACCGTAATTTGGTACGTCCCTCCTAAAACCCCGAAGTGCCAACAATTCGGCCTGGATGAATGAGGTCTCCAAATCACCTGAATTCTCTAGGATGATAGATCGGGCAACCACAAGCCCCTAGAAGAAGTTTCAAGATCAGATCTGAGGTGTAGCCTCCTAGATCTGAGAATCACTAAATCACCAAGACGACCTCCTTCCTTCAAAATCGTCCCAACCTGTAGATAACAACCCAGCCGTAGTAACTTTCCATTAACACCTCCAAATTGTTGAGCAAGGTCCTGCAGGCAAAACCCAAGTGCTAGAATCTCCCAAGGCTCTGTCAATAAGCTGGATCGAACTTCTCCTCAAACAATGGTGCGCCATTGCTAGAGATCCCTGAATAGTATGGCCCTGCTGCTCTCCTGAATCGATGAAGGAACTTGTGATGAATGTAGAATGGTGTGGGTGGAGTATTTCATCCTCGAGACCAAGCTTGGAACAAGTGAGTGGAATCTTTCACCACTGAGTTGCTCTCTAGGGTTTGTAAACTCAAAACCCTCAAAACTTTGTGCTCAAGAGCTCAACAAGCAAATACCAAAATATCCAAGATGAAGTGAAAGGTGCGCCCTAGCCTTTCCTTTATACTTTTGTTCAGTTTCTCTGTTGAGTTAGTTTAACCTCTAGGTTCAACCCTAACTCAACCTCCAGCGTTCTAATTCTTCATTGAGTTACTTTTTGCTCTTTTTCCTTTTTTACCAAGTCAACTTCAAAATATAACATTAGTTTGGTTGACTTTTCCCCATTCTATATGAGACTATGGTCTAGTGGGGATGCCTAGACCACTAAGTCTTCTCAGACCTCTTCATCAAGAGGTGGAGGACATTACAGTCTCCCCTGCTAGAAATTGCTTGTCCTCAAGCAATTCCAAACCTGTTTCTCGTACCACCTACTCATTCTCTCACGTGGCATCCTCAATGGGCAAGTCCTTCCATTTGATAAGATATTCTTTGATGCTTCTCTTACGGAGCTTCTTCTCCCGAACCTCCAATACCTCCTCTGGTACAAGAACCAGTTGACCCTCTTCATATAGAGGTGGTAGTACTTCCAGTGGAGTGATGTGTTGGCCAATGGCCCTCTTCAGACATGACACATGGAGGACATTATGTATCCTGCTACCCTGTGGGGCTCCAGCTCATAAGCTACGACTCCTACTTTCCTGCTGATCCTGTAGGGCCCAAAGAAACGTGGTTGGAGCTTCTCTGCTCCACTTCTATTTATAGAAACCTGCCTGTATGGTTGGAGCCTCAGATAGACTAAGTCACCAACCTCAAAAGTACGTTCAACCCTGTGTTTGTTTGCTTGGACCTTCTGCTGGTTCTGTGACCTCTGTAAATGATCCTTCAGCTCCCTGAGGATATCCTGACTCTGTTGTACCCAATCCTGTACCATCGGGGCCCTCCTGTCACCAAAAGCAATCTCTAAGAAGGAGAGTGGGTCATAACTGTACAACGTCCTGAATGGAGTCATGCCTATGGACATGTGATGGGTGGTGTTGTAGCAGTATTCCCCCAAATGTAACCATTTGACCCACACTTTCTGCTGCCCAACCACATAATTCCTGAGATAGCCTTCCACCCATTTGTTGACTATCTCGGTCTGCCCATCCGTCTGAGGATGATAGCTAGTACTAGGAGTCAAGGCCGTACCAACTAGCCTGAATAGCCCTTGCCAGAATGTACTAATGAACCTGCTATCCCTATCACTAACAATGGTCTTGGGTAAACCGTGAAGTTTGAAGATCTCCCTGAAGAATAATTCGACCACCTGTGTTGCACTGAAGTCTGTAGCAATGGCGAAGAAGTGTGCAAACTTTGTCAACCTGTCCACCACCACAAAAATACAGTCCTTTCCTTGCGCCTTGGGCAACCCTGTGATGAAGTCCATGGATATGCTTTCCCATTTGTGCTCTGGGATAGGTAAGGGTTGCAGCAGTCCTGTCGGGTGGGTGTGCTCATCCTTATTCTCCTAGCAAGTAGTACACTACTTGACGTGATTCATCGCGTCCTCTTTGAGGCCCCTCCATGAGAACCTCTCCCTCACCTGCCTGTATGTCTTGCCAATCCCCTGGTGCCATGCCATTGGTGAGTTATGACATGCTTGCAATACTTTGGCCTTGAAGGTCGATTTAGGAACCAAGAAGATTCGACCCTTATAATAGATGATGCTGTTAATGACCCTGAAGTTATCGTCCTGTATTTGCCCATCTATCACCTGACAAGCGAACTGATTTTCCGAGTATTCCATCACCAAGTGGTCCTTCCAATCGACTGACACATCTTTCATGGCATAAATGGATGGCCTTCTGGACAATGCATCTGCCACCACGTTGTTCTTCCCTTTGACGAATTCAATGTCAAAGTCATAGGCCTGTATTCTGTTTACCCATTTTTGCTGCCTTTCATTTAAGTCCTTCTGCTCCAATAAGTACTTAAGACTGTTATGATTTGATTTCACCACAAACCGTGCACCTACCAGGTATTGTTTGAATTTGGCCAGAGCATGCATGATGGCCAACATCTTTTTGTCATAAATGATGTAAAGTAACTCAGGTCCCCTGAGTTTTCGGCTCTCATAGGCAAGAGGGTGCCTATTTTGCATCAGTACGGCCCTAATACCTTCTCCTAAGGCATCACACTCCAAGGTGAAAGGTTGGCCGAAATCTGGTAGGGCTTGTTATCCCCGATTTCTAGGGATAACTAGGAGATCATGGCTCGAGGCCCACAGGTCCTAGACATGGAGTACCGAGAGCAGGATTGACCTGAGCATGGCCCTGGAGGGCCCATCCTTCTTCTTCTTCGCTAGATTTGTTCTGTCAGCAGCAGTAGCATCCGTCACCATCGGCTTGGACTTGCATCAGAGAAGACTCTTGCTCCATGAGGTAATTGGTCCAGGTATCATGTTATGTGTCATGTTTGATCGTTATCACTTTCTTATATATGCATCAGGTTCCTTACATTTCTGACAACTGCTTGGATCTTACACTAACCCACTTGACCATTGTTGGAGGGATTAACGGGGTGCCCTAGCAAGCTTGTATCCATGGGTTTTGGTTAGCCACCAGGGGGGATTTGAAGGGCCATCGTTCGTTCCCACCATATTATTATTTTACATCTTATCTCCCATACATCCATCCCATTCCCCTAGTCCGGGCATTAGGATGACCTATTTGAGGGGTTACACTTTGTCCTGTGGGAAGAAGGGGTTAAAGGCCCATGGGGTAAAAGCAACTGGNGATGCTTCGCCCAGGGATCCCTGAGAAGGCAATAAAGGGCCTCTCGATAAGAAACAAAAGGGACTCGAAGAAAAATAATAAAACAAGACCTAACCAAGAGGATGGGAGGTCTCATCACGAGCCGACCCATTAGGTTCATAGGTATCTAACAGTATGACGTTGCCATTATCTGGTCACCACGCCAGGGCAATGACCCTTGGTTGCATGGCCAAGGGAAAGGGGGTTTCATCACGAGCCAGCCTTATCATTTTTGCGAAAATACTAGTGGGTAACACTGTCAGCTCTGGTCACCATGCCAAGGCAATGTCCTCTGGTCAGAACTTGAAATAAAAAAGAAAGAAAAAGTAACAATTAAGAAAAGAATAAAGGCAATAAAGGGGCTTGGAAAAAACTGCATCCATGACAGGTACAACTCGCCTCCTACAAAAGCACCCACGGACAATACCTACCCCTGGTCTTCATTATGACTGGACATCCTTAGACCATACCACTTCATGTTACATGGCTTGAATAATCTTCTTTGGAAACTTTCTTCTTCATATGGATACTGGCCCAATAGGTTATTCTGTCTATTTCTTCAACTTTGTATAGTAGATCAGTGTAATGTCTTTGAGCTGTTAGAGGATATGTTAGGGGTCTTGTGCATGTATTTGATGAATTTAATGATGAAATATGATTCACATTGCTATGATCCCGAGGATCGATGAGCCCATGGAGGGCGAAGTTTTTGATGTGCAAGACCATGCCCGACGGACAGGTACCAGTGGATCGGTACACATGGGGAGATGATTAGCTCGGACCTCCATGGGGCTGAAGAGCCCATCAGATGGTTGCTGGGATGGCAGAGACAGGACAGTGTTATGATGAGCCTTTGCACATGAACAAAGAAGGACGTTCCACCCAGGACACTTTGGCAGAGCCCGGCCTAGGGGGAATCACCCACTTCAGATGGAACTGTTATTGCTCAGTTTGTAGTCTAGGTTAGGTAGCTTGAAAGGTAAGGATCAAACTGGCGTAACAGGAGCTTCCCCACCCACTGTCACCTCGATGGGGGGCTCTTTCTATTCAGGGTGGCTAATCCCAAGGGAGACGTCCCTAGTAATCTGGGGTTTTGAAAGGTCTAAGGTTTAAAAGGTCAAGATGAGTTTTCCCTTTCACAGATTATCGCCAAGAGGATAGTCAAGATGAAGGTATTCCACAGAATATGGCACCTGTTTGCGAGACAAGGCAACAATAAAACTAAAATGTGCAACAGTGGTTAGTACTTCATACATTAATGACTATCAACATTTAATGAGCATAAATGGCAGTAATTATTGACGAAGTCAATGATTGCAAAAAATGACTAAGGCTTGTAATATTACTTCTCAATAATACTGGAAATGATATAGCATTCAATGTATAAAATCAATCCTTGAATTATCACAACACATTAAATATCAGTAATGTGCTCACATAAAAAGGTTGTTGCGTCACTATACTTTTTAGAGGGTGACGTCAGCTTTCCTCTAGGTTAGTTTGCTAGACAACGAGGTGGACGTTTTGCAAAATAGGCCAATGAAATTTATCTACACATCAAAGTCTATCATTTGATGACCTAGCCGCAACTTTCTATACCAGCCAAAGTTTCAAACTAGGCATGACGTCATCATTAGATTAGGGTTAGTGAGACGTTAGGGTTAGTTAGGGTTTTAAATTTGAGAAGTTTGAAAAGGTTGTTTTAACACAAGAATCTCAACGTTGGAGTTCTAGACTAGTGCCTTAGGGTAT
>ML788935.1:172510-183921 GCA_009831015.1 Picea engelmannii | reverse complement strand
ACGTCTCCCTTGGACTTGCCCTCCTAAATAGAAAGAGCTCCCCATCGAGGTGACAGTGGGTGGGGAAGCTCCTGTTACGCCGGTTTATGCCTTTGACTCAAGCTATTTAACCTTTCCTACAAACCGTGCGATAACAGACCCCAACCTATATCTCCTACAAGTCGGTAAGGATCCTCTCATATTGGTGTTATATGTTGATGATTTGTTTCTCACAGGAGTCGAGAAGCTCATTACTAGTGGCAAGAAGGAATTGGCTTCAGAGTTCGAGATGAAGGACATTCCTTTGATGCATTACTTCCTGGGATTAGAGGTGTGGCAACATCCAGGTGAGATCTTCCTCGGACATGGGAAGTATGCAGTTGAGATATTGAAGAGATTTGGGATGATGGATTGTAAGTCCATGACTACACCTATGACCACTAATCAGAGAACGCTAAGGGATTCAGATTCAGACTTGGTGGATCCCACGATGTACATGAAGTTGATTGGTTTGTTGATGTACCTAGTCAACACCAGGCCAAATATTTGTTTTGCTGTCAACACCTTGAGTCAATTCGTGGTTGAGTCGAGACAGGTGCATTGGGAAGCAACAAAGCATGTGCTCAAGTAACTTCGGGGTACAGATGGATTTGGTCTGAGATATGTCAGAGGTGATGGAGTGAGGTTGCATGGATATTCAAACTCAGGTTGCGTAGGTAGTGCAGTTGACAGGAAGAGCACTTTTGGTGGTTGCTTCAACCTAGTATCGGTTTTTTGGTACAAGAAGAAACAAACTTCCATGGCACTCAACTCAGCAGAGGTAGAGTATATGGCAGCTAGCTTGGAGGGCTATGAGGCTATTTGGCTTCGCAATCTTCTTGTAGGGTTATTTGGTCAGGAATTCGACTCTGGAGCCTACTTTGGTTCTGTTATCGCATAATTTGTACTTTGATCAAAAGGAAAGGTTAAAGGAAAACAAATTGGCATAACTGGAGACTATCTTATCACTGTCACCTCAATAGGATGCCTCTTTCTATTTAAGGTTGATGGCCCAGGGGAGACGTCCTCGGTGACCTGTGGGTTTGAGAAGGCAAGGTTAAGATGTCTATGAAAAGGTCCCCTCTCACAAGTCACAACTGATCAGAAAGTCCCGGGGTTTTAACCGATGAAGTAGTGAAATATCAAGATGTACCTGCCCGGAACAAAGCAACAATAAAATATATCTTCGCAAGTACAACTTCTTGTTAGTATTTCATAAAACCACAGACTTTATCAATAAAAGCAATTGGCTGATATAATGGTGAAGTAAACAGAAATTTATAGCAGCAATATTTATAAGATAATACACAATAAGTGCCTTAAAATGGCTTCAAAATGACCAAGAATGATCACTTATTAACATTAAATTACTAGCATTTTTCAGAAACAAGTAAGGCAATGCATTAATCGACTTTTTCAATTTCTTTTAGATGCTTTTAGTGCTGCAAAAGATGGCTGTAGCTTACTTTAGTAACAACAACAACAAAGTTAGTAGATTAGGCTATTCTAATGTTAGGAGTGGTTAGTAGAAAGCTCAAAGTATAGGTTTTGATAGTTGTTTTGGTCAATCACTCAATGGCAAGTCTTAGATTAGTGCCTTTGGGGCAAATGGAGTCTATTAGGTGGCATCAAATGTTGAAGGAAAAAAATGATAGTAGGAGAACCAAAGACGAGAGATTAATAGTTGAAGTGTTGGTAACCCAAGGTTTCAACTACCAAACCCTAGGGGGAAAATAGCTACTAGGGTGTAGGTAACCCTAGGCCCTAGTAGTTTTCCTCCTTCTTTAGCTCAAGGATGAAGTAATGACGACTAAGATGAAGCAATAATGTGCTAGGGTGTTGCAATGGCAAGGCCCTTAGCAAAAGCTTCAAGAAAATCGACTTCTTGGCAAAATCTAGTAGGTGAAGGCTTTTAAAGCAAGGACCATAACATGTGCTTCGCTTCCTAGGGTTTTAAGCAAGCAATTTCATAATCTTAATGTAAATGCAAGATAAACATAACTATAGCCATTAAATGAAGAAGAATTGCAGAAATCTTACTTACATTGATCAAGAATCATCAAGCATAAACCCTAGTTGAAGACTTCCACCAAGAAAATTGCCAAAATAGTCCAAAATTAACCTCCTCCAACAAGTGCGCACTAAATTTCAGTCAAGTTACCCAAATAGGGCGCAAATTTCAGACCTCACTAAGTGTGAGTGAAAAATAATGAAAAATACAAGGGAAAAACCCCTTATTTATACAGTTTTAATGACCAGAATTAGGTCAAAAAGGCCGACATGGCCATTTACATGTAATATCCAGTTTTTACATTAAATGACATAATAAAACTCTAAATCAAGCAGAAAAGGTGACATCATGCCCTTTTAGGGTGACGTTAGGCCTTTTTAGGGCAACGTTGACCTCCAGGAGCAAAACGTTAGGCCTCCTTGGGCCTCTGGATCAAACCACACGTGCCACATGGCACACTACCTCAAAAGTGTCCAAAACGGTGGGTGATGTCATGTGTCACATGGGTGACGTCATGGGCCTTCCAAGGCCTACATCATAGTGAGAAGGGCAAGACCCTCTCGGGTCCAGGCCTGCCAGGCTGTCTCTGGTGGAACGTCCTCCTCTATCTCCGGTGCAAACCTCTGATCTGTCTTTGCCCCTGGTTGGGGTCTCAACATCCATCTGGTGGGATTTTAGCCCTATGGAGGTCTGAACTAATCATCTCCCCATGTGTACCTGTCCGTCGGGTGTGGCCCTGCAACAACAACAAGTACGCCCTCCATGGGCTCATAAGTCACAGGGATCATAGCAATGTCAATCACATCTAATAATCAAGTTATTTAAACATGTGCATGAAACCCCCTTTCCCAGACAAGTGCTTAAAGAGGTTATGCTTTTCTACAAGCCACATTTGGAGGGGACGCTAAGATGTCCTATTGGGCTAGTGCTCATTGGATGTGGGATGTTTCTGAGTGAAAACAAATCCGGGCCATGTAAGTGGGTGAGGTGGTAAGGGATGTCTGAGCAATGGGTGCAGTGATGACAGGGGAATGTATGGCTTACCTGTGGGTGCCTCTGAAGAGGGTGAGCTGCACCTTGTCATGGATGCAAATGTTTCCAAACCCATTCATGCCTTTTTATATTTTTATCTTATTGATTTTTCTTTCAAGAGACTAGTTAGGGGACACTGCTCTAGCATGGTGACCAGTGGTGACAATGTTACACACAAGTATTTCATGGAGATGAGAAGGCTGGCTCGTGATGAGACCCCATTTCTCTTGGCTATGCCACCAAGAGCCACTACCCTGGCGTGGTGACTAGCCGAATGGTAGTGTCATACTGCTACATGCCCATGGATCTAATAAGCTAGCTCGTGATGAGACCCCCTATCCTCCAACTAGGTCCTGATTTTATTATTTTATGGGTCCCTCTGTTTCTTGCTGAGAAGCCTTTTATTATTTTCTCGGGGATCCCTGGGCGAAGCATCTAAAGGTTTTGTTCTTTTGGCTTTTATCTTTTGCCAGCTACTTTTACCCTCTGGGCCTTTAGCCCCTTCTTCCCACAAGGTAAGGTACAACCCTTTGCTAGCTTGGAAAACCCAATGCCTGGACCAATGTATGGGATGGATGAGAGGGAAAAAGATGAAAAGTGGTAAGTATGGTGGGAACAGACGATGACCTTTCATGAACCCACCTAATGACAACTCAAAACCCTATGGGAACCAACTTACTAGGGCATCTTGTCATTCCCCCTAGGCGTGGACAAGTGGAAAGGCATAAGGTCCAAGCACACGTTAGATGTAAAAAGAATTAAATGCACATATTCAAATGTTTTGAGAATCAGAGTGACACATACCATGATACCCGGACTCATTACCTCATGGAGCAAGACCCACTGTTGTTGAAGGACCAGGCTGATGGGATGGATGTTGTTGTTGCTGACAAGGTGGAGGCGCTGAAGAAGAAGAAGGATGGGCCCTCCAGGGCCAGGCTCAAGTCGATATGGCTCTCGGTACTCCATGTCCAGAACCTGTGGGCCTCGAGACATAATGTCCTTAGTTATCCCTAGGCTAGGGGATAACAGGTTCTATGTGACAATCAGAGTTGTATCAAACTCTCGGAGAATCCAGTGTTTCATGATAAGTTGAAATACATTGAGATGAGATGCTACTTCATCAGAGACAAGGTGCAGAAGGGAGCTGTGAGGCTCCAACACATTTCCATAGACGAGCAAATTACAGATATTCTCACCAAACCCCTAGTGAAGGGGAAGTTTGTCTACTTCATAGACAAGCTGGGAGTGATAGAGAATACTTGCCTCGCTAAGAGGGAGTGTTGATTTTGTAGCTTTGGGAGGTATTCCCACAAGAGGTTGAAGTGTCAGGCATGTGGGAATCTTCGTTGGCACCGGATCAACCTTTCGTTTCAGTGAAATCGACCTTGGAATGAGGTTAGGGCTTCATGGGAAAGTTGATGGGCTTTGTGGGCTTGTGATGGGGTGTAACACCCACAAAGAGGAATAAAATGTTCTAATTAATTATTGAGTTTAGGAAGGGCTCCTAAACTCGTTCATTAGACTTGTATATAAAGGAGAAAGGTCATTGTGACATTTCATCATTGGGGCATCATGGAATTAGCACAAGTGAGTAAACACTTGTGCTAGTGAGCATGGCAATTGTAGCAAGGAGATTTCTACACCTAGGCAATCTGGTCTAGGGTTTTTGGATCACATGTGGGAAGTGAAGAAGGACACATGTGTGGAGGAAGCTGTAGAGAGCGAATCGTACGAAAGTGTTTGTACAAGTTTTTTCGTACATGTACGCGGGTTGTAGTGGGAACGATCGTGTATGTATGCAGGTTGCAGTGGGAACATTCGGTCGCGTATGTACGCAGGTTGTAGTGGGAACAGTTGCGTATGTACACGGGTTCCAGTGAGGACAGTTGTGTACGTCCATACAAGGTTTCTTGGTAGGAGCAAGTCCATACAGGTCGACGTCAACAACAATATAGGTGGCATCAACAGGTCGTACAGGTCGATGTCAGCAACAATATAAGTGGCATTAGTAGGCCGTACAGGTGGTCTGCAACAGATTTGTAAGTTGGGATTTTTCCCAGGAATTTTGCTGATTTTGTGGTTGTAGAGGACTCATTTTGTCCTAAGATTTGGTGATTTTTGTGATTGTTGAGAGGTTTGGTTTTGCCCTCAGAATTTCTGAATTTGACAGAGTTACAAAACATAAATTTTGTGTCTCACATGTGTTGATGATTCATCTCTGATCTTGTTGTTTTCGTTGGTATATTTTTAGTCAATAATTTCAGTGTAAAATTGTTCGGCGATAACAACTAGGGTTTACTGTTAGATCACTAGGAAGCAATTTTCAGATTTGAAATTAGTCACATAAAGTTGCATATGAAAATTGATAGCATCTTAATTGACATATCTTTCTTGGAGCATATGGATGTATAAGGGTTCTTTCGTTGTGGACATTAGTGTCAATTCTTGAAGCTTTTCTATCTTGGTTTCTATTTGGTGCATAAAGATTGATTGTGAATGCTGAAGTCTTCTACAAGCTAAATAGATCAAACCATTGAAGGGAAGACATTTTGGGGTAACTCCTCTCGTTCTTCCTTTGTTACTTTGATATTTACTTGATGCCTTGCTTTGCCTATCCATCTTGGAACCCCAGCAAGGGTATTGAGTATGTTTATCAAGCTATAGTTGATCTTGTTGGTGAAGGTTGCTCCCTTGAGGACCCCTTTTTGTAGAGCCTTGGTCTTCATTGTTAATCTTGATTAGATAAGAGATTATTCTTCCTCTTTGGTTCTAGTCTCTTGTTCCTAATCTTAAATAGACCAATTCTTAAGAGGGGTTTTCTTCTTGATTGCACAAGTCCCTTTGATTCACCTTGACTCCATTGTTGTTGTTGGATTTGACATTGATCTCTACTACCTTCCATCACCTCTTTTAAAATCCTAAAAATACCCCAAAATTGTTTGACTAAACCTACTCGTTCTTCACCTTGTGCCTCATTGCTTAACTTTAGTAATCCTTGTTATCGCACAATTTGTACTTGTCCAAAGCCCAAGACAAGTAGGGGAAATTGGTGTAACTACAGGATAACCTATCACTGTTACCTTAATAGGAAATCCCCACGTTTTTGGGATAGGTAAGGTTTATCCCAGGGGAGGCGTCCCCGGTAACCTAAAGGGATGGAAAGCTAAGGTTATGATCAAGTTTATCCCCCCTCTCACTGATTACCAAAGTCACAAGGTCAATGTCTAAGAAATTGAGGCAAATGAAGAGTAATTTGTGTACCTGCCCGAAACAAGAACAACATAGCATATATATGGCAGTTTCAAGTACACAAATGATAGTAAAGCCTCAAAAGACGATAGACAATGTGAATATGAGCTAGCTAATATAAAATTGCAGCAAAGTAAAAGTTTACAACAGAAAATAGTATTTTGTAACAGCTGCAAGAAATATGCCTCAGAAATGCTTGAAAACACAATGAAAACTTAGCATTTATCACATAGATTGATTAGCAATTGTCACAAGCAAATTCTGGTAGGTTTAGCTAGCAATTAAAGTTAGTTATGCAGCAAATTAGCAGTACTTATGGTGGCTGTAGCAGTGTTTAGAAACAACAGCCACTAAGTTAATGTTTTAAGCTAAGTTAGGGTTAAGAGATGTTAGTATAAGCTTCAAAGAAAAGAGTATGAGAGTTGTTTTGATCACATTCATCCACAATAACATAGAAATCAGTGCCTCTTGGGATTATGGAGTCAATTACAACAGAAAATTATCTTGGAGAAAAATGCCAATGAAATTATTGATCAAAGGACCAAGAGATAAATGCTAGAAGTGTTGGCACTTCAAGGCTTCTAGCATTCAAGTCTTAAAGATGGATTCCACTAGAGCATAAGCACTTTTAGGCCCTAGCGTGACCCTCTCTCCTTGAACTATTGAAATATATCAAGCAACTAGAATGAGGCTACTTTAGGGCTTTAGAAGCCTATCCTAGACAATATATCCTTGGCAATTCAACAAGTAGAAAGGCTAGAGAGAGAAAGAAGCACTTTATGTTTCTCTGCTAGGGTTTAAGCAAGTAATTTCATAATCTTCAATATGAAACAAGTAAAATCACCACAAGCATTTATTACATGAACAAAATTGCAGAAAATATACTTACTTCACCAAAAATAACAAAGCAAAACCCTAGTTGAAGACTTTCCACCACAAAATTTGCCAAAAGTCATCACCAAAAAACTTCTCCAAGAGGTGCGCACTAGTAATTTCAGCCAATGTTGCCACTAGGGAGAAAATTTCAGACCAAAAGTCCTCTTCTGAGGAAGTGTTATGTTCAAAATGAATGCTTGTGAGGTGTATTTATATCACCTTTATCAAAATATTAATTAAAAAGAAATAATACAGGGCCGACCTTAAGCTTTTTCCCTTTAATTACAAAATTACAAAAATCATATTAAATTTGCCCTAACAAGGGTGACGTCATTCCTTCTAGGGTGACGTTGAGCTCCAACAAGGCATCTCTGAGGGTGCTAGGTGGAACATTGGGCCTCCAAAGGCTAACGTCCAAGTGGGAGGTGTTGGAAGGCAATGACCCCCTTTCTTCACTGTGCAACTGGTGATCACAAGCTTTCCCCAGACGTGGGGTCTCTGCATCCATCAATCGACTCCAAAGCCCTCATGAAGGTCCGAACAAGTTATCTTCTCATGAATACATGTCCACCGGGCAAAGTCCTACGAAGACAAATAGATACGCGCTCCAAGGGTCTATAAGTCACAAGATCATGCCAAGTAGGCCACATCTAATAATCAAACCACCCGAACATGTGCATCAAACCCCCCTTTCCAAACTAAACAAATGCTCAAATACGTTATACAATTTGTCAAATTTAGGTGTGGGAGGGGTGTTAAGGCATCCTATTGGGCTAGTCAGTCCTCAAGTCAAGGGTGTTTTCCAAGAGAAACCCATCTAAGTCATGTAAAGAAGATGAAGTGGATGGGGGTAAGACTATTGGGCATGGGGTTCATGACATACAAGGGTTCGTATTGTCTCATTTATCGCTGCCTTTGTAGAGAGTTTGTTGCACCTTCGTTTTCAATGCATCCTTTTTCCAAACCCATTTATTGCCATTAATTAATTAAAGTCCAGAACAGTTGGGTACTTCAATTGGGTAACATAAGACTTGAACAAGTACCACAATGTCACTTGAAGCTAGAGGTACATAGAGTGCCATGTGGGTAAATCAAAGGGTATACCGCACTCGTGTAGATCCCTCAATAAGTGGGACATCTATATAATGTGTAATTTCTTTTGCAGGTCTTCAATTCTTTTAAGAGAAATGTTTTATTGTTCTCAAGACCTCTTTGGGCAAGCATCTAGAAGGTTATAATTTTGGCTTTTATCTTTTTCCAGCTACATTCCCTCTGAGCCTTCAACTCCTTCATCCCATGAAATGAGGTACAATCCCTTCTTGGGTCAGTGCACCTGAAAATCCCAAAAAATGAGGAGATAAAAGGGAAGAAGTATGGAAAGTGATAAGTATGATTGAGAATGGACGATGACTCTTCAAGGAACCCCCAGTAGCACCCCATTCCCAAGGGTGACCAACTTACTAGGACGAAATGACACCCACAAAGGTTAAATAAGGAAAATAGTATAATTTCCAAGCAAACATTCTGTAATCAAGAAAAAATTCTTTGCAACATGTTCAAATGCTTCAATTATTAGGGTGACACTTCCACGATACCGAACTTATTTTCTCATGAAGCAAGACCTGTTGTCCTTTGGGCCAGGCTGGTGTGATGGATGCTGCTCTGCTGTTGGTGATGTATGATGGTGCATCAATGAATAGGAGGGGCCTTGCAGGGCTATGCTAGTCAATCTGTCTCTCGACATTCCATTTCTACTACTTGTGGGCCTCGAGACATGATCTCCATAGTTACCCCTAGTGCGAGGGGGTAACAATCCTATTAGGTGTAGCTCCTCTTGAGAAGGAGGGGATATGACCTAAAGTAAAGAGGATAGGTCGCTTAGGTGATAGTGGCAATCATCCTAACAGTTCCCCCTTGAGTTGTACCTTTTGGATTAGGGATTTTATCATTAAGTACAACTTGGGAGGTAATAGGAAGAAAGTAGAGATTAGTGCCAATCCAACAAGGGCAACGGAGAGTCAAGAAGAAACACTTATTCAAAATGGCCTATTTTCCCTATGGATTAGAGTGAGGAGTGTTACTGCTCGAGTTGACATGAGTGGTAAATGGTCTTGTGCAGATTAGTGGTGTTGTTCTATCCTTCAAAAGGTTGGAATGTTGGTGGAGGTTGCTTCAGGTGTATATCTTTTTCTTCACAGATGTGTTCATCATGGTCGTCACCTAGTCACTTCCTAGTCACTTTGACTAAGTGTTGCATGGTTGTCCTCTAAAATGGTGATGCATTTACCTAGTTCCATTCATAATCAAGTCATTTCCATAGTTTTACCTAGGCAAATTGTTTATTGCAAGCATATTATAATTTTTTCCTAGGTAAAATCCACTTCCTACATACAGTTTCACCACTTCTCACCATTTTACCTAGGAGATTTAAGTATCACATCACATCTTGACTTTTTCCCTAGGTAAAACCCTAAATTACACCTACATTTCACTTCATTCCATCTCCTAGGAGGTGCATGGCATAGTTAGCTCAAAAGCCCTAAATCTTACCTTATAATAAGTCCTCGATGCTTATATTTTCACTTTTTACAGAGTGAACACAACTAATTGGTTTGGGATATTTTAATTAAAAGTTTAAAATCCTAAACCTTAGGTTGAGTGCCTAAGTATTGGTCTATTAGCACTTTATTGGTCTTGTTATCGCATAGTTTGTAGGAAAGGTTTAAGTAGCTTGGAGTCAAGGCTCAAACTGGCGTAACAGGAGCTTCCCCACCCACTGTCACCTCGATGGGGAGCTCTTTCTATTCAGCGTGGCTAATCCCTAGGGAGACGTCCCTGGTAATCTGGTGTCTGAAAGGTCTAAAAGTCCAAAGGGTCAAGATAAGGGTTTCCTTTCACAGATTACTGCCGAGAGAGATAGTCAAGGAGAAGATCTTCCACTGAATGGCACCTGTTTGCGAAACAAGGCAAATAAAACTAAAAGAATGCTGCAGTGGTTAGTACTTCAGATATTAATGACTATCTTTGATACATATGAGCAATAAGACATGTAATTATTGACGAAGTCAATGATTGCAAAACAAAGATAAAGGCTTGTAACACTTCTTGAATAAATACAAGTGATACTATGCATTCAATGTATAAAATCAGTCCTTATCATTTCTCAATGCAATAAATCTGCTCATACATAAATAATGTTGCTGCGTCACTATACAGTTTTGAGGGTGACGTCAGCCCTATTTCTGGTTGGTTTTAGACAAATAAGTGGACGTTTTGTTAAACAAGCCAATGAAAATTTGCTCAACACTTAAATGTTAATAAAACCACAACGTTTCACACTAAACAAAGTTTAAAAGGAGGCCTAACGTCATCAATATTGCTGCTGCTACAAAGGTGACGTCAGCCCTAACTTGAGGTTAGTTTAAGAGGCAAAGAGGTGGACGTTTTGCAAATTAGACCAATGAAAATATTCAACACATCAATGCCAATCAAAGGATGACGTAGCCGCAATTTTTATACCAATCAAAGGTTCAATAAAGGCATGACGTCATCTCAGGGTTACTAAAATTGTTAGGGTTAGTTAGGGTTTCAAATTAAGAGTTTGAAAGAGGTTGTTTCTAACACAAAGATCTCAACATTTTGTTCTTAGACTAGTGCCTTAGGGTATTATGGAGTCAAGGAGAGAGACTAATGGCTCAGAAAGATCTAAATCTAAGGATGGGAGAGTTAGGCTTTGTAGTGCTACAAAATGAGGGCCACAAAGTCAAAACCCTAAGGGGAGGAGGCTCATTCCGGTGTAGCTAAAGCTAGGCCTCATGCTCCTCCCTCTTTCCTTAGAACTCTTTGGCAAAACGGTTAGCTTTAAGATACAAGTCTAGGGCTGAAAAGTGTTGCTTGGGGACAAGGCTTTTCAAACCCTAAGAGTCCAAACCCTAGGTGTAAACTCAATTAGGCCTAGGACGCCCTCTTTTTTCAACTTATATCCAAAACTAACTCAGACAAAAGAATGGCTAGTGTAGCTATGGCTAGGCTAAACCTTCTTTAATCAATGGCCAAACTTGTTTTTGTCATGGGGACAAGAAGCCACGACCTACTTGTGTGTTGGCTCCCTAGGGTTTCAATGATTAAGCATAATAATAACAATGTAACTACACATGTAAGATATTTAATCAACAACCATTCAATCAAGAAGTTTTGATGAGAAAAACACTTACAAATTCAT
>ML788935.1:75699-86430 GCA_009831015.1 Picea engelmannii | reverse complement strand
CTAGTATCTTCGCAGAAATGAGAAGGCTGGCTCGTGATGAGACCCCCTTTCCTTTGGCCATGCAACCAAAGGTCACTGCCTTGGTTTGGTGACCAGATAGTGGCAATGTCATACTGCTAAATACCTATGAACATAATGGGTCGACTCGTGATGAGATCTCCCATCCTCTTGGTTAGGTCTTGCATTTATTTATTTATCATTTTTTCTTAGGGTCCCTTAGTTTCTTATTGAGAGGCTTTTTATTGCCTTCTCGGGGATCCCCTGGGTGAAGCATCTCTAGGTTTTCATTTCCTATGGCTTTTATCTTTTACCAACTGCTTTTACCCCCTGGGCCTTTAGCCCCTTCTTCCCACAAGACAAAGTGTACCCTGAGAGGTCATCCTAATGGCCAGACTAGGGGAATGGGATGGATGAGCGGGGTATAAGATGTAAAAGTGATAAGATGGTGGGAGCGGACGATGGCTCTGCAAACCCCCCTTGGTGGCCAACCAAAACCCATGAATACCAGCTTGCTAAGTTGCCCCATCAATCACCCCAACAATGGTCAAGTGGATTAGTGTAAGATCTAAGCAGTCATCCGAAATGAAAGGAACCTAATGCATACATAAGAAGGTTATAACGATCAAATATGACACATACCATGATAACTCGGACCAATTACCTCATGGAGCAAGATCCTTCTCCGGTGCAAGCCCAGGCCGGTGGTGATGGAGGCTGCTATTGCTGACAGGACAAGTCTGGTTGGGAAGAAGAAAGATGGGCCCTCCAGGGCCATGCTCAAGTCACTCCTGCTCTCGATACTCCATGTCTAGGACCATATGGGCCTCGAGACATGATCTCCTAGTTATCCCTAGATATCGGGGATAACAGTCCCGATCTACATTTTGGTGGAGTTTGGCACGTTTTGGGTATTTCCTTCAGCTGGGCCAAAATATTGCCCCCTTATCATCCAGCAGGATGTACCAGCAGCCCAGGGGAGTTGGACGTTCACTTGTTGTTGGCACCTTGGGTCTTCACATTATATTCAGCCTTTGGAGGCTTATTTTGTATTGTCGGGAGCATTTTGTAGCAACTCATATCATTTATCTATTGGAGCCATCTGAGGACTATTCCAGATCTGCTTTATATTGTATCAGGTTCATGCTTTTTCATAATAAAGGTCAGATTTATGCATGTGTTTCCATATCTTGAGTATTGTTGTGATCTTGCATGTATTGAGTAGATATTATATGAACCTTGTTGGAATAACTGAAACAAACCCTAAGGTCGAAACATCAATAGCAACCTGCACATCAAATAATCAATAAACACATCAGTGGTAGTTAGTGGTTTCAAGCAAAAAATTGGCTTGGGATCATTACAACGACATAATTAGGATTTACTAACACAAATTCAAAAGCTTAAGCATGATAAAAAGTCTTTACAAGAAGAGCTAGATCGCAAAACATCATTAGTCGACAAGGAAACGATGACTGACCCAATAGAGAAATTATCAGACATTCGAATTCTGACATCAGAAAAAGGAACCAATATAGAGTCAGTCAATGTTCAAATTCAGAAGAATGCTTATATTGACAAATCACTACAAACATCAAAAGAAGATGGTTCCAAGGAAAAGTCACAAGAGATTAGGATGCCTTATTGTCAACCAAATCACAAGAGTTGTTATGGGCAACAACAAGATCAAAAGATATATAAACAACATTCTTCTTATAGACAGACGAACTACAAATTTATAAAAGAAAAGAGACAAAATCGCCAACTTATGTGGAAGCTGAAAATCGGAAGTTCTATCCAAATAGTCGATCAACAAAAAGTTCCAGTAAAGATCAACTTGGGGTAGATCGATTCACATTCGATTCAACAATTTTATTTGGGACTTCATAAATCATATCATCTTGTTTCGTCGAGTGTCATAGATACAAGCACATAAAATCTTGAGAAGACATTGCGAGCCAGAACGAGAGTTAAGGGAAGCCTTTTAGTGATTATGCTTTGAGGACAAAGCATTTTTAAGGGGAAGGCAATGTAACATACAAAATATATGTAAATATTACATAATAATAATAATATTAATAAATTAATGGTTAATTAATGAAAAGACAAGAGACATATCTTTTCAGCTCATGGCCGGTCAATGCCTATATGTATACCGCCATGAGGGTCATTGTAATCATCTCATATCTCATATATCATTCATACTTTATTCAAACATATTTACTATCCTTAATGGAACATTGTGTACTATCCTATTTATATTGGATGTTTTCTGTATGAACAGCCTTTGTTCATAACAATGGCCTTGCCTCTCCACTTTAAGGCTAGGGGTTTCTAACCTAAGGAGGGTTTTCCTATGGGGTCAAAGCAAAGTCCTATCGTTGTATCTGAAAGGGGAAGGCTTAGGACTTGGCTTGCCTTAGAGTTTCTAACTTCTTTAAGGGGTAAAGAAGATCAACTACGAGAGAAGGGAAACCAATGAGATTGATTGATAATGACCTCAAGTGAATATGACTTAGATAACAAAGCTCAATTGAAAAGTGCTTGGAAAGTAAAATGTTTGTGTTGCCTCCAAAACATCAATGGATCAAAACCGTGTACCATTCATCATTTACTATTTATCCATCATCCACATATCATCAAATTAAATGCCAATGCTTAATCAATGAAAGAAGGCAGGTTATGTGCTAATGATAGTGATCATGTGCCAAAGAACTTAGGTAATGAAATATTTCTGTTAGTACACCACTAGGACAGCAAGATAACATTCACCAAGTGACAGCATTTAATCCATACATTAATATCCAAGTCAGCGCAGCTATGAAGTACTTCAAACAAAGTGGCACAATAATCAATGAAAGATGTGCCTAAACTGTGTGATGTGACATCAAATAAGTGAAAATACCAATGGTTAAACACTTTATTAAGTTCAGATCATACTCGGAAATAAGTTCTATGTGTAGTGTGCCCAAAACCAAGAAAAATTTGCTAGTTCCAGTCCACTTTACAGTGGCAGCATTACTGTAAATCAGAGCATTAAGACACCAGAATTAACCATAAAGTAGGGTCAAAGGACAATCATGTAATGTTCCCAAGCCAAGGTGCCAGGAACATTGCGTCTTTCATGATTTTTTTACTGTTTTCTGGTTGTGGCATTTCGTCAAACACTATGCTGATTTGGTCTTTTAGGTGGCACTAGGGTTTAATATGATTATTTATATGTGTGTTTGCAGAAGTAATCAAGAAGATACAACAATGGAACATACCTCAACAAGATGCAGAATCAACAACACAAGAGATAACTCAAAAATACCTCAGATCTGATATTATTCATAATAGAAGAAGACCCTGATACAATGGATCTGCAGATCTGGGACAATATAGCTAAGAGATCATAACAAAATGAGGATAATCCTCAATCAAGATCAAGAAGAGAAGATACACGCCTCCCAAATGCCACCTGGCTACAATAGATGAATACAAGATGAGATCTGGGCCGTATGAAGTGCCAAACCCCACAACTGGATAAGTCACGCCTTGCTGGAGACTGAATACGCTCAACAATTTGGCCCTGCTGCTAAAGGCCTCAAAACACTTCGAAGAAGATGCCAAACTGTAGATCAACCCAATACCAAACCCTTGGTGAAGTCTCAGGATGAATGGTGAAATTCTGACCCACCAAATGCACAATTCCCTAATCTGGGGACGTCTCTCCTGGGCCTAGCCTCCCTAAAGAGAAAGAACCTACCCATCGTGGTGACATTGGGTGGGATAGGTTCCTGTTACGCCAATTTGGCCTTCTACCTTATAGCCTTTACTCCTAGCTACAAACTGTGTGATAACATTTTGGCGCCGTTGCCGGGGAACACTGAGTCAATTCTTCTCAAATGACAAATCTTTTTGGTAAGCCTTGCCTCAAGAGCCTTATTTTACAAGCTTACCTGGCGACTCCACTAGGGTGTTTTCCCTTTCCTTTGATAGTTTCAAGCAAATTATCTGGCGACTCCACTAATATTTATTAGGGTGCCACCTTATTTTCTGTGATATTTCCAAGTTATGGGATCATGGCACACTGGGAACAAATGTATCCAAGTATTGATTTCAGAAGTTTTCAAGGATACCCAAATTACTTTGATACAAAATGGCTAAACAACTCTCCAACGTTTTTGGGCCTCCCAACTCCTCACAGCGTAAATTTTTTGAAGTATTTGAGCGAGATAAAGTTGGGAGGAGAGGATGCTCTTATAAAATTGTTCCTACTCACTCTGCCATCTTACTTACAAGATCGTTTTAAGAGTTGTTGCAAGGACAGGGGTATATCATCTTTGATACACCTCATCAGTAGGTTTATAGACCTTACTAAGCCACATTGCCAAACGTATGAAGATGTCCTTCAAAACCTCATGGTAGCCTTAGACGACAAAGGATTCATCACTGAGATTGTAGAAGATCTCAGGAAGGCATATCATGATCAATACCAAGAATCTTCTGATATAAAAGACGAGGTTTATGAAGACCATTATCAACCCCTTGAAGAGGAGCAAGACCTCTCCCATAATCCAAGAGAATGCAGTAAAGATGTAACTATAAAGGCGGATTATGAGGATGAAGCACCAATAACCGCTCCTCCATCCGACAATGCTCTCCAAGATCCTATTCCATCTACACAAGATGAAGAGAATGAGGTAAGTCATTTTCCTTTCTAGTTTTTTGATGATACCTTGTTCTATGACTTAGAGAGTGAAGAGGAAATGGAACCCTTGGACAAACTTGATCCTCTATGTCTCAAGATTGAAGATGTGGAGGCAGATCTTCCACTTGATGAAGTTATCCAAACACTTGAAGCTCCTGCACAGGAAGGATTAAACAAGGTGAGTTATTTCAAAACTTTCAATGATTATTTATTTTATGATGTAGAGAGCAAAGAAGTATCGGATGTTTCAATCCCTTCATGTTATGATGAAGATAATGACTTTGTTGATAATTTTGATGAATTCATACATGTTGAGAAACGTGGATGGGATATGATTAGATATGATGACAATCCCATGTACGACATTGATGGTCCTTTCCAAAGGTTGCCTTTGCATTTATCACATGAAGTTACTAATAATTTTGACATTTGGCAACAAGAACTTGACCTTATTCAGACACCCAAGGATGACCTAATGACCTAATGCTATGCTCTCCGATTAATTTTCGGTCGTACCTTGAGGACTTTGATGACTATCCATCTGAGCACTTAGATTTATCCTATGAAGAAAGTTATCAACCAACGTTATGCTCAGATATTGATAAAAATAAGGAAGTTACTTCCCTGAAGCAGGCTACTTGTGATAAGATTTTCCATCCCCCTTTGATCACTTTACCTCCCTATGTCACTAAAGGTGTGGTTTGGAAACATGTCCCTTATCCCAAGTCTCTTGTAAGGAAAAACCTCATTCTGGATTTTAGGGGAAAGGTGAGTGCCTCAAGAAGAAGCCTATTATCACAGTGTTCCAACCTCCCCTTTAGGAATGGTCAGTCATCCTTTCAGTTTTTGCTAATCCCTCCTCGGGCCTCAAGTTGTGAAGACGTCCAAGGTAGCCAACATTCAGATTCCTCGAGTCAGTCTCTTGAACCTTTGACTTTTCACAATCCATTCCTGAGATGGATTAAGCACTCTCCTGAGAGTATGCATTGGGATCACTTTTTCCCTCCCACCTGCCTCCATGAGTTAGACTTGAGATTTCCGATGATATGATATATATTCTAACCCATGACATTTTTGTGCTTGATTTATCACTATTTTGGTTTATGATGAAGCACAAAGGTAGGTATTGAGGAACGTTGTTGGATTGGCTTCACTAGTTGTTTGACTACACCCAACATTCCAGCCAACAGGTAAGAAGTTTGCTTTCATCTTCTTACTCATTGATTGCTTCATTTTAGTATATATATATATCTATGTATGCTGGGGCGAAATTACCGCCCCATTTTTGTTACTAATGCCCCTATCGAGATTGAGCAGGTCTGCAGGTTATGCCAGAGATGCTGAGGTTCTCATGCGCTCTATGGTGAGCACATGTCCCCGAGTTGGAGCCAGATGTTATCCCATATTTTTAAGGATAACTAGGAGATCATGTCTCGAGGCCCACAGGTCCTAAACATGGGGTACCGAGAGCAGGATTGACCTGAGCATGGCCCTGGAGGGCCCATCCTTTTCTTCTTCCATCAACTTTATCTTGTCAGCAGCAGCAGCATCCATCACCATCGACTTGGTCTTGTATCAGAAGAGGTTCTTGCTCCATGAGGTAATTGGTCCAGGTATCATGGTATGTGTCACTTTTGATCATTGAAACCTTTAAATATATGCATCTGATTCCTTTTACCTCTAACAAGTGCTTGGATCTTACATTAGCCCACTTGACCATGCTTGGGGAGATTGACAGGGTGCCCTAGCAAGCCTGCCCATAGGTCTTGGTTTGCCACTGGGGGGATTTTTGAAAAGCCATCGTCCGCTCCCATCATAGCACCACTGTTTCATCTTATCTCCCACTCATTTATCCCATTCCCCTTGTTCGGACATTGGGTTGACCTGTTTGTAGGATTGCACCTTATCTTGTGGGAAGAAGGGGCTAAAGGCCCAGAAGGTAAAAGCAGCTGGTAAGAGATAAAAGCCTAGAAATAAAACCTCGAGATGCTTCGCCCAGGGATCCCCGAGAAGGCAATAAAAAGCCTCTCGGTAAGAAACAAGAGGGACCCGAAAAATAACAAACAAGACCTAGCAAGGGGATAGGGGGTCTCATCATGAGCCAACCTATTAGGTTCATGGGTACTTAACAGTATGACATTGCCACCATCTGGTTACCACACCAGGGCAATGACCTTTGGTTGCATGGCCAAGGGAAAGGGGGTCTCATCACGAGCCAACCTTCTCATCTCTGTGAAAGTACTTGTGGGTAACACTTTCAGCTCTGGTCACCATGCCAAGGTAGTGTCCTCTGGTTAGCCCTTGAATAAAAAGAAAAAGAAGAAAAAGAAAATAAAAGAAAATAATAAAGGCAAGAACGGGCTTGGAAAAATTGCATCCATGACAGGTACAACTCGCCTTCTACAAAGGCACCCACAGATAACATTATGCATCCCTGGCTGTCACTTCACCCACGTCTGGACATCCTCTAGCCACATCACCTCACTTACATGGCTTGGATGAAACCTTCCTGGAGATTTCCCTTTTCTTGTGGATACTAGCCCAATAGGACGTCTTATCTTTTTCTCCAGTCTTGTATTGTAGGTTTGTGTAATGTCTTTGAGCTATTGACCGATGTATCGGGGTTTTTATGCACATGTTTAATAATATTAATGATGAAATGTGATTGACATTGCTATGATCCCTGTGACTAATGAGCCCATGGAGGGCGTAGCTTTTGATGTGCAGGACCATGCCTGACGGACATGTACCATGCCTGACGGACATGTACCATGCCTGACGGACATGTACCATTTGGATCGGTACACATGGGGAGATGATCAATTTGGACCTCCATGGGGCTGAAGAGCCCACCAGATGGATGTTGAGACCCCATCAGGGGGCAGAGACAGGACAGTGGTTGATCAGGGTTTTGCACCGGAGAAGAAGAGGACGTTTCATCAGAGGCACTTTAGCAGAGCCCAGCCTAGGGGGGTTGACCCACTTCCAGTGAAACGTTTGGCTTGGATGGCCCAGGACGTCACCTATGAGCTCATGACGTCACCTTGAGCATGTGACAATTTGACAGGGCAGTTGGCACATGTGGCATGATGGAAAGGCCTAAAGAGGGCTAACGTTTTGCTCTTTAATGCTGCACTGGCCCTAGAAAGGGCTAACGTCTCCCTTAGGGGGGCTTGACGTCTTAATTTTGCTCAGTTAGGGTTTTAAAATGAACACTTAATGTAAAACAATATTACTTTTGATATTCTGGCCTTGTCGGCCTTTTTATGACCTAAAAAGTAAATTAGGTCATTGATACACTATATATTGAGGAGTTTTAGCCTCATTTTATCATGATTCATCACTCACTCATTAGTGAGGTCTGATTTTTAGCGCCCTACTTGGGTATTTTGCTGGTTTAGTGAGGTGCACTTGTTGAAGGAAGGCATTTCTTGGCATTTTATGGTGTTCTCTTGAAGGAAGGTGTTACAACTAGGGTTTGCATGATTATTTCTTGATGAATTGTAAGTATTTCTCTGCAAAACTTCTTGATTGAATGGTTGTAGTCTTATTTTCTTACATGTATTTATAATTTGTTGAATCAAAACCGTAGGTGACAAGCAGACAAGTAGGTCCTTGTCTCAAGTCTTCTAAAAGAGAAACTTTTCAGCCATTGAAAAAGGAAAAGAGCCTAGCCTTTGCTACACTCTTCTCCTTTTCTTTCCCTATTTGCTAGCCGTACTTTCTAGAGGTCAAGAAGGAGGAGACATCCCAGGCCTAGGTTATCTACACCTTGGGGCGTTTTTCTTCTAGGGTTTGATGATAGAGCCTTGTTGTAACAACACTCTCCCTCATTGCACTCTCTTGTCTTGATTTATCTTTCATGCTAGCCGTTTTTGCCAAGTCAACCTAAGGAAGGAGGAGAGAGCACGAGGCCTTGCTTTAGCAACACCGGAGTGAGCCTCTCTCCCCTAGGGATTTGATTCTGAGGCCCTGCCATAGCAACACTTCAAAACTCTTCCCTCTAGTCCTTAGCCATCCTCCTTCAACCCTTGCGTCCTCTACTAAATTGACTCCATTAACCCCAAGGGACTGATCTTAGAGGTCTAACGTTGAAGTAGAATTGGATCTAAAACACTCTCAAACCTTTTTGAATTGAAACCCTAACTACACTAACCCTAACCTACTAACCTTAAGTTGCTGACGTCATCTTTGGTTATTTCATCTTTGATGCAACAACGTCTTGTTTTAAGAGCAATTGAATGGTGGTTTAGGCATTAGTTGAATAAAGTGTTGATTGGTTACCTTGAATGCCACATTGTTCCAATATTTATTGGTGGAGTGTCTATCTTTTTATTGCTATTAATAAACATTGAATTCGTCAACATTTATTGCTATATTGCTCATATACATTTATCAGATAGTCTTATGAAGTACTAACCCTTTGAAATATAGCTTGCATATATTAGTTTGCTGTTGCTTTTTTCCAGGTAGGTGTTCTTCATTGGGGATTTACTTTATTATTGGTTGTTTAGACGGGACTATCTTTTGGGTGATGACTTGTGAAAGGGGAATTTGTCCTTGTCCTTTATTCATTGCCCTTTCAAAACCCCAAGTCACCAGGGACGTCTCCCTTGGGCCTAGCCTTCCTAAAGAGAAAGAACCTACCCATCGTGGTGACATTGGGTGGGATAGGTTCCTGTTACGCCAGTTTGGCCTTCTACCTTATAGCTTTTACTCCTAGCTACAAACTGTGCGATAACAAAGTTTAATCTTTGCAATCTGGGACAATGAACAAATACTTGAAAACAGTGATAGAAGGAGTGGCGTTTTGCATTTCGGTGAGGTCGTTGGGCCTTCTCATGCATCGATTTGTTTCTATGATTTGACTAGAGCAAGAAAAACATCAAACATTGCAACAACAAGGGTAACACCATCACCAAGCATGCACCTTAAATTTCTGCAGTTTTTTAATCAGTGAAATAAAACCCCCTTGGACAGCAAATAAACGGTGACGTTTGTCTCTTTAAGATAGGTTGCCAACCTTTGTTTGCATCGATATTCTGCTAGAGATGATATAGTGTGTGTTATCGCACAGTTTGTAGGAAAGGTTTAGGTAGCTTGAAATCAAGGCTCAAACTGGCGTAACAGGAGCTTCCCCACCCACTGTCACCTCGATGGGGAGCTCTTTCTATTTAGGGTGGCTAATCCTAAGGGAGACGTCCCTAGTAATCTGGGGTTCTGAAGGAAAAGGATCAAGGGTTTAAAGGCTCTATGGTTAAGACATGCTTTCCCTTCACAGATTACTGCCCCAAAAGATAGTCAAAAGAAGGTAATATTTCACTGGAATAGCACCTGTTTGCGAGACAAGGCAAATGAAACTAAAATGTGCATACAGTGATTAGTACTTCAAAAATATCAATGACTATCTTTAATACATATGAGCAATGATAAAGGTAATTATTGACGAAGTCAATGATTGCAATTTAAGCTTATATTTTATGTCACTTCTTCAATAAATACACAAGAGATATGGGCATTCAATGTATAAAATCAAATCCTTTTATTATCATAATGCAATAAATATCATAAATCTGCTCATACACCAATATTGTTGCTGCGTCACTATTGCAGATTTAGGGTGACATCAACCCTAGTATTAGGTCAATTTTAGAAGACAATGAGAGGAACGTTTTGTCAAATAAGCTTATGAAAATAATCAACAACTCAAAGTCTATTAAACAGGGTGACAATATCACAACGTTTTAAGCCAAACAAAGATCAAAATAAGTGTGATGTCACCTATATTGTTGCTGGTTAGGGTTAGGTTAGGTAGTCAAAGAGGTGGACGTTTTGCTAAATTAACCAATGAAATTGCTTAATTCCTCTATGGCTACAAAGGGATGAGTCAGCCACAACTTTTAGTCCAAACACAAATTCAAATAAGGCAAGACGTCATCATTAATTAGGGTTAGTCTAGACGCTAGGGTTAGTTAGGGTTTCAAATTTAAAGAGTTTGAAAGAGTTGTTTTAGCACAAATAACCTCAACGTTTTGTTCTTA
>ML788935.1:47169-59196 GCA_009831015.1 Picea engelmannii | reverse complement strand
ATGCTATCATTGTGATAAGATGGGACACAAGGCGAATAATTGTCCAGTCAGAAGAGAAGAATACAAGAGGAAGCACAAAAGGCAACATGCTCACATAGCCGAAGATGAAGAACCACCTATGAAGATGATTAAGGACCATGTCTGGATCTCAACTCTCTCAGGATCCGTATCACTTGGAGAGGACACATGGCTCATTGATAGCGGTGCACCAAAACACATGACGGGTAAGAAAAATACTCTCTCTTGTATTTCAGAAAAGAAGTTTTCTCAGAAAGTGACTCTTGGAGATGATTATCAATATCCCATCAAGGGAATAGGAGAATCAAACTACAAGCTAGATTCAAAAAACTCAATAACAATGAAGGACGTACTCTATGTACCGGACTTAAAGAAGAACTTACTCTCCATATCAGCTTTAGACAAGAAAGGCTACAGAGTTGCCTTCATAGATGGAGAAGTTCTTATGTGGGCTAAAGGAGAAACCATAAATGAAGCAATCGTCATCGGAAATGAAGAAAATGGTGGCCCTCCTTCACCCTTGGGAGGCTTGACATCAACACATGTGTGGCCTTATGTTGGCCTATTTGCATGTTTTATCATTTGTAGAGGCTCTTTGAGGGGTCGGCCCCACTTGTGTCATGGATTTTTGTCATTTTACTTTATTATGTGGAGAAACGTGCTAGGGTTACCTCATATAAATGAGGCTAGCACTAAAATTATTTTTCATCATCACAACTCCTCACACTTGTGAGGTAGCTCTCTATAAAAGTTCGCTCTACCTCTCTTGTTCTGCTGGAGTCTCTTATGCGCACCTCTTGGAGTGATTTTGGATGGATGTTTCTCTGGTGGATGGTGGATTCTTCATGAATTAGGGTTTCCTCATGGTAATGTGCCTTGTTTGTAAGTGTTTACATTAATTACATGTAGTTTATCTTGGTTTATCTTGGTAATTTGCTCTATTAGTGTGGTAATTTTGTTTGTTATCTTGATATTTCTAAAATCTTGAAACCCTAAGTGGAAGGATTAAGAGTGGTTATCCCCTTCCCTTGTTGTTTTCACCTTGACTTGTTGAAGTGTTTAAGATTTTCTCTAAGGGTTAGGAGTGGCTATCCCCTTAGGGTTTATCTTAGCTAGGGTTTGGAGCTAGTGGTTAGGAGTGGCTATCCCCCTAGGTTCAAGACCTAGATCAATTCAACCTCTTTGCTAGATACATTAGAGAAAGTGGGACGTCACCTAGGATTTAGGAGTGGATAAACTTTAATGGCCTTCCTTTGAGGTTTGACTTGGTTCTATGAGTGGATAACTCCAAGACTCAAACCTTCACCTTCACGTTCTCTCTTGCTTGGCCTCCTTGAATGCATTATCTTGAATCCATTTTCCCTAGGAAAGTAGATGACAATAGTGTTCTATGTTTCTGATGCTTTATACTCTCAACAACTCTCAAAATCTTCACTTAATCTAGCTTTATGACATGATTGGCACACTAATTGTACCTCAACGCTTTGCAATTTCATTGGATAACTTGCTGCTGTCTTAAAGTGAATGCTACAGCCATTAGGGATGCAATTTATTGCTGCATACTAAATATTGTGGCAAAACTTGCTCAGAAAATTGGTTTAGCAATTGGATATTGTTCCCCTTGTTATAAACTAAATTCTAAGACTCGATTGCTAATTTTCTGGCTTGTTTTTCCTATTGCTGTTATACAATACTTATCACTGATATAGACTGGTTTACTGCTGTAATTTTACAACAACAATTGGTTTTGTGTGATATGAATTTCCAGTGTCTGAAGGTGATTGATATGCAATATAACTTGGTAATTGATGATTTTATGCATTGAAAAGTTTATTGTCTCGTACAGGTAGCCCAATTACTTCATTCAATCTAATTCTTCCCTTCACCTCTCCTAGACATAGTCTATCACATCTAAGTGACCAAGATAGGGGGTTGTAGGCTTGACTAATTTTGCTACTTGATCCCTTGAGGTCACTAGGGAAGCCTCCCTTGTATTGGACCTCTTTCCTTCACTAAACGAGGGAAGTATCTGCTTAGGTGACAGTGGTAGATACCTCTAATTGTTACACAAGATTGGGATCTTGTTGAGGGCTTTGCACAAGTACAAATCCTGTGATAACAGTATCCACTTGGAGTGATGGGTCTAGCTTTTTGGCAAGCCATTAGATGATA
Organism: Picea engelmannii; assembly: GCA_009831015.1. NCBI lineage: Eukaryota > Viridiplantae > Streptophyta > Pinopsida > Pinales > Pinaceae > Picea > Picea engelmannii. The sequence goes on along the minus strand of ML788935.1, from coordinate 57,006 downwards.
TACACTTGGTGATATCTCTTAACACAACATAACAATAAGGGTTATTTTTAATATTTGCCTAAGTTTTACCAAGGGAGAACAACATTAACCCTTGTACATGTGACAAATCCTGGGACAACTAGTATTTCCCAAGTACCTAGGTGAAAGATAGGTAACATGATGAATAATGATGGAAAATAGAAGGGAAAGACTTCATGTGATAACCCTCAAAGTCATTTATATGCATAGGTCTATTTACTTGTTCATCTAGCTTTCATGGACTAGGATTTTTTTTACAATAGTCTTCAAGAGGGAGCTTTAGCATTGAGTTACCTGTCCTTGGCATTGTTTCTTACTACCGCTTCTTGCCTTTTTATTTTTGTGTTTAGTTTATCGAACAAGTCCCTTTTTCTTTAGATATTCATAGACAAGCTAAGGACTAGGGGCATTGCTCAAGCTTTACATCTTTGGATTTTGTCTTTAATGCTCTTTACCTCTAGCCTTTTTTGGCTTTAGGGCTTTTCATCATTTAGACCTTTTTTTTAACCTTTGATAAATCATACATGATCTGGACGAGTTTTTTATATGGATGGAATGAAGTGAAACAAGGAAAGTGGAAAGTGTCTAACATGGTTAGGAAGTGGAAAACACTATCTTGGCTAGTTATCCAATAGTACAAACTGACCCGAGAAATGACGCACTTATAAAGGAAAAATATGGTCCCCCAAGGTTCGACGAGGCAAATAATAAAACTATGCATGTTATGAAGTGCTATCGGATTTCATTTAGCATTTACCACTTTCATGACTAACTAGGAAGTTATAGCATCACATCCAAATGAACACCAATACATGTAATATCAAGATAGAGCATATTGAAACCATATTGTACCATCCATAGTGCATCTATCATCTAAGGAGTGAAGGAGGAGGATAAGCTATACCACAACTAAGCTAGCACAGTCATACATTTGATGGAGATAATGAGAATAACTATTTGAGTCTAGAGAAGATGAGCACGATAACTCATGCAAAACAACAACATGACACCCAGTGAGGGTACCTCCGAAGTTGTCATACATTTGATGGAGATAATGTGAAGAACTATTTGAGTCTAGGGAAGATGAGCAAGATAGCTCATTGAAAACAACAACATGACACCTTGTGAGGGTACCTCCGAAGTTGTCACCCCTAGGGGGTAACAAATGCGACCCTCCATAATTCGTGACGGTTAAGGAGAATCTCATCAATACACATATGAAGGTTAACACTATACAAAATTGAAGAAAAAGCCATTCTTATTTTGAAAGACACCAAGACAAAGACACAATTGGTCAGAAAAACACCATAGTCACATTAGTGTCGGCGAAACTTGAATTAAGGTTTCAAATTAAAAAAATAAAATAAAATCAAAGGTTACAGTGGAATCGCTGCCAATCATTGGATATTGTCAAGTTGAATGAGATAATTGAATTATATATGGTTTCTTTATTTAAGGAGTTAAAAGTGAAGGATTTAAAGGTTTCAAGTGTGTTAAAAGATATATTATTTTAAATATTACATACTTTCTTAAAAGAACATTTGAGTAAAAGGTTAAAAAGAAACTAGAATATATACATTAAGTGAAAAATTAAAAAAATATATCAAGGTCTTAGAAGGTAGATGTAAAGTTCATAATTAGGGTATTCTTTGACGAAAGCAAAATAAAGTCTAATAATGAGAAAATAGGAAGATTTCGTAAAACCTCAAAAAATTATGTTTCGGTGCTACTTGGAATCAAAGGGACAATTGTAGGGAAAAATATTACTATTTCTATTGCTCTCACTGAACATAATAATTATGTTAGTGCTGAATTTGCTAACCAGTGATTGATTTCAGAGTCAATTGTAATCGAAAAGCTAGACTTTTCGAACAAGAAACAATATGAAATAAGTGATTTACAACCAAACATTGGAGATTATACTTTCGTGTTGCAATTCACTATTAGATCTTTGTGGAGAGATGATAGTGACATAATTCTAGGCTCACCCTAGATGGAAACATTGGGGACTTTCATCGTAAACGTGAAAAATAAGTTTTTGACATTCTCCTATAAGAAAAGAAAATATCATTGCAGGACATTACAATGAGGTCAGATTCAGTAGTACCCTCATTAGAAGACCTTAAAGATATCTCAAAGGTTATCTTTCAGGAAAATCAGAGTCAATACAAAATATCCAAAAATAATTTGACAAGGTTGTCGCTAATAAAGATGAAGAGATTTATCGTCTTAAGAATCATATTCAAAGCTTGATCACATAGATTAACAAGTGAAAAAATGAAAAAAATCACATCAAGAAATGATGAAACAAATTACCAACAAGGAATCACTAATTGATAAAGAAACAATGATTGACCCCATTGAAATAAAGAAGCGTCAAATGTCAAAGTACAAATGATGGAAATTCCAAGTGTACTTATAGAAATTCAATGATCAACAAAGCAACACATGTATGAAGAAGACATAGTATCGAAAGTGAATTAGGAAAACCGTACGGGTATCAAATAAGGAAAAATAATGCTACAATGACACCTTATTGACATCCTAACCAAAATAATTGATACTTTAACCAATCAATGTATCAATGTAATAAAGACAATATTCAAACTATATTCCAAAGAATATTAATTCCTGTACAATATGGTCTCAAAGTAGAAGTCGTCTTGGGAATTGCAATAAAAACAAGTTCTTTCCAAGAACCCTATAAACACAATCTCATAGAAGATCGAATCAGGATGGTTAGATCCTTTTACAATTTGTCAATTTTGCTGAAAGCTTAGAAGATCATATCTTCTTGTATCATCAACCATCATGGCTTGAAAGAACAAAGAATCATGATAAGGCGTTACAAGCTAGAACAAGAGATAAAGCTTTTTCATTAATACGCTTTGAGGACAAAGCATTTCTAAAGGGGAAGGAAATGGGATGTATATAAAAATGTTCATATATATAGACTATAGATCTTAGGATATTGAAAAGGTGCATCACATAAAGATATAGCTTTACATGAGAGGTCACCTTGAGGTCAATAAATACCAAGGCCACTCATCATTGTAAATCATATCATTCATTCATATTCTTATTCAATTATTTACTTGTCCTTTATGGATTTATGTTTATTATGCTTCTTATGTTGGATATTTCTTCAGTAAATGAACTGTGTTCATTTCAGGCATCAAAATCGTCCTTTTTTGGGCAACAATGTTAAAGCCAAATAGCATGTCGGCTTTCCCATAGATCTCCATCGCATGATTAATGGTTGTGGAGGCTTCTTGATCAAGAACTATTGTTTGAAGGCACTTAAACAACCTTTCTATAATATTGCCATTGAAATAAAAATTAAATGACTAAGCAAAGGTGGGGTTGAGTGTTGATTTTTCATAAGCATTAGGTTAAGCATGTAGTTCATTTCAATTTCATCATGTCTTAACCATAAACAAGAAAGTTGCAGCAACCAAGATAACAAGAAGAAACACCATGCACAAGTACACAAGATATATCTTGGGAAACCCTTCTCAACAAGGGAAGAAAACCCAACCAAATTCTTTGCTATATTCTTCAAGAGAAAGACCTTTCACCACCAAGAATGACTTAGCACACAAGAGGGTGCTTAAGCCCTAGAAGACTAGCGCCCAAGAGAAGTGCGCACCTTTGCCAAAGAGAAGTACTTGCCGAAATTTCCAAAGCACACAAGAAGGATATGATTCTACAATGGAGAATCATCTCCTATTTATATTAGACTTTGACCAATTAACAAGGGCGTCTATTGGCACAACAGGGCCAACCTCTCTAAGTCAAATATACTTATTATTATATTTATTATTTATTATAATTAATATTAATATTAATTATCTTTTACATTTATTATTAATCACATTAAGGTGGGGCCGACCTGTACCCTTTACATAACAATTAGGGTTACAAGTAGGTCTGACTCTTGTACAATATATATATAGCAAAGGATCTGATACACCCACTAGTGCTCATCCACTAGGGGCACATCCATAGGGATGTCATAGATCTAATTCACTGCATTACATAGATGAACTAGGTCTTCACACGTTCACCTGTGCTCGTCCACAGGCACGTCCACTCTATAGATCTGCTTTCCCACTGCCACCGACAGGAGAATCATCTGGAGTCATCTCGTCAACTCTGTTGCTCAAAGGAGGCCATCACATCATCTTCATTTCTGTTCACATGACGATGTGGCCAACACTTTTGGGATTTTTCATGTTCACCTTGTGCTCAGCCACAGGCACGTCCTAACTCAATAGATCGCTTTTCCACCGGATAATCATCTGGAGTTCTTCTCACTCACGTCATGGAGGAGGTCATCTCTACATTCCTGACTCTGTCCCAGGCAGGAACCACAGACCTTTCTTAGGGGCTTTCTCTCAGGTTTGTACGTTGAGAGAAAGACTCACACAGCTGCTATGTTCCACATCTCACAGGTTTGTAAGCTGGAGGATGTCTCCCATAGTTGCATTCATCAATATTGAGGACATGCATTGTTGCATGAGTGTGACGATGGGGCATCCCAATCCATTAGTGATCAATCAAATCCTAGTTCTTCATATATTTTTCATGCCCAAGGGTACCCTTGCCCAAATGATAAGATCAAATAGCTTTTGTGGCCTTATCTATACTCTCATAAAAGTACTCAATTGTGGGCTTATCCCCATTAACCAAGCAAAGAACCTTTACCAAAGGTTCACTAACCATGCACACTTACTCCACTCCTACCTAGAAGGAATTGGTGTACACTAGTTTAGTGATGACTCTCCCATCCTATCTTGTGTTAAATGCACAATCATGCTACTCATCATAAATGAACATCTACTTCACCTCAAATTGACAAGGTGCACAAAGTGTAGATTGAAGAGAAATGAAGTTGTTAGTAAAACATGTAATTGTAGTACACAACAACTCCTCGTTTCTTGTGAATTTCCTCATGAGGCTAAGAACAAAGGCATGATTATATATGTATTTTGCGTCATTGCTAGACTAATCAATGACCTCCTTGATAAAGGAAATTTTACCCACATCCTCAAACATCAAATTGATGCAATGAGAAGTGTTACCTCCCAAATTGTACATGATGATGAAGGCCCTAATCCACAAGGTACAGTTCGAGGGAAACCTCTAGGAGAGGTCACCACCGTCACCTCAAAAACTTGTCCTCTTCTGCTTTAGGTTGACTCTACTCCGATTCAAGGGGGTATTCCCTATTAGGATTACTAAGACCAAGCAATGAAGCACATAGTGACGTTGAGAAGGATATCAAGATCAGTGCCAAATCCAACTAGGGCAATGGAGTCAAGGTGAATCAAAAGGTAAATGAAGTCAAGAAGAAACCCTCGGGGAGTTGGCTTATTTTCTCAAAGGATTAGGGTTTGAGAGTAGCACCACGAGGTTGAAGTAATCCCTCACCCAAAGAGATCAACAATGAACATCGAGGATTACAAGAAGGGCTTCCTCACATGAATGGCCTTCACCATCAAAATCAACTATGGCTTGATGAAAACTACTTAATACTTCATCCAAGGAACCATAAGGAAAAACATAGCATGGTATCGAATACTCACCAAACCAACAAGGAAGAATGAAGACAAGCCTAAATTCCTTCCTCCAAAGTAGTTGTGCAACTCCTCAATCGATAGATTTGAAGGCTTAGTAAAAGACTCGATAAATTCCACCATTAATCTTCATGCACCAAATAAAACCAAGTAGGAAAAACTTCAAGCATTAACAACATTCATCCACAAAGAAAGAACCCTTAACACCATAAATGCTCCAAGAAAGATATATCGATTAGGCTCCAAGGGAGAGAGATCCAAATTATCCAACCATGAGTGAAAATGAAGAGGAACATCTCTCTATATAGAAGGTGCAAAACCTCTTTTACAATAAAATAATAATTTCTCAAGTAATTCCTTAAATTTAGGTCAGGAAATCAAAATTTAACCTAACACAATATAAAGTAAAGTGGTCAAGCCACAGGTACAATGAAATGAGCAAGGCTATTGAGAGTAGGGAGCAGGAAGCGGGAGTGGAGAGTGCAATTTTCAAAGGAGTGGAAGCGGGAGCGTTTCGAGAGCATTTTTTTATATAATACATATTTTAATAAATTTTGATGCACATATATTAAAAAACATGCAAAATGTCGAATCAATTGCAAAAAACATGAAAACATAGATTTAAGATCATTTAACTATTGGATTAGTGATGATCATTAAAGCATCAACCGTTTAGTACACATATAACATCAATCATAAATGATTGCAATCAACAGATTGTAAAAGACAACATCAACCACAAAATGAAATAGACTCTAGAGCATCATATTCATTACCAAAGAGTTGTATGATTCAATCAATAGTTCAAACTTCAAAGGTAAATTGTCGCATAATGTTCATAACTTCAATGTCTACAGAATAAGCCATAATAAAGACAAAGTATTAAGTTCTAAAGACTACTTCTTAACAAGAAAAAGAAAAAGAGATCTAGTATACAATAGCAACTTGCAAGTACTAAGTACTATGCTCTAATTTTTCCTGTTGCCACGAGAAACTTCTAGTTTCTTTTCCCGTGATCTGTGAGGAAAAAGGAGTAGGAGTAGGTGGAAGTGTTCGTGGAACACGACCAACACTTGAATGGCCCCCACGTGACAATGGATGTTGCGAAGATAAAAGAAAAATTGATGCATCTGAAACCCTGCTAGTGGATGGGAGTGGGATGTCTGCTCTAGGAGAATGATCACCCAAAATTTTTGCTTCCAAGCACTCTAAAACCATGGCTCCATCCTCCAAATTAGTCTCCTCTGGATTGTTGTCCTGTTATCCCCTAGCCTAGGGATAACTAAGGAGATTATGTCTCGAGGCCCACAGGTCCTAGACATGGAGTATCGAGAGCCATATTGACCTGAGCCTCGCCCTAGAGGGCCCATCCTTCTTCTTCAGCGCCTCCATCTTGTCATAACAGCAACATCCATCCCATCGGTATGGTCCTTCAACAGTAGTGGGTCTTGCTCCATGAAGTAATGAGTTGGGTATCATGGTATGTGTCACTTTGATTCTCAAAGCATTTGAATATGGGACTTTATGCCTTTCCACTTGTCCACACCTGGGGGGAATGACAGGATGCCCTAGCAAGTTGGTTCCCAGAGGGTTTGAGTTGCCACTGGGTGGGTTCATGAAAGGTCATCATCCATTCCCACCATACTTATCACTTTTCATCTTTTACCCTCTCATCCATCCCCTACATTGGTTCGGGCATTGGGTTTGCCAAGCTAGCAAAGGGTTGTACCTTACCTTGTGGGAGGAAGGGGCTAAAGGCCTAGAGGGTAAAAGTAGTTGGCAAAAGATAAAAGCCAAAAGAACAAAACCTTCAGATGCTTCATCCAGGGATCCCCGAGAAAGCAATAAAAGGCTTCTCAACAAGAAACAAAAGGACCCATAAAATAATAAAATCAAGACCTAGTTGGAGGATAGGGGGTCTCATCACGAGCCAACCTATTAGGTCCATGGGCATGCAATGGTATGACACTACCATTCAGCTGGTCGACACGTCAGGGTAGTGGCTCTTGGTGGCATAGCCAAGAGAAAGGGGGTCTCATCACGAGCGAACCTTCTCATCTCCGTGAAATGCTTGTGGGTAACATTGTCACCACTGGTCACCACGCCAGGGCAGTGTCCTCTAACTAGTCTCTTGAAAGAAAAAACAATAAGATAAAAAGATAAAAGGCATTGACTGGGCTTGGAAACATTTGCATCGATGACAAGGTGCAGTTCACTCTCTTTAGAGGCACCCACAGGTAAGCCATACATTCCCCTGTCATCACTGAACCCATTTCTCAAACATCCCTACACCACCTCATCCACTTACATGGCCTGGATTTGTCTTCGCCTGGAAACATCCCACGTCCAATGAGAATTAGCCCAGTATGACCTCTGGACATCCTCCCCAAACCTGACTTGTAGAATAACATAACGTCTTTGAGAACTTGTCTGGGAAAGGGGGGTTTTATGCACATGTTTAGATAACTTGATTATTAGATGTGATTGACATTGCTATGATCCCTCTGACTTATGAGCCCATGGACGGTGTACTTGTTGTTGTTGCAGGTCCACACCAATGGACAGGTAAACATGGGGAGATGATTAGTTTGGATCTCCATAGGGGTAAAGGCCCACCAGATGGATGCTGAGACCCCAACCAGGGGCAAACACATGTCAGAGGCTTGCACCAGAGAGAGAGGAGGACGTTCCACCAGAGACTGCCTGGCAGGCCTGGACCCAGGGGGTTCTTTCCCTCCTCCTATGATGTTGGTCTTGAAAGGTCCATGACGTCACCTCTGTGACCCTTGACGTCACCCAGCGTTTGATGGAGACTTTGGAAGCAGTTGTGTGCCAAGTGGCACATGTGGCTTGATGCAGAGGCCTTGGGACGCCTAATGTTTTGCTCCTAGAGACCAACATTTCACCAGAGAGGCCTAGCGTCACCGTAAAAGGGCATGACGTCACCTTTTCTACTTGATTTAGGGTTTTAATTTGTCATTTTATGTAAAAACTGGATATTACATGTAAAGTGGCCATGTCGTCCTTTTTGACCTAATTTGTAAATTAAAGGTCATTTGTATTGTATAAATAAGGGAAAATTCTCTCTTATTTTTCATCATCTTTCACTCACATTTAAGTGAGGTCTGAAATTTGCTCCCTAGTTAGGGTTTATTGGCTGAAAGGTGGTGCACACTTCTTGAAGGAGGCTATTTTTGGTCTATTTTAGCATTTTTTTTTGTGGAAGTCTTCAACTAGGCCTATTGCTAGATGATTCTTGGTGAATGTAAGTAAATTTTCTGCAATTCTTCTTCATTTGAATGGTTATGGTGTATTTATCTTGCATTTCTTCCAAGATTATGAAATTGCTAGCTTAAAACCCTAGGAGGCTAAAGCACATGTTATTGTTCTTGCCTTAATAACTTTTCACCTACTATATTATGCTAGAAACCCTATTTTCTTGAAGCTTTGTGCTAAGGACCTTGCCATTGAAACACCCTAGCATCTTTTGCTTCATCTAGCCGTCATCTATTTCATCCTTGAGCAAAAGAAGGAGGAAAACCACTAGGGCCTAGGGTTACCTACTTCCTAGTGGCCATTTCCCCCCTAAGGTTTAGTGATTGAAGCCTTGGGCTACCAACACTTCAATCATTAGTCTTGCTTTCTTGTCTGTAGCTCCCTTGTTATCAATTTGTTCCTTAAAGATTGTCGTTGCTAAAAGAGACTCCATTTAGCCTAAAAGCACTGATCTAAGCCTTACAATTGAGTGATTGATGAAAACTACTCTCAAAACGTTTACCTCAAGCTATCTACTAACTTTTCCTGCTGCTGTTACAAAAGTAAACTACAACGATCTATTGCAGCATTAAAAGCACCTAAAAGCAATTGTAAAGTTGATTTACACACTGCCTAATTAACTTCTGACAAATGCTAGTACTTTTCTATTAATGAGTGATTATTTTGGGTCATTGTGAAGCTCTTTCAAGGCATTTATTGTGAAGCTATCATCTTATAGACATTGTTGTTATAAAATTATGTTTGCTTCATCATACATCAACTATTGCTTTTATTGATAAGTCCACGGTTTTATGAAGTACTAACAACAAGTTGTACTTGCAAAATGTTGAAATAATGTCTGCGAAGAGCATTCTTATTATTTTGTTATTGGATTAAATCCCCATTGTGGATTAATCATGTCATTATTATTATTTTTATTATTAGATTAATCCCCATTGAGGATTAATCAAGTCGGTAATTGTAT